>VZRO01004068.1:0-157549 GCA_013397915.1 Daphoenositta chrysoptera | reverse complement strand
GAGGAGCGGCGCTGCCGGCGGGGAGCGCATCCCGGGCAGAGCGGGCTAGCCCCGCGGGGCGCTGCTGTCGCTCCCCGCGGGAGCCAGGGCAGCGCCCTGCGCGTGTGAGGGCGGCGATGGGGCCCGAGGTCCCGGCAGGGCGCGGGGGAGCGGCCCCGTCCCCGGGGGCACAACAAAGGGCGGCCGATGCCCAAGCCGCGGCCCCGGCGTCTCCTGCCGCTGCCAGGGCATGGGGCAGGGGCCGGACCCCCGTCTCCGATGCGGGCGCTCGGTTCTCCCTGCCGGCGCTGGGTGAAAAGGCTGGGGTTTCGCGGGGAACAAAGCAGCCTAAAAACATCGCTGGGAGCGGAGACCCGGTGGGAGACGGTGTCCGGCGGCGGAGCGGCAGCGGGGCCGCGGGCATTGTTCGCGCGTCGGGGGTTTTGTCGCTGCTTCACTGGAAACCAGACAAAGTGTCGCTTGTGGGAGCCGCGCTGCCTCGCCTGTTTGTTCCCCTCTGCCCGGTGCAGGGCTCTGAAGCCCGCGGGTTTGACTTGCGGAGTGATCGGAGAGACTGGCAGTGATTTTATTTTTCTTGGCACCGCCTACGCCAACACCCGGTGAGCGCCGGCCGCTCGTCCCGGACAATAGCCCCCTCTGACACGGGTGGAGCTGAACTGTTGTACGGACCTGCCGGCGTAGTAGGCAGCTCTCCGTGTGTTTACGTCGCGTTTGAACGCGGAGTTGTTCATATTGGAGAAAAGCGGGAGGAGCGCGGAGCCCTCCTTTGTGTGTGTGTGTAGCAGCGCTGTGGCGAGCCGAGAGCGCGGGGCCGCTCCGTCCCATCTGGAGTTGAGCCCAGATGTTGCCGTCTTCCGAATGCTAAATTACCCAGATCATCGACGGGATTTTTTTTCTTGACTTCTTTATTTGTCAGGTCACAGCTGGGTTGCAAGATATTGATTAGTCCTGCCACCCGCCTTTCTTTACGAGGATGGGCAAGAGGCTTAAAAGCCACTCTGGGACTCCCTGGAATGGCATGCTGGATATTAGCAGTCAAGTATTTCAAGCTGCAGCCCTCCTCTCCGTCTATTTGTTGTTTATTTTTATTTTTGAGCCTAGTGTGCTATTTCACAACTGAAGCATTTCCCTCCCCCGATATATGAACTAAAAATCACTATCTTTCTTATACTGAAAACAAGCAGATAAACACTGTTTCCCCTATTTGAAAAACTATCCCATCGTTGCTAAACAATTAAGGGATAGCCCTTAAGTAAGCTTTTCTACGTTTAGTAACCCTTTTCAGGTACTTAGAGGTGACTTGCTCTTCAGCTCTGCCTTGCTTACCAGGGCTGGTATCACTGAAGTCTTACTCCTGCTAAAGAGATACAGTTGCAATTTCTCAATAGAGAGCTTCCTTTGGATCAACCAGAAAATGTAGTCCGCTACAAAGATTGTCTTTATTTGTGTAAATGTAATATAGTCACCAAAAAGATGCTTATTCTTATTTAAATTCATTTCCTGGTTTTCTGTGATTTGGCTTCCAAAGGCTATTCAAGATAGTAACAAAAAGCCACTGTTCAAATTGGTTTCTCTGTACCCCTAGGATGGGAATGATATTATAGTTCAATATGACTATTGCAAAATGTTGAAATACTAACCTAAAGTAATTTATTTTTTCTCTTGGGCTGCTTTTTATGCTGTATGCTCACTCACCTGCATGATGAGTGCTGTCTGCAAAATCTTCACACCCAATTACCCTGTAAGCTATTGTACTATATAGCTGTGGGAGGCGAGGCAGGAGAAAGGGTTGTATCTTGCTGTATAATTATTTAAACTTTATATTAAGTGAACCTCATAAATCAAACTTGCATTTTGCACCACAGACCAGCTTATGTGTTTTCTTTTTTATTGATGGGATTATTACATTTCCAAACAGCTATTATAATATTTGTGTGTTTATCTGCTCTGGTAAAATGGGTGTGTTAGGAAACCCCTTTGAGAATCCCGATTAGTTGTACCAAGCATATGTATCCTTTATACAAAGAGCTCACGACTTGCATCAACATCAGACCTCATCTGCATTTTCCGTCTGAATTTTGCAGCACATGCTGTGTGCTGCACATTTCTACTGTGATGCCAAAATGGATGAATAGCCAGACAACAGCCACCTGGTTGCACTGAAGGGTTGCTGGTAACCAGGTGGCTGTTGCTCATTTGCACAGCCTGACTGATCCCACTTTGAGGGGTAGGTAATACAAGTCAGTCTTCTCTTCTACAAATTTTTTAACTTTTGCCTGCTAGCTATTGATAATATCTACTTGATTTTCTTACTGAGCATGTTGGTTAACTCCAAGTTCATTTACTAGTAGGCAGGCATTCTGCTAGTTCATTTCATGGTAGACATTTATGCTGATATAAGGAGAACATTACTACACTTTTATGTGCCACCTTTTGTACTGCGGTTGTGTGGTTTTATTTCCAGGGCTATAGATGTTGTCAGCTGTGTTGTATTATCCCTCAGGATGCTAAAAGTGAAATAAACACTGGAATATTTCTGGTATTGAGAACTTGCTTTGTCTGGGTTTTGATACCTGTATTTTCAGAACAGAAGGTTAAACTTGTGTATTTCACTTTGAAATTACACGTTTTGAATCACACCTTCAGCTGTGGTGTCAAACCACTGACGGCATTGTACAAAGGACCTTGTGGTCACTTATGTGAAGTATTTAGCACAAAGTGTGCTGATGAAAGGGTAGGAGAGGTAAGATTATTTTTTGCTGTTAATAGTGTTTAAATCTGGTAGATGTCAAATGGAGTTAACTAATGTAAATGCTGTGTGCTGATCCATGGGAATTCAGAACCCAAGAGAATCACATTTTCATTTAGGTTGGAAAAGGCCTCCAAGATCATGAGAGTCCAACCACTGACCAATATTGTTTGGAACAATAACCAAACCCTTTGTTAAAATGAGTCATTTAAGACTGCATCGCTTTGGATGCTCTGCAGGCAGCAAACTAGTAAGTGTAGCCTTCAAAAGTGACTCTTACTGGTTGGTGCATACTGGAAACTTCTGGCTGTAATAAATAAATCACGGGACTACATAACTAACTTGTAGCTGCTATTTGGAGTAAAGATACAAGTTCTGTTTCATCCTCTATATTCAGGATAGATCTTTCTTTTTCTCTCACCAGATCTGCATATTGCCATATCATCTGATTTCTTTGATTTACCCAAATCTGTAAGGGTGCAGTTATGTTCTCTGCAAAGCAGGCGATTTACCCTTTTTTACTGAGCACAAAGCTTCTCAGCCTTTCTCTGGAAGGCATTTTTTGGATTAAGGTGGAAAGGTTAATTAAGGAGAATAATTAAAAACAGTTGTTGAATGTATCACCTAATTTATAAGCAGAATGATATTACAGATGCTGAAGTCATTCTGTACAGCAAAATATATCAGTTTAACTCTGCCAAGTTGAAATAGTGATTGATGTTTTTAGTGTGGTTAAGCCATAAATGTGCCTTTCTGAGGGGGGCATGAAGTTTGGGCATCTCCTAGTTTATAAATGGAGAAGTGTAAGGATGAAGTGACTTTGTACTGTAAGCTGAGGTTCATAGGAGGAAAAAGACAGGGGCGTGGTAGTTGATCACAGGAGCAGTATTGACTTGCACATAGACAAAAGCCAAATCAATTGGCTTGTGTCCTGTTCTGAGTTGCAGCCAAACTAGTCTGGCTAGCAGTCCTGTTGAAAGATAGCAAAGATATCCTTATCTCCATGCTGCAATCCCTTTTTTGACTGCCAGCTAACTTTACTGTAAATTAACTTGGTTTGTTTAGCTCAACAGTATCTCTGTCAATAACATGCTATAATGTGTTTTGTTAAACATAAACACTTCATTAGCCTTTCTTGTGTGCTTCTTCAAACAGAATAAATAAAGCCTTCAATCAAGCCTTATTTCCTCCATTCCTCCCCATTAATTGTGCTTCACATTTTTATGTGGAATTCACTTTGTATTTTTGTCTTAGACTAATATTGTCACTAATAATGAGCTATATCCAAAACTTCCATCAAGCTGTCTAAATAACTATTTAGAGTTGAGGCAGAGCAAAACATAATGTATTTGTGGGTTCATTTAACTAAGGGGCAGATGAAGGGTGATTTTTGGCTTTATAGTTATAGCTTGTAACTGTTTGTGGGGCTGGTCACCTGCAAGCAAGTGAAGGTGAGGTACCATGGGGCTCCAAGAATGAGGCTGACAGGGTGCCAGTGCTGCCTTTGCCTCACTGGGACAGTGGGAGTCCATTATGAAATCCTCTCTGAATTCTAGCTATCTGAGATAGCAAAGACCCACACATTTTCTATAGGAACATTTTTGACACATGACACATTTGTCATGGAGGCTTTTATATCGATTTAGTATGTCAGTCAAATAAAGGTGATATTTTTTTCTAGTCTTTTATATAAGCAGTAACTTTCAATGTCTTTAAAAAATGGAATTATCTCAACTTGCAGTTTTTGGACAAAAAAATTGCTGACTATATTCTGTTGGAGAACAGAATATGAAGGTTGAGATTCTTAAGTAATTTTTGGTCATAAGACTAGTCTTAAGTTAAACAAATTAAATGGTGAAATTTTCTTGAAGTAAGGCTAAATCAAGATTTAAAAATGGTTTTTGAGCAGCTGCCTCCAAAAATCTGTAGTCTTTCGTATGGATGTGTGATGTTTTGAATGTCTTCACTATCTCCTAAGGACAGCTCAGAGCTGGCTGGCTCATTAACATGTTACATAGTGCCCTTCAGAGATCTAATTTTTCCTATTCATTAGATATTTGGGGCTACTGGGGAAAATTTCTGAAGGCGGAGGTTATTTCATGGTTAGCTGTACACTGATGACACTGTTGTTCTTCCTCTTTGGCTGCATTGAGGGTTTTTTACCACCATTCTCAGTGTTGGACTTGGGAGGCTACTAGCTTGGCTGGATTTATCCTAAAGGTGATGGAACAACGGTGAATTAAATCACATAAGCCATGAAGGTGAGAATGTGTTCTCCCTGTGCAAAAGGAGAATGATTTTTTTTCTTTTTTTTCTTTTTCTTTTTTTTTTTTTTTTTTTGTTATCTAACATAGGCTAATGTAATCTGTGATTGCTTCTGCACACTCAGGCAGCATGTGATGGAGTCACTAACTTCTCTGTCAAGGAAGCTATAATTGGTTACTGGACTCCTACCATGCAGATCTCAGCAGCTTTTTGCACTGCTTGTGAGAGTGTCTGCCATTGACTCATCTCCTTGCTTCCCTAACCTGCACCCCAGAAAGGAAACTTCAGAATAAAATAGGGTTTCATGTTTGCAGCCTGGTACAATGTTTTCTATGATGTTCCATAGTTGCCAGCTCGTTTCTGAGTGTAATTCACTGTGTAGGTTTTGGTCTATAAAGTTCTCTGTAATTTGAGTCTTGGGTTTGGGGAAAATCCTGAGGAGAATATTTGACTGCTTGGATCATTTGTGACACTTGAATGTATTCAGCAACTGAGACAAGGCACTTTGAGCTGACAGTTTGCACCCCTGAGAGATGTGTTACTTCATTTCTTTAGTTTTGAGAGACTTTGTGGTTTTTGTTTTGTTTTGTTTTGTTTTTTTTTTTTTTTACACTGGATTTGTTGGTACTGTGAAGGTAGAGGGGAACAAACTATGTAACACCTCACAGCCTGGTTCTTTGCAGAACCGTTGAAATGCAAAGGTTTTGCTTAAATTTTCAATCTGGAATTTCTTTCGTTACTGTGGGATTTTTTTTTTTTTTTTTTGCATGCAACTGTACAGTCTTTAGTAAACTTTTGTTTTGCTTTTCTTCATTTTCTTGCTATCTGTTTGTGAGGAGCTGGGCAAAATGCCTTTGAGGTGTTCATTGTCCACTTCCCAGTGATTTGGAAGCCAGCTGACTAACTTGGAGGGAAATGTCCCTTTTTATTTATTTATTAGTTACATGCATTTAATTTGTCTTAAATGTCTCTAGCATTATATAACAAATATGATTGATTTTAAAAAAATACTTGTTTTTTCCTGAAGGTCATCAATAGAAATATAGAAAAATGTTTAGGAAGTGTTTTGAGAGATTTAATCTGTACTGCTTTCTCAAGGCCACGTCAACTCTAGCTGTGACTTCTGAAGGATATTTGCCAACATGTTTTTTTAAATGCTGATAGCAGAGCATCTACAACTTCTGTAGTCAGTGCTTAGCAATCTCACTGCTAGTAAGTGTTTAGCACTGGACCAGTTTTCCTCTTGAATGTATCATTATGTGTATATGAAGATTTGCCAAGACTTTTCCTTGTATGAAATAGCTCCAGTTATTTCATTCTTTCCTTGTAAATGATATGTTCTTCTCTTTGACCAATCGATCCACGTTCAAAACCAGGAAAGCTTTATCAGGTAAAGCAGGAGAACCTTAGTGTGTGCTTTAGGTGGTGTGCCTTGTCTGCTTGCGATTCCGGGAGTGACATTTGTTCCTTTTGCAGTAGCATTGCACTGACTCATGTTCAGTTGGGAACTGCTAATCAATCCTTCAGATCCTTTTCCGGAATACGCTTGTCTAGACAGTCGTTCCTCCATCCTGTATTTGTCAGCTGATGATTTCTGCTTATGTGTCTTTACTGAATGGCACTTCTCTTCGATGCTATTTATTCCATTTGTCAGCCACACTGCCGAATTTCCTTTCTCTCGTATGCCTGTTGGAAGCACCTTGTCTGACAGGTTTGAGAGATGAAATTTAGGAGTTGTACTCACTAGCAGAAGCAGATCTTGTTAAGAGAAGCAGTGCATGATAAGCAACCAGAGATGCTTGGATGCCACAATGATTTGCCATTAGTTTGCATTTGTATGTTTAAAGGAATGTGTTTTTCAGATCTTTACAATGACAAGAGACCAAAGTGATAGCTGCTTGCAGTTTCTCTTCATAATGCATTTTTCTAGTTACTCAGAATTTATGTTCCCAGTTATATAGTTTAAAGATGGTATGATAACTTGTCAGCTTTGCATTTTTGGGCACCTGAAATGTTTTGTTTAAAAATAATGCTGATCTAAGTTCCAGATGCTCAAGGGTGAACACGAGAGCTGCAAACAGTGCAGCTCTGAAAGTCACCTGTGCTATAGAGACAAAGAAACAAGCTTGGATTCTGCAATCTGTCATGCATTGTGCTTGCTGTTTTTAGTTGTTTTTAGGATAAAATCTAATTAGTTTTGCAGTATTAGAAAAACAAAAGTTTATTGTAGGAAAAAACCCCTTGGTGATACTGATTGCACCTTTCATCTTTCTCCAGTTAAGGAACCAAGTCAATTTCTTTTTTCAGATTCACATGCAATTATTTATCTTCTTTAATAGTAACTACGGAAGTTATTGCAACTAAAAGTGAGTAAGGTGTGTTTACTCAGGTCTCTATTACAAAGAGTTTTGTTTTCTTGATAGTTTGTGTGTAGAAAGTCACACTAGTAGATGAGGTAATAAACCTGAAAATGGGGTTGTTAATTAGCAAGACTCACAATAAGGTGTTTGAGGAATAACTTAAATTTATTTCAGTTTTGCTTTTTGTGTTACTGTATTTCAAGTGTGTGTTTTTGTGCTTTCAGGGCTCTGGAAGTAGGTAGTGGCTGGTTTAATGCAGTCAGTAGCTAAACCATGTGCTTGTTCAGATCTTTCTGCAGCAGGGAAGAAATGTGGTGCTCTTTGAAATCCATTGCTTGGGATTTCTTGATTTGATTTTAACTGTTGTTTGCACTGAACTTATGATTTCTGAGTTTTATTTAGAAATGCAAGATGAGTCCTTAACTATACAGGTGTATAGTGATACATTTTCATGAATACTTTTCATGGAGTAAGTGTTTAGTTGTTTTTAGTGCAAGGCATTTTCTTTTACTATCATAAATCATTTACTACATAATAGGATAATATTTTTGGTTTTGCAACTCTTTGAAATTACAGGTTACAGTGCAGAAATTAAATGATTGCTCCATAAAGTATTATTCTAACTTTTCTCCAGAGCAGTGTAGTAAGGTGAGTATGAACAAGATGTTGGGCAGGTTGGGACAGGACACACCAGTACTTCTGATGCTTTGTTTTGTGCCATGGGCTAGATGCAAGGTAACTCATTAATTTGTATTATTTCATTATTTTTATTATAGAAACACCAATGGATAACAGCTTGATCCTTGATCAAGCAGGAGTTAAGTTATAGACTATATACGTGTGCAGTAGTTGTACTTTCATGAAGTAGCATTCATGCTTTTGTAGGTGATATTACCCATAACATAAAGACTATTAATTTTTTTTTTCTAAGAAAAGCTCTGTATAAAGATGGCTATTGGGTTTTAAGTGTACTATCTCATCTTTTGGAGAAAAATATAGCATGGGGTAACTTAAATGTCATCCGAGGTAACACTATGGACCACTGAATCCATAGGTACAACTATGAGGAACACTCTCAGTCTTATGTGCAGGTATGAGGTACACTGCTTGAAACTAAGCAGGGTAGAGATGGGCCACAGGTTGTAAATGCTAGAGTTTTTTGGTAAGTGATAGTGGTAATTTTGATAAGAAATGAAGTTGGATAATATTTTGTATCTTCAAGGAAAATATGCCTCTTTTCCTAGGCTGCATGGTTCCTTTCTTCACATTTGTACTAGGCCTGTTAGTACAGAGAGAATACAGAACTTGACATGCAGTTTGTGTCTTTGCATGGGATTTGGAAGTGCTGCTTCTGGTGTTAAGATTGTTTCCTCTCTTACTCTGATAAAGAAATATGAGTATGAATTTTGAAACAATTTCATGGACAACAGTTGGCAGAGCTGCTCTGTTGTTCCTGGTTAATAGTGGAAACTTCTTAAACATTCTTTACTTATCTGTTTCTTCCCTATTCCTCTTCATTCTCCTCCTGCCCCCAGCTTCCTTCCTTTTTTTTTGTCTGTAAAACTTAGGACAAAAAAAAAGAGGAAATCCTAAGGTGGAAAACAGAAGATCCCTGTTCTTCTGTGTGTAAGAAGCACATGTCAGTTCTGTGCAGGGTTCATTACCTTTCTTCTTACACCCACCCCTATCAGACAAAAAAATACTAGATGATTATAAGTCAAGACAAAATGATGTTGATATCCTCTTTTCCATTTGGAGTAACAAGACCTGAATGGGCCAGATGTAGTTCTGAGTTCTCATCTGTGTTGAACAAATGGGCTTATTCCTATTGCTTGCCAGGTTAAAGAGGTAAAGTAAGGGTGGAGGTATCTGCCTGCATGTATTTTGCCATTTCATTTGTCTTGGTGAAATATGTCAGTAATAATAGTAAACATTACAAGGTACAGATTTTCTGGTTGTTTCCATACTGGAAAGCTCAATTCAATCACTTAAATTTTAATTATTTGTTTTCAAATTGGATTGGAAGACAAAAGACTTGTCTGTTGTCTTTTCCACATAAAAGTTAGGCTTTTCACAATTTCTTTCTACCAATTAATTTAAAAAGCAGAGCAAGAGATGCTGAAAATAGGAAAAATATGAGAATACTATGTATTTTTTCAGGCAACTGTGTGGTGTTCTTGCACGTGAGACAGCAGTTGGTTTTAGAGATTAATTTTCTTTGGAGATAGTGTTTGGAAATGTAACATGGTAAGCAGTATTCAGAGGAATCTGAGGTAATGGGCTCTCCAGCCTCAGACATGGTGACATGGAAATCACTTATTCCGTAGTTGCCTGCAGTGCTACTTCTTTTAAGCTGCTGTCAGTGTTTGCTTCTAAAAAAACACTATTGTTTTATTGGTTTATTTTTAAAAAAATATGAATAGTAGTTTTATCTCAACCCGAGCAATTATAATGCGCTTTAAGGAGTAATATATAAAACTTGTTCTCTTGGTGAAAACCGTGGCTTCCTGGTGGCATGAAGGATGAGTGGTGTCAGTCTTGCTGTTGCTACCTCTCTGTTGTTCAGTGTTGGACTGAGTCCATTGCTTTTGTGTCTTCAAGCTTAAGTGTACTCTTGCTTGTTTACATTCAGAAAATTCCCGGGGAAGCCTTTAAGACTGAAAATTGTTGAGCTTTAATGTATTTGTATGCAAAGAAAAGTATTTCTTTGTTTCACTTCTGCAAGGACTCTGTTCTGCCAAATTGGCTGGGGCTTGAATAGCAGTGCCTCTAAAAATGTATATTTAATAGGTATGTTAAATAGCACCAGTTTTAGAGATGGCTGAGATAAAGTGTATCTATTAAGCAGACACGAATTATGTTGGTCCCTGTTTTCCCAATCTAATTTGAAAAGTGTAACCTAGTAAATAGGAAAAGTGCAGCTGCAACATTAGAGAAACTGTGTCGGTTTTCATTATGATTCTTACAAAGATATGTTTGGATTTATATTGATAAATATTGCCTCTAGTTCTCTTTTTGAGCAGCCAGTTAACAGCATCATAATTGCCATGCAAATGTGGTCGTACAGCTGATAGAGATCTGTGGTCTTTATCAGTGTGCTTTGCCTCTTTTTGAGTTCCCCAGCAAAATAGTGACCAAGTAGAAAGGGACTGGACTGATGAGGAAGTGCCTTCTTATAGAGAGGCAAAGGTCCCGAATAAACCTTTTTAGCTGATAAGTACTGAATGAACTCTTAAACTATCAAGTTAGGGTCTTTTGGTTTGTCTATGGAGTGGATTTATTGTTTGCAGAGTCGTCATAAGATTGGCTTGTTAATGACCACTGTAAAATACCATTGATGTTTTTACATACCTTATGCAAAACCTTAAAAGCACTCTGCAGACTACAAATAGCAGGTTTTGTGTAGGATATGAATATGCACGGCTACAGTACCCAATGTTAAAGTAAGGCAGGAAACTCAGAATAGCATATTGTCTTGAGTATACGTGTGTGGTAAAACATTGTTGAGGAGAATGTAATTGTCTGGGGAGCTGCATGACCATGGCCACGCCAGCTCTGGGGCTCGCACAGCTCTGGCCATGTGCTTCCCCCTATGCCTTTGTAACAGCTTCTGTGATGAACAATTTAGAGAGCTGATCTGGCTGAAAACTAATCACATTTTTTGGCAGGGAAGTATTTATAGTGCATCAGCACCTCTAGCTGGGTTTGGATTGTCTGCCAAAATGTGTGTGCCAGGGTGGGGGGAAGTGAGGGAGGGTGCAGCTGGGAGTGCAGAAGACGGCAGGACCCAGTGCTCTGCATGTGCCTGCAGGGAAAACAGATAAGGTGCAATGGAAAGCTACAGCCTAATGAGAAATTTAGTTGGCCTATCAAGAATATATGACGCTTTTCGTGGGCCAGGAACAAATAACAAACTGATAGATAAATTGTATGTCTTCTTATCCAGCTGTTTGGTCTGGATTCGTGTGTGTTTTGTTTACTGAACCCATTGTTAGTTATAAAACTCTTACACATTTTAAATTACTGCCAAGCACAGTAAGTGCTTTCTTATTCTGGAGGCTATTTTGTAAGCAATTACCTGTTTCTGCAATCTCAAACTTTGTCTTCTGTGCAACAAACAAAACTGTCCAAGCACATGGTTTGGACATGAAGTTGGGATCAATTTTTGTGAACCCTTAGCAGGCTGCTAAAATAGTTGGAGTGTCACAAGATGAGAAACTAAAAACTCTAAAGGTGTAATTTCAATTTTGTGGATGTAAAATTAGTCAAATTATGCCATAGAGCAAAACTTCAGGAAAAAGGTAGAAAGTGACAGGACTCAGAACTGGTAAATGTACATGGGGAGTTATGTGGGGTGTAAATAACAAAGTAAAATAAAATGAACACAGATGTCTTACTTCTAACATCGTTATGAGAAGTCTGTGTCCTACTGTTGCATTCAGAACTTAAACAGGTAAACATTGAGAACTTTCAAAATCAAAATATGTGAAAAAAATGAACAGTTCTGCCTGGTACAATTAAAAAGTTGATAATTTCACAATAAAATATTCGATATTATAGAAATCCTTTATAATAAAATATTTTCTAATGATGACATGTAATAATGTGGTTGTTATGAGAACTTGAATACCCTCAGAATAATGAAAACTGCTGCTTCTCCAAAATGATGGCTCTTAAGCATTGCCATTGCCTCTTCAGTCAGCTTAGAGCTGCGAATAAATTTGAGGAAAAGGCCTTGACAGTTTTTCCTTCCAACTATCTCTACTAGTCTGGTCCTATTTCTTCTTTGCTGTGAGTGTCTCTGTGTTAGCTCTCCTGGAAACCATCAGTGGTGTGCCTGGGCATTCTGCACAGCTGCAGTCATGTTCCCCTCTGGCTCCCATCCCCTGTCGCCGAGCTCATTTGTCTCACTTCTGTCTGTCCGGTTTTTAGGTCTGAAAACTACGACTCGAGCTTAGAGAAAATACTCTTTGGTTAATTATGCATTGCTTGTTTTGCACCAAAATAAGTTTTGGATACATAACAAGAACCTTCAGCACAGCAGAAATTGTTGGATTTGGCTGTGATCTACGGGGTACCAGACTTCTCAGTGTCTGTTAATCACGAAGCAGCATCCTTACTACTTTTCTGCTATGGTAGCTATAAAGCTGGGGCATCACATAGGTAATACGACACCGGAGGCATTTTCTTGGGTGTCTTCTCCCCTTCTAAATTAATCTAGTTAGGAACTGACTTCTACTGTGTTCAAAGCATTTGCAAAATCTAGAACACCCTCTGGGAGTGGGTGTCTGTAATGTACAGAAATGTATGAGAATAGGAACTGGAATGCAATACATAAACTGTCTATATTTTTTTTCTCAGTTTCCTCAAATTGTCAGTCACCTTGCTTGTGATACTTAAATTACTAAGTGTGTTTTTGACCAGCTGTCACACAAGGTTTTGAATTGGTGTGTCCCTGCTGTT
Organism: Daphoenositta chrysoptera; assembly: GCA_013397915.1. NCBI lineage: Eukaryota > Metazoa > Chordata > Aves > Passeriformes > Daphoenositta > Daphoenositta chrysoptera. The sequence continues at coordinate 144,712 of VZRO01004068.1, read as the reverse complement.
CAGCCCTATCACAATGAACTGGGAGGCGAAAAGGAGAAAAAAGGAGCTATCATATGTCTGATAATTGTTGTTTGGCTCATATCCAGGGTTCTGCTTGTAAAGACTTCTATAGTGTGATCTTAAAATATGTAACTTGTCTGAAAACATCAATATTTACTTTTCTCATTAAGTCTTGATTTGTTGAAGAACCTTTAAAATTTAAGGGGCGAATAGTTATTATCAGGCATCGGTAGTCCTATTGCTTTTTGCAAAGACAGTTTAGATAACCCTTAGCCTTTACATCTGTATACATGCTGTACATGCTACTTTTTTTGGTTTTTTTAGCAAAGCTGCACTACCAGCTTGCAAAAGGAAGTGTTTGATGGGTGATATCTTTATGGAAGGTTAGATACAAAGACAACTTAATGATAAAATGTGAAAGTGGCTTTGAAAATAAGAGCTTGGTCTCCTCAGATCTATATTTAATAGGAAAGCTGTTTGGGCAAGTCTGGCTTTGCTTCTTTTTAGCTACAAAGGTTGGATACTGGGTAATTCCATCATGCAGTCATTTTTCTTCCTCTCTAGAGGACTTTAGCTCCAGAAATTCGTCAGTGTGTAGTTCAGCCATAAAATACTTTGACTTTTTCCTAGCATTAGTTATTTTGTACTAGCTACAAAGAAATTTGTGTTCTGCATGGATGTTGGCTTAATGAACGTGTGAGGCATTCCTGCAGCCTGTGGTATGTCGTGGGGGCCCTGGGGAGGTGAGAGGAATGCTGCGGCTTCAGATATGGCACTGAAATGCTGACACTGCTAGTGTAAAATGTTGCAGCACACTAACAGTGTAGCATACCTGATTTAAATACCACAAATTCCCCAAGCTTAGAGATGGAGCAGAATTTCATAGAATTTGCTTTGTAATCTCGTGTCAAGCTCTCTTCAAGGCAGCATTATACACTCGTGCATGAGTGGGTGAATAGCACTTGGCAGGCTTTTCTGGCACTTGGCTCTTCTAACATCTCCTACAATAATGACTTAGAAGCAGAACTTCTACCCTTCCCCCTACTTAATTTACCCATGTGCTTCTCCCGAATATGATGTTTTCTGTACTTTCTGTACAATGTCCATTTCAGGCAAAATTATCTTAAGTTTTTCATAATATGAGAAAGAAATTTATCTGCACAGCTGTGTGGATGTACAGACAAAGACATAATGCTAATTGTTTTGTGGTTAAGTGCAAATTGCTTCTTACCTAGAAACTTTTTGCGTGTTAATCTTGCAAAGGTGAACTGCTATAACTCATGAAAACACTTACGTTAAGTATGTACTTGTATTTTTTGGAGGGGCTTTTTTGGAAAATACGGAAGCAGGTTATTGTAGCAGCGTTGATTGGAAATGAAGGGAGACCTGGACACATGTGCATACAAAGTTAGGCTTGGCAGACCCAGTAGTGAATTGAAGGTACTGGGTTTCAGAAGAGACTGGATGAGGGATTATGGAGTGCAAGTGAAATGACAGGCAGGGGCAGAAAGGTCAGAGCTGCCATGTGGTTTTATCAGGGTTTACTAATGAACTTACAGAAGAAAAAGCTGGTAGTCAGGCACAGAGAGTGAGAAGGGATTATGACTGTGGTAAAAAGCAGAGTAATAGATGAAAGTGTGGGAAACTTTGTAAGAAACTTTTTTTATGCTCCACTGATGGTCTCTTTTGTGGCATCTGCTGCCTGAATTTCCAGTAGGGAAGCTGTAATTAAGGTTTGCTGCAAAACTTGCAGAATAAAGACAGTGGGGGAAGCAGATCTGGGAAGTTTCTGGATGATGAGCTGTCAGGGATTATGGTTTGGAAACCATATACATAACATTACTTCTGGTGCTAACTGGATCTTACCAAAGTACACATCGGAAGTAAGACCACGTCAAGATTTTGCAGTGCTTGATTCAGCTTGAATTTTCATGGAATCGTGTTTAGCTGTGTGGTTTTAGGTAAGGACCTCAGATTTGAGCTTTCTGTAATCAGTTCTATTTATCTTAGTTTGTAGGTCATGCAGGTTTTAGTTTGCTAGATGATGACTCTGAGAGATTCTTGAATGTTGCTAATGAGCTTTGGGCTAATCAAAAGTCCTTGTCCTCTGGCTCAGGGCTCACTGCTATCTGAACGAACTGTTCCAGAAAATATACAGTTTCTCACTTCCAGAAGGCTGCTTGGAAACTTTTGGCTCAATACTTAATTGTGACCAAAGGAGTGATTGAATTGAGAGCTCATGGGGTAATGCTGTTTCCTGTATTATGTGCCCTAGCCACTGAGGTGCTAGTGAATTTGCTAGGAATAGGCAGCATTCAGCTGCAACTTGAGGATTCAGTCACTGTGTGACCTACAAATGACAGAGACAGTGGTAGATGTTGAAAGAATTAGACACTGCAGATCTTATCTGTGAGATGTTAATGCTTTTTCACCAAGGCAGTGGATTCTGTCAGTGTCCTGTGTCTTCTGGGAATCAAGTTTGAATTCATTTGTAAGTATGGTTTTACCACTTGAACGTTATCTTGATTAAATGACATGTTTGCTTGGCTTTAAAAGAAATGCTTTGTTTGTTGTACCATGCATTAGCATTCTCTTTATTGTGTTACCTCATTTCACCTCACTAAAATACAGACTAGTAGAACTTGGGTACTAAAAAATACTATTTATTAAGTAAAATGAAGAGTATGTATTTGATCAGAAGTGTAGGAAGTGCTGAATGACTGTGATTTCTTTTTTTGTTAAACTAAGGTTGACTGCAAGACTTTTTTTCTTTCAGTTTGGTGGGATTTTTTTAAATTTTAATAGGCTTCTGTGTAGAGTGAGCCTTCAGACTGCTGGCAGGCACTCTTAGACAACAGGGCAAGCGTGTGCGAGTACATGTGTACCAGTACTGCTCAAAATATCATCTCAAGCACTGTGGCAGAGAGTTGAGTCTGTATCCTCATGAACTGTGCAGCAGAAGTGTGATAAATGCATACAGTGTTTGCACGATGGCCTTTTTATTGAAAATAAATGTTTTGTAGTAAATTAATAATTATAGTTGAATGTTTTAAATGTCTGTTGCTGCATAGATCACTTCTGAAATCTTAAATATGTGTTTGAAAGTGCTATCTGTTTTCTTATCACAAATATGATTTAAGTTTTCAAGTAATGCAGCTGTGTGTGTTGTGGAAGACACTGGTGACCTTACTAAAGACAGAATTCAGGCCATTCGGCTACCATCCAAATGCTCTGCCAGCTTAGCTACTTGACCACCTGCTTCTGTTTTTCCATTCCCTTTGCAAATGTAGGTTTTGTTCATTTTCTGGCATCTCATCATTGCCTTTCATAAAAAGAAATTAAATCATGTGGATAAGGTCTGTACTGTGGACCACTCGGGTGTCTTTGTGACTCTTGTAGTCATTGGAATTTTCATCAGCCATTCAAGCATAGGCTTGTTGGAAAAGAACAGAGGATGATGCCTTCTGCACCTTCATGCTTGCTTTCCCCAGGCTCCTGCACTTTGGATGGCAAGACACAATGGCAGCCCTGTAGTTCTGCTCAGTCTCGCTGTAGCTTTCCTGCTCTGCATGAGCTTGGTGGTTATCCTCAGTGGGAAGCATCCAGGTAATGCCGATGTGCTGTTGGAGTGTGTTGATATTCTTTTAACTGTCAAAACATGCAGCTTAAATTCTTTGCTCATATCTTTTCAATACTCAAAATTGAAGAGAAAGGAAACACAGGTCATAAATATGACTTGGAGGGTTAATGGTAAATGCTTTTGAGTACGAATCCCTTAATAACCCAGTGTAACTGGAGTGCTGAATGGGGAGTCTTCAGTAATGAGTTACATTCCCGCATCTACTACTGCTCTGCTTATTGACTACGTCCAAATTACATGACCTCAGTGCCTGGTTTGCAAAGCAGCACAGTGAAAAGCAGGCTATCGCTGCTGACTGAAAGCTTGTGTACTTGTTTCATCTGACATAGCTGAGATAGTTCAGGAGTTACGTCTGTGGTTGGTTGATGAAAACTAAAGGAAAAATGGGTGGCTGTTCTGTGGCTTCTCACTGTGTTAAATGCTGCTGTTGATTTCTAAAGTTTTTGTCCCATTTTTGTCAACAGATACAACCATGATGCAGTGATTTGGGTGCACTACATTTTAAACTAGAAAAACCATAAATTACTTCTGGTTTCAGTATAAATGACAATGGATTGTTTTTATCTTGCACTTTGAAAATGCATCAGTCATGGAAAAAAAGTTGTCTCCTGCTTTTTTCTGTTGCATCTGAAGACTGCATTTGGTGTTCCCACAGGCTTGATCTAGTTGAGTGGATAGGGTGAAATAGGAAGGTACTGCAGAAGCTGTGCAAATGCTTGAAGAGCTCCCACTTTTATTTTGGTGTTTGTTTCTATTGCATCCTGTAATACTTACAGCAAATACCATTTTTCAAAAGGTGGCTTGACTATCTGGACTGTCTTTTGCTCATGGTTTAGGCAGAAGAAAAAAGTGGACTGGTCAGGCACTGGCTGCGAATCTGATCTAAATATAGTCAGCTATGCACATACTTGGAGCATTGTCTGGGTGAGTGTGATTTTTGTAATCTGGCAGTATTACTTGTTAGACAGATTAGTAACTTGGCAAGTGGGAACTTTGGTCTGGGAGGCACAGAGTCTGGGTTTCAAAGCCTACATGTTCTACCATTTGAGAAGGTATTTGGTGTGGTAAGATCAGGGGATCTGGCATCAGGATGTGATTGTGCAGACTCCTCTGTGAGATTTTGGGGGTCTGCATGAGCTCTGTGTAGGTGTGGGGTTCAGAAGCTTGCTGGATTGGCATTGTAGTGTCTGCAGGTCCCTCTGACATCCTAGGGGATTGTCATGAGGCTCCCCTTTAAAGGAGAGTCAGTGTTGTCAAGAAACTTAACTTCCTCTAAGCTGTCATGCTATAGAGGCTTCAACAGAAATATTAATTCTTTGAGCATAGCTTACTGGTTTTGATAATTTATTTAACAGAAATTGAATAATTGAGCTGCCACTCTTAAGCTTTCTACAGTAAATATTTATGTTCTCTTTTGGTTGTTATCTCTTGGGTGCCAAAGATGAACTTCAGAGACAGTGTTCATTCATTTCTTTGTTTTCCTGCTGTGCTTTGTAAAAGAATCTACCACGGAACAAGCCCACAAAGCAACACGATAAAACTTTGTAAAAAAAAAAAAAGCAAACCCAAGCCAAAAGCAAATCCAAACCAAAACTCTACGAAAGATTCTTACAACAAAATACAAACTAGTTCAACATCTACCAGTTAGTATCTAGTATTCTGCTTTCAGCATGTCAGACAGTGCAATTAAACAATATACATGGGAACAATTTTCTTTAGTTTCTTGTGAGCATTTGGAGCTAAGTGTGAGGATAAATGTCTGGCTTGGTGTCACTTGATATAGGGGAAGATTTCTGTGTGTCCTCTTTAGAGACCTTTTGCTTCCCAAGTGGTAAAACACTGTATATTATCAAGATGGGTTAAGGAAAACATTATCTCTTTAAACCACTTGCTATTATTGATCTTGTGCAAATCACATGCTGTTGGCTGGTATTTTTTTTGTGTCAAATGGAGATTATTTTTTGTTCACAATGGTGTACAGACAAGTAGTGGATTACTATATGCCAGCAGTGTGCCACTGCAAGTCTGAAGTAGTAGTATGTGGATTAATATAACAAATAACAGCTTTTCTTGATATATCCTAAAGAGAGTGTTGGTATAGCATCCAAGCTCTCCAGAGATTTATTTCTTTTTTAACTGGCTCTGTGTTCACCATACATGGGCATTATCCTGGATAGATTTCGACATGTATCTGCTAGGAAGAGTTTAAAAAGGTAATGAGGAAAAACTAACATTTTGTTTTCACTTTGTAGTTGTAAGTGATCAACATAAAGCCAAGTTATGTTTTTGTGGCTAAATTTAAGGCCTTATTTCTCAAAATAAATGCACAGAACTAGAAATTCTGTGATGCGTTTTGTCTTATTTTCTTTTAACCATTTCAGTCTTAGGTATTTGGCTAAGGGATGCTATCGATGTCAAAAGCAATTAGATGTGGTAACAGTTGGGTTTGAGGTCTGACAATTTTTGTGCCCTACCTTGTTAGGTTATTGAAAGAAGAAAGAGGGTCAATATTCTCTTTGCTAGTCTCCAGACAGTGCCACTGGAGAAAGAGACTGAGACTTATCCTGGCTTAAAGATTTGACATCTGACTTTGTTATACCACATTAACCATGATGTGAATGTGCTATACATGAGCTAGTGACAATTTTTGTGTAGTCTGGAGAAAGAGTGGTCTTGGTTCTCAAGCTGTTGTCCCCAGAAGAGCCTTCAGTGCATGAATAAATCATCAGTGATTTAGTTTTGCTGTGACAGATTGTCGTCAGTGTGAATGGCCAACATTTTGTTGTGGGAGGTGGGGGGGATGAATTGGGTTTGCACGGTCAAGTTTTCCTAGTGCTGCAGGGGTGGATCTTTGTGATATGGTGCCAGAAGCTCCCCCCATGTCTGTCAGAGCCAATGCTGGGTGGCTCCAGGACAGACCCACTGCTGGCCAAGGCTGAGCCCACCAGCCGTGGTGATAGTGCTGCTGGGTTAATGTATCTAACATGGGGGTAAAGTTGCTCCATGGCAGCAGCTGTAGCCAGAGAGAAGAGAGAGATTACATGAGAGGAACAGCTCTGCAGACACCTGGGTCACTGAGGGAGGGCTGCCCCAAGTGCCAGAGCAGAGATTCCCATGCAGACCCTGGTGAAGTCAGGCTGTTCCCCCTGCAGCCCATGGAGGTCCATGGTGGAGCAGAGATCCCCCTGCAGCCCATGGAGGTCCATGGTGGAGCAGAGATCCCCCTGCAGCCCATGGAGGTCCATGGTGGAGCAGAGATCCCCCTGCAGCCCATGGAGGTCCATGGTGGAGCAGAGATCCCCCTGCAGCCCATGGAGGTCCATGATGGAGCAGAGATCCACCTGCAGCCCATGGAGGACCCCAGACCAGAGCAGGGGGATGCCCCAAGGTGGCTGTGACCCTGTGGGAAGCCCATGCTGGAGCATGGCTCCACAAGGCTCCTGGCAGTACTTGTGACCCTGTGGAGAGAGGAGCTCATGCTGGAGCAGGTTTGCTGGTGGGACCTGTGACCCCCTGGGGGACCCATTCTGAAGCAGTGTGCTCCTGAAGGACTGCAACCCGTGGAAGAGACCCATGCTGGAGTAGTTTGTGAAGAGTTGCAGCCTCTGGAGAACTTTGTGAAGGACTGTCCCCTGTGGGAGGGATCTCCATGCTGGAACAGGGGAAATGTGTGAGGGTCTTCCCCCTGAGGAGGAAGGAACAGCAGAGACAATGTGTGATGGACTGACTGCAGCCTCCTTTCCCAGTCCCCCTGAGCTGCTGAGGCAATGGATAGAGAAAATTGAGAGTGAAATTGAGCCTGGGAAGAGTGAGGGGGAAGATGTTCATGATTTAGTTTTGTTTTTCATTATCCTACTCTGATTTGATTGGTAATAAATTGAATTTTTCCCCTAGTCAAGTCTGCTTTGCCCATGACTTTAATTGGTAAATGATCTCTCCCTGTCCTTATCCTGACCTACAAGCCTTTTGTTCTACTTTCTCTGCACTGTCCAGCTGAGAAGGGGAATGATAAAGTGGCTTAGGTGGGCACTTGGCTTCCAGCCAGGATCAACCCATCAGAGGGGGAATAGGGGCCGATAAGATGTGTTTGAAAATACCTCTTGCAAAAAAAGGAAATTCTGCTTTCAGGTAATTTATTTTGGATCAGTATTTAAGCTTCTATAAAGTGTGGACCTAGAAAAGCCTTGTTGACAAAAGCAGACTTCATGGTAGACAGATCTGTAGTTCCTAAAAGGAGCCAAACTTTGGTTACCCATTTCTATCAAACAGACTAGAAGCATGTCAGCTGCTGGGAGGGGAGCAAGCAGATAGTAAGGAAAAATTGGCAAGGTAAAATTGGTATTTCTTAAAAAATGTCCACTTATCCTAGGGTATTTATAAATGCATTTATTTCCTATTGATATTTCTGCTTGATATGAAAATTTTGATGGTATCAATAATGCAGGTTTGGGATTAACATTTTCAGCAAGACCAGAATTTTTTTCCTGACAACACTACTTCCATATATTTCTGGATTTGTTACAGTAATCCTAGAAAAGTTCCTTTATAAGCTCAATCAGGTATATATCCCCTGCAGAAGCACCTGCTTTTGTAAGAGGAATAGTTTGCTTTAAATACTTATTTTTTAATTGCTTATTTTCCTCATGTTTTTTTTTAAGGTGCCAACACTATCCTGTGTTCCAGATAGCACTGCAATTGTGTCCTTAGGAGTTTATTTAGAGTCCTGTTAGTTCTCCCATTTGACTTGAAAATTAGAGATTTTTCCTTGTGGTTATAGGAACACAAAAGGTCTTTTGGTTTTGAGCAACACTCAACAGTTATTTCTAACATGAAAGTTATTTCTGAAAGTGATATATCAGATAAAAGGAGACCTTGAAGTCCACCACTGCTGAAGTTCAGGTTTTTCACCTCCCTTGAAACTTCTTTATTAGCTACATCCATGATTTTGTTGTACTCTGCACATAGTTTGGACATAAAAAGCAGCAACAGACAGAAGAGGAAAAATGGTGGAAAAACCCCTGAATTTGGTAGGACGAAGCCAGAGTGCACACATGTAGGAATGGGAGCTTGAAACTGTCAGGGAAGGTGTTAAGAGAGAAGACTTGGGGGCAAGAAAAGCAGGATTTATGAGGAGGGACTGACTATAGGGAAGCTTTCTGCCTTTGGCTGTTTTCTAACTCTGCTTAAGCCCGTGGATGTGGGAAGATAATTGAATTAGGAATGTCACCTGTTTTCTATGGTTTATCAGAAGCCTCATTATTAGCTATTATAAAGTACAGGACAGTGGGGATTAGATTATGTGCAGCTTGCACTGCCAGGCTGAGAATGCAGGTGCTCTGGTTTGTGCTCTGTGCAGGCATGTTGTGTTCTGCTGATGTCCTGGACTGCTACTGCCTTTTGCAGCCTGAGCCAAGCAGGTGTGCTCAGCCCTTTTGTAACATCTACCTCAGTTAAACCCCAATTTACGTCCTTGTTTCCAACTCTCCTCTTCAAGTTTGTCTTGCATGCCTTGCAGTAGGTTGCTGTGGAGAGAGTTGGTGACAGGAAAACAATGAGACTGATTTGAGGAAGTCAAAGCTTGGAATTATGAAAGCAGAACCACCTCGGGCCAGAGCTTCAGGAGGGGAAGTGAGAACAGACCGATGATGAACAGACAGATGCCTGTCCAGGACTCCTTGTTCTAACCTGTTCGGTTATTTTTCATCTGCATACTCTCATCCCTCTGGTGCATGTACAAGAGCCCAGGTCAGATGCAGACTCCTGTTGCTTCTCTTAAGTTTCTGATTGCCTGGCAAGTGCTGAGACACACATGGACCTCTTGTCCCTCAGGCCCCCTCGGTATCAGCGTGGAAGGTGGTGGAAAGGAGCTGCAAAGACAGTTTTTCCTAATACCTGCTTGTACTAAGATAAGAGTTTGCAATATGCTCTGATGCAAAATGGGGAAGGTTTCAAATATTAAGTCAAGTATAGCATATATTTTCATGTAATAGTGTTTAGAGTTCCTAGAGGACATCAATAGTGGTGGTTTAAAAGCTATCATGAAATATATTTAATACCTAGCATGCTTGAGTCCTAAGGACTTCGGGCTCTATTGTGGTAGAAATAATGGGCTTTATTGCGGTCTTGAGGTCTCCGCCCTCATCCTTACCCAATTTGTATGCCTTAAAATTACCACACTTGTCTTCAGTATGTGCTCCTTGTACCTGCAGTCACAAAACATTAGTGGATTGGTGTAAAGTGTACTTTGAGGGCTACCAGCAGTGGATAACCTGGCCTGAGGCTGCACCAGGTAATTTCTGAGAATAAGTTCAGACATATAAGCCTTCCAAGTCATGATGTGAGAACTCTCGACTTAAACTCGAGAACTTGTACAAACTCCATATAATTACTTCTAAATTAACATTCACTGCATATTAGATGATGTAATACATGTGTATATGGGCTGAGGTCTGTGTGTGTCATGCCGTGTAAATGATGGAAGACTGCTATACTGGGCTAGGGGGGAATTCAGTAGGTTAGTGCCTTGGTCAAGCCTCAAGGCTCTCTGGCACATGAGGAAAAAAAGATTTTCAAGAGGCCGTCTCACTCTTATGAGAAGTGGTCATCTTTCCATGTTTCACATAACGCAAAAGACTGACAATTTTCAGCTAGTCAATGCATTTGGGTGTGGATGTAGTGGAGTGAATATTGTTCTTTACTGTCAGCCTGAAGTAATACTGTGGAGATACTTGACCTCACCTAAACCAGAGAAAAAGAGGGTAGAACTTGTCTTTTTACCACAGACACAAACCCAAGTAATTTTATTTTCGTAAGCAGTTGATTATTTTTAATAATTCTTAGATATAAATGTATGGTAAAAATTGGATCTTTGGAAAAAATTTATTGGTGTAACTTCAAGTAGATGTATTATTTTAACAAGTAATTTTGATGAAGTGTTATAATTTAATTGGCAGCTTCTCTGGTAATTAGCAGACAATTTCTTTCCTGCTAAATAGATTTTTTTTTAATATTAATGAATCTAATGTTAATCAAAACCACTTTAACTCATAAAAGCAAGCTAGTGAAAAGAAATAATTACCGAGAGCTACAAAAACTCAGGCTTCTCAGTTAAATTTAATGATTGCTTCTAAAACTCCTGGAAGAAGAGCTGTGAGATCTGTTTTTAATATTAAACCGTGTCTCCGTTTCTCTCCATACAGAGAATAAACTGCGATGTGATAGTTTTCAAAACCAGTTGTAGTGATTTTTTTTCCGATGTGTTTGGCATTTCTTGCCGTGTCAATGTACATATAGTACAGTCATTTTTTTTTTTTGTACTGGACTTGTTTGTGCCTATGATGATGACAAATGTTGATAACAAAATGAAGTAGGGTCTTTGTATTTTAGAAAGAGAAGTTGTGATAGAGATGAGCCTTGTTAGAGATCTTTCCTGTCTGGGTTTATTAATCTGTGCCAATATTTCTGTAAGATATGAGAGCGCCTTTATCTTATGGAGGAATAAATGCCAGTCTCTTTTTCTACAAATTCACTGCAGGGAAAAATTGTTCTGTTACAGTAGACAGTGCTCAGTGTAATAATCTAAAACTCTTCTTATGAAGTGTGGAAGCAGTCTTACATTTTTGATGTACTCTAGAAGCAAAGTGGTGTGTGCTCTTTTTTCTGGAATCATAGTAGAACTTAAACATTTAAAGTATCCATTTACCCCAGCAAATATATAGGATATCACTTAAGAAAAATTACTGCCTTGTACAGATTGAGAGAAGACATTCAGAGCAACCCAACAGAGAAGTGCTTGGGATTCTCATGGGTAAAAATCTGGAAATGAGCCAGCAGTGTGCGTTCACAGCCCAGAAGGCCAAATGCATCCTGGGCTGCATAAAAAGCATCGTGGGCAGCAGGTCAAGGGAGCGGATTCAGATGCTCTTCCCTGCTCTGCTGAGACCCACCTGAAATGCTGCAGCTGGCTCTGGGGTCTTCAACATCAGCCAGACCTGTTAGAGTGCTCCAGAGGAGGGCCATGAATATGGTTAGAGGGCTGGAGCACCTCTCCTATGCAGACAGGCAGAGAGAGCTGGGGTTCTTCAGCCTGGAGAAGGCAAGGCTTTGGGGTCACTTTAGGGCAGCCTTCCTCTCCCTAAAGGGGGCTTATAAAAAAGAGAAAGTGACTTTTTACACAGGCACAAAGTGATAGGGCAAGGGGGAGTGGTTAAAAGTGGTGAGAGATTTAGATTAGATGCTTGTAATACATTTTTTACTCAGAGGGTAATGAAGCAGTGGAACAGGTTGCCCAGGGAAGTTGTGTATTCCCCGTCCCTGGAGGTGGTCAAGTGTTGGATGGGGCTTTGAGCAACCTGGTCTAGTGGGTGGCATCCCTGGCTATGCTCTTGGGGTTGGAGAAATATGATCTTTAAGGTCCCTTCTAACCCAAAGAAGTTGATGATTCTACTTCTATTATCTTATTTTTTCCCCCTGCCACTTTCTGCAAAGAAGTGCCAGCTTAAGTTAGACTTCAACAGACTTCCTCTTTTCTTTCCTTTACTATGTGTCATACAGTTTTATGCTCAATGAATATTGACAAGCATGTAATTATGCAAAGCTGTTAAAACCTGCAGTTACTACACCTTTCCTACCAGCATTTTTGCAGCAAGTTTTCTCCAACTCTTCACTGCAGTCCCTTCATCATCTTTGTGACCTTTTGTTGGATGCTTTCCCATCTGTTCATGTCTGTTGCCCTGTGGAGCCCAGAAATGGGTCCAGTTCCATCTGTTTCATGTGCGGCCTCCCCCAGTGCTGAGTAGAGGGGAAGGATCACCACTCTTGGTGGCATCACTTTGCAGCTCAGGGTACCGTTGTGCCCACAAGGGCACATTGCTGCCTCATGTTCAGCTTCGTGTCCACGGAAACTCCCAGAAACTTTCCTGCCAAGCTGCTTTCCAGATAGTTGCCCCCACCCCCTGCATGTGCTGGTGCCTGGGTTTGTTCTTTCCCAGGTGCAGGACTTAGCAATTCCCATGGCTGAGTTTCAGCCCATTTCTCTAGCCTGTTGAGGCCCCCCAGATAACAGCAAGTCCCTCTGGTGTATCAGCCAGTCCCTCCAGTCTCGTGTCATCCGCCAGCTTGCTGAGAGCAGGCCCTGCCCGTTGAACAGGTTGTATGCAGTGTTGGCTCCTGGGCTACACCACTACTCAGCAGCCTCCAGCCTGGCTTTGTGCCACTGGTCACCACTCTCTGGCCACAGCCCTCGGGCCTGGCCATCCAGACAGCTTTCATCCACCTTGCTATTGGCTTGTCCTCACTGCACTTTATCAGCTTCTCCAGGACAGTCTTACAAGGCATAGTGTCAAAGGCCGTAGTGAAGTCTAGGTAGACACTACCCACTGCTCTCCCCTTGTCTGCCAGGCCAGTCACTGTATTGTAGCAGGATATTGTGTAGGTATATGCCTCTACACGTGTTTAACTTGTAACTCTTGAAGTGTTGCTCTTACTAGGTTTGTTTCAGAATCTGTGCTGTTTAGACCATAAATCTCTTCCTAGGCTTCTGCCCTTGAAGCTATTAACTCTGCTAGGTAAGATGAATGACTAATGCTATGCTAAATGGGAATAAATATATTTTATTAAATGTGGAATGCCTTAATGATAAATTTCAAGCTTTGGAACATCTTCAACTATTTAAAATTATTTTTTTCAAAAAATCATGAAAAGTACCTAAGGAGTGATCTGCCATAGCTATTCTTGCTTAGTCTCATCATACATGATTAAGATGATTTTAACAAGCCTTGCACTGTTCAATTAAAATATAAAATTATAAAAAGTCCTACCACAGATTTCTGCCTTAAAGGCTTAATATAAGCAAATCTGAAATGAAACTTAAGATTGAGAACAGCATTATATTTTTTCCCATCTGTTAAAAACAAATAACCTCCCCCCAAAGCATCCCACAATTGCCACGTTGCCATGGAAACTAACTTCCTACTGTAGGGTTTCAGAAATGGATGTGTTTTATGTACACACTTGAACTGATTTAACTGCAGCAAAAGTAATGGTAAATATATTGTGTGAGGGTAACCTTAAACCTCTTGCTTTAAGTACTTTTTGTGTAAGTCTTTACAATGAGAGAGTTTGTGCAATTGTATTTTACATTGCATTTCTGTTGTACTTGTCATATAGAACAAGGGTTTCTGCTCTGGTGACTGGCTACCTGCTTTTTACGAAATGAAATAGAATAGAATGGAATGAATGACAAAAAAAAGTCCTTTTAGGTGAGATTGCCCTTCTGTTTCTTCTGTGGCCCTTGACACTATTTGAGGCAATTAAGTCTCTTACAATCTCCTTTGCTGTCATTTCGCTCAGTTTTGACTTTTTTATTCAGTAGTGCTTTCAATGAGTTTTTTGGGTCATTTCTTGTTTTGGGCTTTATTTGAGGGCATTTGTGTGTCTCTTAACTGAATTTGTAGGAGTAAAACTAAGGAGAACTTGGTAAAGTAGGTACTTTTAGTTTAAAGTGTTTCAGGTCAGGTATCTTCACTTTGCCACAGTAGTGAGCTACTAATTTATAAATAAGTTGAAGGACGTAAGGCATGACTGAAAGATAAGGTAATGTGGAATATTTGCATTACATGTAGAAATGAATGTCCTTTACAATTGTAGGGGAGTTTGCCAAGCTATAGCTAATGGTCTGTGGCACATGGTTACGTCTTCCACAGCAGAGATACAGAACCTCCCTAAAGCCCTGCTTGTCTGATCTTGGACCTTAGAGGTGGCCATCAGGCACATGGGGATATCAGGTGGGGACACCTCTCCCCACACGGTCTTGTCCCCGGTGTGTCTGTGGAAGGTGATGCATGCATCACTGAACATCTAGTATTCCTGATTGCACACAAGGAAATAAAGAGCAGATTTTTACCTCAGTCACTGACAAATTTCAATGCCTTGTTATCTGTTGGCACACTCAGTAAATAATACAGTCTTAGTAGAGTAAAGGAGCAGTCCTTTGTGGCCATTAGATGTAGAAGGGACCAAAAACTTTTCATATTTATAAACAGTGATTTAAAGTTTACTTTCATGTTGAAGTGGGGGAAGCATCTCTTTTTATCTTTGACATAATGTCTTCGGTAGATGCTGCAGCCCAGCCATCAGGGTGCAGAAGATGCAATGGGACAGCTGCTTTCTGCAGTGCTGCTTTAGCTGCCATTAGTTGGCTTTCAGGAGTGCCCTGGACAGCTTGCTCCTTCCAGAGTCCTTACATCTGTGCTGAGTGATGGGCTAAGGGCATGAATTCATTATACATCCATTCCCAGAGCTCCTGAAGGACAGGTCTGAGAAAAAGACTTTGGGCAGGATCCTGCCAGGCGTTTTTGTGGCTGAAACAAAGGTCCAGGAATGAAGGGGGTTGGTGTGCCTGTGTCTAAGTATTTGTACAATATTTAACGTGCATGTTTTGCAGGGGTTTGAAGTATTTCCCCTCTACAAACGAAATGTTTGTACAGAATTGATCTGGGGGAGATTCTTAGAGTTTCTTTGCGATACCTGATAACTGTAGACCAAGTATAGAATCAGAATATTTATGATTAATATTTAAACCTTAAAGTCTTGATCACAGGCTTCTTATTTCAATATTTAATGGAGACAAAACCTCTAGTTGCCCTTTTCAATTTTGACAAAACCCAAATAAATTTCTTTAGGGATTAAAAAAGGTATTTTAGGGACTTCAACTGTGGGATTTGCACTGTTCATTTATGTCCTTTAATTACTGTCTGGCTGCTCTCAGCCACAAATTGCTTGCAGTATAGTTTTAGCCATAGTAATTATGCCATAATGTACAGGGCCTGGGCTGAGAACAAGGAAACTGTGTTCTATTTCTATCTGTTCCTCAGTTTTGTTTTATGACATACAGCAAATCACCAGACCTCTTTGTATGCTCATTTGTAAGCCTAGGAAAAAAAATTGTCCTTGAATTTGTGAAATATTACAAGTTACTTCAGACAATTAATTGACATAGTATTTTTTACTCCTTCAAAATATCTGTGTTTTAAGTTCAGAGGAAAGTAATAAATTAAATTCCTAATTTTTATATTTTTGTATGAAAGGGAGTTTCTGGATGTCATGGTTGAGATAAAGTGTCAATAATATGTCTAATAGCATTTTGAAATGCAATTGTGTGGGAAAGTGTCTGTTTGCTAAATACTCAAAAGAGTAAACAATGTTTGGTACGTTTTAGTTGTGTTCTTTTTCCTTTTTACAATGTATAAGTAGAAAAAGTTTATCCTGGTACTAAGTTCGTGTAACTGTATGCGCTCACATCCATGGTTTTGGAATGTTTGGAAATAACATGCCTCCAAAAACAGAGAAATGTGATAGCTTGTTAACATCATAATTAATAAAAAATATATATTTGGCAAAATATGTTGTATTCCCAAGATTAATTGTAATTATTTGGAGACAAACTGCTAAATCTAGGGCTTTTTTTATTTTTTATCAATTTTAAAGTATAAGATACTTGGGCAAAATTGAAGGAGAAAAAAAGAGTGATTCTTTGTTATTCAGTCCTACTTTAAGTGTACTTAGTCACTTCAGTGCAAGGCTTTAATTTGACTTTTGCTCAGAAGAAAGTGAATTATTTTGGTCAGAACAACAGCAGAAGATTTGTGATGCCATGGAACCTGACTCACAGGGAGGAGCTCCCTTCTGTCAGAAGGGCTTGATCACTGCTTAAAATACACCATATTAATGTTTACCCAGGGAGTCTATAATTTTGAAATGATTGCCATGAGCAGACCCCAGCTGTATGTTGATAGCAAGAAGCCATTGTATTTACGTGGCAATTGTTTTTTCTAAAGGCATATTTTGAAGTAGGAGAGTTAATTGAGGTCAACTGCTTGGCTGCTGGATACAGGCACAGTTCCATTAAACTGAGCTTCTCCTGTGGTAAACTTACCCTTGTATGATAAAAATGTATGGCCCTAAGGCTTTCTGTTTTTAAAAGGATTGAGCATGGACCTTGACATATGCATCTTTGCATAGAACTGGGCATTTTCTTTCTTATTTGAAGCTGTTTGGTCGACGTTTGATGAGTGGAATGGTAGGGAGAATTCTTAATGTGGTCACTTACGTCACAGGTAAAACCCATTTAAGTTTATTAGCTGAATACATTCTGCCTGACCTAGTCAGTCTTCACTGCCAGCCTCCATTTTTCTGTGGTGTACCCTTAAATGTGAGGAAGAATTAGACCATTTTCTCACTGCTCAATAGCTTTTTTGTCTTTCCTGAGTCCTCCACAAGAAGTAGAGTTGAGGGGAACATGCATCTCTGAATTTGAACTAATAGTGTCTGTGCCTTGACTGAGTGGCAGATCTGTAGCTCCTCACATGGTGGGCTGAGGCTGGGCAATTCTTTCCTTGGCTCCACAAAGGCAAAACAGCTACATCAGTGGGGTGTTGATGGCTAAGTCCTGAACAGTCCCTGAATGTTTATTCACGTTAAAACAAATACATTTTATGCAGACTATGAAATCAGACATTTGTACTAGAAGAAAGAAGGGAGGGAGAAGAGAATAAATCTTTCATTTTTGTTGAATGGTGTGCTATTAAATGTTTAAAGATTTCACTGGATCTGATAAGTCAGCATGTAAATTTATAAATGTACTGTTTAAAGGTGTATCTCCACTCTCTGTACTTGCCTCTCCTAGGAAAGGAGAATGAGATAAAGGTTTGAGTGACAGATTCTTTAAAAGACTGTATAACTTCAGGGGATAATATTTAAGCAAACTTACCCATTCTATTTTTATTGTGCCTGGGTTTATTCTTTGAACAAAGCAATTCTTGAATCATTTCATAATACTTTTTGGAAAAAAAAGTCAAGGGTTTTGACTAAAGTTGAATACTTAGGCTAGTTCTGTCTGAGAAGAACAACAGCAGTAATTGTCAAGTGATAAGAATATTACAGGAAATATCACAATTAAGTTTACTCTTATTTATCTGTGTTGGGAGCTTTTCCTTATTTCTGTAATGAATTTATGATATTCAGCAGAATTTTAGTTTTTTGAGTGAATTTCAAATAGGTCAGGATGTCTGTAGATTGATTTCAGCCAAATTCCTAATACAGCTTCTGTACCTAAATTTTAAATTAGTTTAGAAAGAAGTGCATTGCGTTGTTTTCCTGTGCTCTGTACATTAAAGATTTTTATGTGCTACTTGAGTACAACTAAACAGTGCATTACCTACCCAGTTAGGTTTCATTTTGTCCTTTTGAAAATGAGAAATGTCTTTTTCCTAAGAAGGATTTAGTTTCACATGTGGAACTTAGCATTTAGATAAATTTACTCGGGTTTGTAACATATACTAAATTGGTGTAGAACATTAAAACGTCCTTTGAGTTGTAGAAATTGTTTGTGTGTGTGTGTTTTATGGTGTGGTCTTAAAGATCTATTGTCCTCTTTATAACATCAAATGTCTGGTAGTGATAATGAGTTGAGCATGTATATGGAAGGAAGTATTGTTCCTTGGTTTTTCTTTTGTTGTTCTGCTTTTTAAGAATTGCTGTGGAAGATGTTCTTGGAATAAAGATCTTTTCAGGTTTTGTCACTGAGCAATTTCTAGGATATTGAGGAAGAGTAAAAGAGAACATTTGATCTTTTGACATGTTACAATGCAAAGAAAAACCATACCAGAATAGAAGAAAATACTAGAAGGAGACTTAAATATGTGATTTCATGCAAAGTATGTGAACTAGGATGTGCTTTTACAAAAGCTCCCAAACTTAATTGAAAGAAGTAACTTGGTAGACTAAGGCTCTTTGGAAATAACACATCATCTTATCCACTGCTTTTTTTGTGTGACTGTTCTGGGTGAAACTTCACTCTTTTGTTCCCATTATACTTATGTATCCATGATTAAACAATCGTTTTGCATACAACTTCTTTAATGTAGGTTTGGTTTTGCATTCACAAACTCTGCACACAAGGAAAACAAATATCAAAGAGTATAAAAAGTAGCAGTAAGTTGAGATGGATTACTTAAATGTTGTTGCCATCTAAAATAATGTTTCTCAAATCAAGTTTTAGAGGCTTTACTGTTCTACTTCTCTATCAATTACGGAGTCTCCATGTCGAACTGAGCAAATTCAAACTCTGAATTCTGCAATAATGAGATATTCTCAATGACACTTCTCAAGATGGCAAATTCTCTGAATCATTAGGTGACCTGGAAATTATGGGGCTATTTTTACTATTTGTGTTGTAGAAGCTACAGAGTTGGTGTCCATGAGGATGAAACTTTTGAGTAAGGGCAGAATTCTTGTTTTACTTCCTCCACAGTTTTTCTTGAGTGACTGTGAATGCAGCTCTTCCAGTATTCATGATTTCTCCTGACAGGTGTGTTTAATTAATTAATAAAAATTGTTTAATGTATAAAAACAAACATTAAAAAAACAGTTTGCAAGATGACAAAGACCAAGTCAGGTAATAAAAATGTAAGGAATGAAATCTATGGAATAGATAGCTGGTATTATTCATGGTGTGTTGGGATATAGTTAGTGAAAAATTCATGTTATGAATTCTGATGGAACTGATAGCCATGACAACAGTGGCTAATACAGACTGGACTGCAGTATAATGTCTGGTTAAATGTATTGAGGAGGTAGTTTTCTGGGGGGTTGTTTCAAATTTTGCCACTGAACAGTTTAAGTTGTGTCATTTGAGATATGTAATACTTCTTTTATGAAAATGATATCTTAGTGTAATGCATAATAAATGAATCTCAGCACATAACTCTCCCAAAGTAATCTCTTCTTCTAACATTTCTGCTGCTCAGTTAAATATCTTTCAACTGTTGTTCAGTTTTTCTGTTTGATCCAAGGAGCTTAACCTGACCATATGCAACAATCCCCTCCCCTTATTTTCCTGCAGAAAAGTAAAGTGTTGTGTCTGATCACTTTGAGCTGTTGCCCATAAGTCCTTTGTGTGCTGTTCTTGGGCTAGAGATTTGGCTATTGGAACAGCAGTAAATTTATTTAAATTAACCAAAATCAGGAATGTTCAAGTAGGGTATAGTAGAAGTTCAGGAAAATAATTACACATCAGTTTTACAGACAAGCTGCTTCACTTCTGAATGTTAACATGTAGAAAAATCTAAATGCTTCAATTTGTGACCTAAATATCAAAAGTAGAAGACTGAAAGTTTAGAAGGATTGACTTGTTCAGCTGTGTTTATTCTGTTTCTCAGTCTTCCTAAACGTTTGTAAGTCTAATAATGAAACCACATTGCAAGTTAAATTAATTAAATAGATAGGTATGGATTGCTGTACTTTCAGTTCACTTTTATTAAATGAAGGGAAATGGAATAGCTAGTAACTTTTTTTTTTATTGTGACTCCCAGAACTCCACCACCAAATTAATAATCTGTAATTAGAAAAAAAAATCAAATAAGTATCTTTTCTGGTAGCCCCAAAAAATAAAACAATTATCAACCTAGGTGCTGACAAGAAATGGAAATTGAAAAGTTGTGGTAGAATGTGTATATGACAAAATTCTTTATCATTGATAATACTATTATTGACTGTAAATAAAATTGGACTGGAACAAAACTACGTCTATTTCAGACATGCTTAAAGAACAAATGAGCTTTTTTCTTTTTTGTGCACAAGAAAATTTTAAAATGGAAAATTATTTCTTACAGATGGATCATGTAGACTTTCTTGTAAGTATATAGAAACTGCATTTTTAATTAGAGGAGTGATTAATTTCCAAGAAGCCAAGGTCTGTTTCTGTGGGAGGTGTGAAGAGAGCTCCTTGGGAGACACAGAACCTGCCAGTGGGGAAAGGCTCCTCACTTGCTACAGAGTAATGGTTATCACCTAGAGCCCTAGAGGTTTGTTCTTTCAAAATACTTCTGGTTTTAAATATTGTATCTTATGCTGTTGAGGACCTTTGTAAATGTCCAGGTTTTTTCCAGGAAGTTTTATTAAGCACTTGCCTTCTGTTTCTTGTAATTAGAGTAATTATTGTATAAACAAGTACTTCTATATAAAAAGGGTTTTTTTTTTTTCTTTTACCAGTTTAAATTTAGTTGCATTGTCTACTTCTAATTTAATGAGAAATGTTGATTAGATGTTCCTGACCTACTTTTTCTGTGCTGTTCATTATACTTTATGTCTCTACCATGTTGCCTCTTTAGGGACTTTATTTTTCAGGGGGAACAACTCCTTCTTTATCCCTTCATTGGAATACATTTCTACTGCTCTAATCTAAAATTTGCTTTAGCTAGACTAAGAAGCTGTGGTCTCCATATTGTCAGTCCTCAGAGAACATTATTTTCTCTTTTTGGCTATTGGTAAGAAAGCTTTTGCAAGGAGCTATTTTCTCCAGGGAAATGCTCTCTTCTGCTTTTCTCATATTTCACTGACAAAACATGCTGCTGTTATGAGAGGGAATACCTTGTAGGTGGATTCTCTTACTTCTAGATACTTCACCACTATTTCTCACACCCTCTGGCAGGATAAAGATTTTTTCCAGGACAGAGGAATGAGCTTTCCTAAATTACATGCATGCAATTGTCCTTCTGCCCTCAAGGTAAGATCAGTCATAGCTAAAAATCACAGCATGCTCTGACTTTATGACTATTTCCCTTATTTCACGAGTTTACTTCAGTAGAACACTTATGGAAGCATCAACTTTTTTCTGCTTCTTCAGAGAGTTTGCTCACAGCTGGGAAAGCTGGCACTTGGATTGGTCCTAAGCAGTGGCTAGTGTTGAATTTTGGGGTTGAACAGGAGCAACTATTTACTGTGCTATTTCAGGTACTACTTCAGTTGTCTAGACAAAGTATTTTCTGAGACTCTTTCTCTTTCCTGCTGATGCATTACAATACATGGATCTTACTCATTCGTTGACTCACTCTAATGCAGGGCACAGGTTCCATGGATGTTTGTTAGGTATCTCAAATTCACACCACTTAGTTCTCTACATTTACTTCTTCCTGGTGGACAGCAGTTACTCTTTGCCCCACATGGCTTAGTGGAGGCTGGTAGGGGAAATAACACTTTCCTGGAGGAGAAAAGCTTTGCAAAGGGTGGGATTTCTTTTGGCTTTTGTGTAAATTCACTGGTCAGGACAGAACTTACTTAGGTTCACAGAAATAGGCATGGATATAGTTAGGAAAAGGGCTTCTCTGTGTGTTTCTGTGTATTGGGAAACTGTATGCTAATCATGTGGGTAATTGTTGCTTGATAATGGATTGGACCTGCTATTCTCATCTCTCAAAATCTCAATATATGAGAGATTATAGATCTTAAATTAGGTTGAAAATTCAAGAATGAAATTTATGTATGAAAGCAAGCTACTCGCTTTTCAAGAGACCGTCTGTAACAGGGAAAAATGGGTTTAACTTCCTATTCAGAAAATGTTTAGAGAAGAGAGGGAGGAAGATACACAGTATACCTTAGTTTAACTCCTTAATTATATTCTGGCTGGCTGAATGTGTGAAATAAAATCAAAAGAGATGCTCAAGAAAATAGACAAAGAAATACTTCAAAAATACCATCTCTCTAGAGTTCCTTCCAGGAAACCATAGAGAAATGTCTTCTAGTCAGTCATTAGGTACTTTTATTTTTCCAAAACCAAAGTCTGGGATCAAAAAGAATATTATGCTATTCAAAATTGCTGCCTGGAAGAGGTATTCTGAGATGGCACCACGTGTGTAAGTAGATTTCAGCAGCTGCTGTGTTACTTGGAAGTCAGCAGAGCACGAGACAATGAAGCACAACAAGGGCAGGGGCCCAGCAGTGCCCACTGGGTGTCTGTGTGTGTTCATGTTGGCTGCCTGGCTTCATAGTCACAGCCTTGGCTGTGCAGAGAGGCAGAGGCACCATAGGTCCCTTGGAACCTTTCCTGCCTGCTGGTGCTGCACTTGAGTGACTCTATGGAAAAATTGACCTGGAAGCAGCTGTTTGGACTTGCTTTAGCAAGACAGTCATTGCAAGTCCTGGAAAAACTATCTTGCAAACAGAAATTACTGACAGCCTCTGAGCAGCAGTCATGTTCCTTGTACCAGTTCACATGTGGGTCTGTATGTAAGAGGTTCAGTGAGAAGTCTTAGGTCTTGGGCCTGTGGTGAGCAGCTCACCTTAGGAGGAGAGGCAGACATAACAGAAACCTATCATGGTGGGAGAGATTGCAAGGCAATCTAAGTTATTTGCCCAGTAATCATGATGGGATGCTCAGGAATGGGATGTCGTATTGCAGAAATCTAGTTTGAAATCAGGTGAAATGTGAATTTCATGCTGTAGAGAATGCAACTATAGGGCTGTTATTTCAATGTAGTTCCATGGGAGAGCTGGGAGGTTGGGAATGCAGCTCAACCCCCACCCTGTAATGAGCTTCTGTAATGATTATGAAATACTTCTTCTGTCTTCCTACTCCCTCACAGGGAGTGATACTGACAGTGGTGGTTCCTTTTTTTCCATCATGGCACATTTTGAAACCAAAGTATTTTTAGAAACCATTTTTCTCTTGTGTTCTTTGTAAATGTAGCCTATCCCTTTTGGAAAATGTAACCATGTTCATATGCACTGGACTACTTTGTTTTATTGGAAGGGATGTGGAAAATAAACTTTTAAGGGGGGAAAGTGGAAAAAAAGTGGATCACTTTTATTTTTGTAAACATTTTTTACCGTCTTCATTTTGTTTCCTGCAGAAGACAGGCTCTTAAATCTGAAGCTGTTGGGACAGGACTCATTCTCCCACTACCAGGGTTGCTTTTTACAATAAGGTTTCCATGAATATGCAAATTCAGAATAATTGTGCATATGACGAAGAAACAATGCAAGATGTAAAGAATGTGTAGATAAGCACTAAATCAGTCCACAGCTTGAGTCAGTGGCTACAGTCTGAAGAAAATCTCAGAAAAATGCTATTGTTTACTCCCTCCATGCAGTTAACCTGGAAGCACAGGAAGTAACAAGATTGATAAGTTCATAATGCCTATGGTACCTCCTCTCTGTCCCCCTTACTGTTAATTTTCTCACTTAATGTGGAGTTACTCTTACCAAAGTGGTAATAGCATTCACCAAACAAATGCTAGTGAGGCTTAAAATACAGAATGTATGTGTACTTACTCTCTTGTCTGTCTGGAATCTACCAGTCTCATTCATGAAACAAATTTTTTCTGTATTTTCTGAGGTATGTTGGTGATGAGCTGTGTGTTTGAGCGTCAGTGGCCTTGTTGATGTGCCAGTTGCTGAGCAGTCAACAATGTGTGCAGTTCAAAGCAGCTCCAAACATTGTGCAAGGGGCAACATTGACATAATTGAGAAATCTGGTTGAGTGTTCTCTGACATACTTGGTTTCAGTCTCTGAGTTTTGTTTTTTTTTCTCCTTGGGTACTAATTCCATTTCAAGTGTTTCAGAACTTAGTCCTTTCTGGCCAAACAGTTCCTGCTTGTTCAGAAATGGGGGAAAGGCGAAACTAATTATTGGCAAATGCAAATGGAGTTAAAATCTCTAATGTAGCTAACTGGAGACATAAGACTTGGAGATGAACATATTCATAAAAATTGCTCTTAAGAAGAATTAAAGAAACTGATTCAAAGAATTGATGAGTTCCAGACAGAACTCTGACTTGAAGTCAAGTGTTTCTTACTACACTTGAGCTAAATAAAAATGCAAAGGAAGGATACTTTATCTGATGTGGGAAGATAATTAAATAGAGCTTTTGGAAAGAAAAAGCCCCGTAAACTACTGGAATTCTTAGTTATTTGCAAATACCAAAGTGCTGAACGAGATGTATGAGAAACATCTACTGTTTTTATGAAGAAATGTCAAAGTTATCAGTTATGCTCTAGAAATAAAAAGATGACTTTATGAGGTTGAGAAATACCAGAAAGGCTTGCCGTGGCTTAAAGCTTCAATTGAAAATTAGGGTATGTGTTCCACACTACTGCACACTTGATGACATCGAGTGTCAAGTGGAAGATACCCTAAACAGAAACTGCTGTGGTAGAAAAGGAGGAACAAACAAAAAGACCAACTATGAAACAACACTTCCTATGATGCATACTTATTGCAATTCACTGTTTTTCAGTTTTTCCCGATGTTTCTAGAATCTTGCTTTGAAATAGATTGCAGGACCTCACGCTGATCTTTCCTTGCCTGCTTGGGGGAGAGTGTGTGCATCAGAAACATGCATAAATGCACAGCTACTCCTAAAAGGTTATTAAGGAATTGCCTCAATATATTATTGTTTTGAATCAATTTCTTCAGTAAGTAGTGATTTTGATCCTCACTGGAAGCTCTTTTAAACTTAAAATAGCTGTTTTAGGAATGCAAGCAGCTGTTGGTAGAAAATGTCTATTTGGTTGTAAATGAGAACTAAGTGTTGTTACACTTGATATATGGCTATCCAAAAGCACCTCCTCCATTTTCTGTCACAGTATTAACATTATGAAAGAACTAAATACCTCTTAATGCATTAATTATAAACAAATTTCTTTTACTTAAATTTGAAAAGACTTTCCTCCTGCTGTCCAGCTAGATTGAGGAATAAAGTATTAGGAATGCACTGGAAGGAAGCTTGGCTTCAAAGCAGAAATTCAATAAATAAAGGAAACACCGAACCACACTCTTTTTCTTCTGCAAATTGTACATATTATATAGTGTTCTTCTGCCTTCTGCAGTTTGCGTTTCTAAATGAAACAATCTTCTGCACAAGTATTTTCTGCTGCTTGACGTGTGTGTGAATGCACCTGTACCCAAAATCCCTGTTTCCCCGTCTCTTCTGCCTTTGTCTGGGAATATGGTTCTCTTGTGTGTCCACAAGCACAAGGGATGCTCAGAGGAAGATGCTGGCCAGATTACAGCAGGGTAAAGGCCAAAATACTGCTTGGTCTAAAGGATTACTGAGACATTGAAAATGGTAATTGCAGAGATGAAATGAGTCTCTAACTGTACTGGGTGTGTGTAAGAAAAGATTTGGTCCTCATTATAAAGTTCTGTACCAGTTTGAGCTAAAAGGATTTAAATGAATATTTAGTCATGGCTAACTTGTCTAAACTGACTGTTCAACGTAATTTCCATAATGGAGAAAGAATACAAGAAAAGATAATTTGAAGTAAGTAGCTTCTCCAAGTATATTAGGTGTACATCAAGTTCTATAAAAAAGTTAAATGATGGGTGCTTTGAGACATTTACATGAAGTAAAAATTTAGTCTGTAACCCTGACTAATGCTTTCTATCACATTATTTAAGTCACATGTCCAATACAATTCAGAATTGTTTTTCTCTGCAATAGGAAAATATTAACAAAATCTTAGTTGTTCTATGTATATAGCAGATGAAAGCAGCTAAAAACTGGCTCAGGTACGTCATACAGAGGAATTAGTATTTCAAGAAAACTGGTAGTAATTGGTGTGGTGGGTTGACCATGGATGGGTGCTGGATCTCTTTCCCTCAACCAGGCCCTGGGGAATGCAAGATGCAAAAGCTTTTGGATGAAGACAAAGGTCACTTCTGAATTACTGTCACAGGCAAAACAGGGTTGACTTGGAGAAAGCTAGTATGAAATCGAGTATGATAGTGAGAAACAAAGGCAAAAATTGAACCACCTCCTGCTAGTCATGCCTCTTTTCTTCCCAGGCTCAACTGCATTCCTTCATTCCTAACTCCTGTACATGCCCATGCAGTTGTTGCAGGGCAGTTGCTAACTGAGGGGCTAAATAATTCCATGACATCTCTTTCCACTTTTTCTCTGCTCTGTTGTGGGTTCCCCTCAGGGTACAGTCCTTCAAGAACTGCTTCAGTGTGGGTCCTTGCCCCAGACTACAGAAAACCTGCTCCTGTGTGGTTTCTGCCTGGGTAGAAGCTTCATTTAGGACCTGTCTGCCTGCTCCAGTGTAGGAATTCTGCACGGGGCTGCAGAGGTACAGCCTGCCTCCCCATGGGCTTCTGCAGGGTCTGCAAGCCAGCATCTGCTCTGGTGTCTGCAGCACCTCCTCCCATTCCCTCACTGACTGGGGTGCTTCTTCCACTCTCGTTCTCTTTTGTCCCGCTCTCCTCTCTCTTTTTCTTAGATGCGTTTCCCTGAGGCACCACCACCAGTGTGCCCAAGGAATGTGGCCAACACCCTGCATGGGTGTGTTGGAACTGTCCCTATCTGTGCAGCCCCAGCCTTTCCTCACAGAGCCTGCCCCACAGCCAGCGCCTCACCTCGGACACCCTTGGGTGTGTTGGATGTCTCAAAAGCTACTGTCGAATTACTTGGGAAAAAAACAAAATAAGCAATTATCTTTGGTATGTTAAACCTGGGTTCCCCCCAGGGTACAGTCCTTCAAGAACTGCTCTGTTCTGATTTGGCAAATCCTACTTGGGCTTTTTAGGACACCTTGCTGGGCAGATGGGGCAGCTCTGGATTAAGGAGTAGTGAAATCTGGGTATGGAACCTGTCAGTGCATATATGTGGATTTAAAACTCTGAGATCTTAGTGTTCCTCATCTAGCCTTTTCAATTTTTATGAAAAAAAACTTGCTTAATGTAATTTAATAAGTAATAGTTTTAGAGAGACCTTGCCTTGAAGAAGTGTGAAGTATTTACGACCATCTACTTGGTTTTGTGCGGATATAAACATCTCGAAGCTTTTAACCCAGCCCTTCCCAAGCAGACTGCAGTTGTGTTTCTTCCTACTGAAACATAAGGAGGAGTTTGAACATCAAGAGGAGTGAAATTCATCACCCTCTGTCACCAACTTAAAAACCTGTCAAATTCTTATCTTCACCCAAAATAGGATTTGGACTTTGGAGTCTGTCTAGAGAGCCATTAAATTTGGTCACTTTTGGACATTAATTCGGGGTCGGATTTTCTGTAGAAAAAGGCCCTGAGCAGCCCACACAACACAGTTGTGAGTGTGGGGGCTTGAGTGGCTCTGCTGAGTGAATTTTGCAAAGACAGATGAGGAAGGTCCTGGATTTTGACATGAATGTCAAGATTTTATGCTTTTTGTGTTAGTCATGTTTGGAAATAGAACTGGAATATCCTGTATTCAGTAGATCCAGAAAGTTGTACATGTTTTGCCTGCACACTTCCGTTCAGTCTCATTAGTGAAATTATAGATTGTTAAAGCATCATTGCTTAGAGCAAACACATGGGAGGTGGGGGGAGGCCTTCTCTCCTCTGTGGTACTTGAATGACCGTCAGGTTTAAGTCCAGAAATGTACAGAGTTTTCAGCAGTTTGGTCAGCACACAGCTATTGAATGTAGGAACCTGGAGACTGGTAAGGGCTTTTGTAGATTTCATCTGAATATTTAGAAACTTGGTTGAATGCAAGGTGTGCAGTTAAAATGGTATCTGAGTGAGACACCTTAAAATATACACTGTAACGCTAAATGGCAAATCAAAAACAGAATGAATTTTTGAAACCGCCTGTGTAGGATAAATATAATATGTTTCCATTAAAACCAGCAGACTTTAGCAGAAGCTTTGGTGTAAGATGATGAGTGTGTAAGCCAATTTACTTGATGGACTGCGAGGAGTAATTTTTTTTAATTTTAAAGTAGATTTCTGAATGGAGGTGGGGAATTGTGTGCCTCATATTCATTGTAAGCATTCAGTGCCTGAATTCTTATGCAGATCTCTCTCTGGTTTGAGTCTGAAGAAACGGAACTACCATGCAAAAAAATGAGATTTTTTTTGTTGTTGTTGTTGTTTTTTAGAGTCAAATATAAATTTGTGGTAGGTACTTTAAAAATGCAGGGCCCTGAAAGAAAGGCCATGGAACTGCAACTACTTAAATTTCAGTCTGAATCAGTCTTCCAGCAGTGTAGGTACATGATGTCCCTTCCCCTTCTTTGAAATATTAATGTAGGACTTGGTGGACCTGTTAGCTTCAAATATTCTAGAATGGTCTGGCTACACTGGGAGCTATCTCAAAAATTATTACTATTTATTGTTCCTCATATAAATACTTGCAATTATGCAAGAAGCAGAAACTTATTGTTTAAAACCCACCTTTTTTTTTTTTTTTTCCAAAGCCGATCCTCTCTATGCTTTCAAGAACCAAACTGTTGGCTCTGTGTGGCTAACTGCTGAGCTGCTTAAATACATACTGTGTTACAATTAACACTTTAGTTTGTGGCTTTATTGTTATGTGGTAGTGTGTTTCTGAAGTAGACTGTTTTAGTGGAAGAGCAAAAGATATTGGAGAAATATTTCCCTGAATGCATGTGTATTACTTCTCATTATTTGCATAATCATCTTCTTTGCTGATGTGTAAATCTGGAGCAGATGTTGCAGTCTGCTTATATAGATATAGACTAATGGAATCTAAGTCTGCCTAGGCCCTTTAGACACTAATTCCTTTACATGTTCATGTCTAGAGCTGATAGGAAAAGCTTGTAAAGGAAAGCTTTTCTTAGACTTCTAATATACTGGATATGAAAAATCAAATTGTATGAACTTTCTGGCTGAAACTTCTAACGTGAATCTCAGACATGTCTTGATAAAGACACACATTTTCTCAATGTAAGAGGAAGTGTATTGTAAATAACAACTAAAAAAACCTCAAACCCCATTTGTTAATATGTTAAAGTTATTCTTTAAACTTCTTCCTTCACTTGATCTTTCAGGCAGGTAGTGTGTTGTAGCCCGTGGCTGTGGAAGCAAGGAGGTTGCTGAACAGCAGTAGTTCTTACACCTTGAGGGCAGGCTGTGAAGTGATTTGGGCTAATTAGTTTTGACTTCAGCTGAAAGATGCCACCTTCAGGAGACTAACCCTGGATCTTGCACTGAAATACTATTGTTCCTCCTTAAGTAAAGTCTCCAGACTGAAAAAGTGTTTCTGTAACTGTTTATTTTAACTGGACTGAGTAAAATGGGTATACCCCAAAGAAGGTAANTGTACTGCTTAGTGTGTAGCTCTGAGGTTTCTTGTAGCCTGTTAATTTCTGTTCTCTCGTACTGAGTAGTCATAACAAAGCCTCTCTGGGCCTACTCTTCAAGGACACCTAGACTGTCCTAGGCCCAAAAAGTGTAAACTAAAAGCCTCTGAAAGGGGGGCAAGCTGAGGGGAATTACATCATTAAACTGAAGCTTTAATTGGAGAGTTAACCCTGGCTATGCAAATGAACCAAACCTATAAAGATGTAAAGAACTCGTGACTTGTTGTCCATCTTGGGGTCCATGTTGGCAATAGCCTCTGGCTCCCGGGGTGTACCTTGAAGGCCCTTCAAATAAATACCCACCTTTATTCCCTTACTCCTGTCTGGTCTCTGTTTATAGGTGGCCTCTTAAGGCATCAATAGTACAGGAACACTTAAGTGACTCTGCAATATTTGCCTTGTCTTTACCAGGATTTATTCATCACCATTAACCATGCAGGACTTGAAATGACTTTCAAATCAAACAAGTGTTGTTGCTCAGGTTCTGCATGGGTGCAGCAAGTGTGTAGGGACAGCAGGGACCTGTCACAGTGCCCTGGCGAATAAAGCTGTATTGAAACTTGTGTGCCTGGGAGTTCCCGTGCCTTGGCTGTGCTTGGATAGACCATGAGAACTCGGGGATTCTGCAGCCCGTAGTCCACAGCAGCTGCAATTCAAGGATTATGTTCTTAATACGCCTGAGCTGGTTCTGCATAAAACTAGCTCAGCTTTATAGTCAAAGTGGGTAGTAAATTTTCCAGATCCATGCTGGTACTGGAAGTGACACAGCTGTTAATCCAGGCCTGTGATCATTCTTCTCTCTGCCTCCCTTGCCGTTATTACTTTGTAACAGGGAACCTCACTAGGATGTTTTAAAGCTGACTGTGTCTTTGAAAATGTTCTCCAGCTCTTTTATCAGCTTTCTTCTAAAATTTAAGAATAAAATGTTGAAATCATAAATGTCTCATCTTGCTATTTAGTTCTACATAGTGAATCCTACATAATTCAGCCTTATTTTTTCTGGCTTGCTTACTGATGTTTTTCCTTTAAAAGAGTTGTTCACACTTGTCTTAAAATCTGAGAGGATTAGAATTGCTTTCTCTAAATTCTGTAAATGGCTGTTCCACCACAAGAACCTGTTAGAGCTTCCCACTATGTCCATGGAATTTGAACTTGAATTGAAAAGAGGAAGTTTATTCTGTGCTAAATTAAGAGCAAAATACAAATTAAAACTTTAACACTTGTGTCCTGTCATTCTCCATGTATTGAAACCTCAACAGTCCTAATAAACAGCTATGGCAATAAGTTTAAATCAGATATTAAAAATACTCCCCATCTTTTGATGCTTAGTGTTTAAAATAAAAACCAAGAGAACACAACCAAAACTAAGAGGAGACCTGTAAGAAATAGTCACTGTCTGTACCTATTTTCTTTCATCCCCACTGCTTCCCAATTGCTGCCATTGTAAGGTAATTCTCTTCAGGATTTTCTACCTACTCCAGCAATGCATTATTCACTCCTTTTTTTTTCTCTCTCTTTTTTTTTTTTTCTTCTTCTTGCCTCTTCTCTCTATGGTTTCTCATCCCACTCCTAATTTGGTTCACAAAGTATTTAATTTTGTAGACTATCACAAGAACTCATATTTTAGACTGAATTCTTCTTCCCTACAGGCTTAATCATGTTTCATCAAATCTCAACATCAAAGGATGTCTGGTTTTTATGGTTAGTTATGCAAGTTGTGTGGATTGTACCCCTGACCTTTCATCCTTAATTGCAGCTTTTAGAGAATAGATTTGGCACAACACTTAAATAGTACTGGTACTCTTAAGGGCTTTGCTGAATTTTGACATGGAACAGAGAAACCACAAATGCAAGTGAATGAGGCAGAAAAGCAGCAATTCCAACCTTTGAAACATAGGTAGACAACATGGAAAACTCGAGTCTGGGTATATTTTATGTTCCCTGCAAAAGACCATTTTTGGTGAGAGATGGCTTTGCAAGGATTTAAGTAATTATGATACAGCTGTACTAGATGAGGTCTTTTTTTCCCCACTTACCAGCTGCTTCTGTTTATTTTGAAGGTGCACTTTTGACACTAAAAGATTTTCTTTTTAAATATGCAAGAAGCTCCATGAGAGCAATCAGCCTCTCTAAAGCCACTTCTTCCATTATAGTAATCAAAAGCTATCTAGTTTTCAGCTACAGGTCTAAGTAAACAAGCTTTGCAGTTTCTTCTAAGATAAATTGCAGCCTCATCAATGTGTATTTGCATGTTTTCCCTTTCTCAATTATGTGAGAGCTGTAGGACTAGCCTCTGCCATCGTCAATTCTTTGTTAGAAATGAAGAAGTAGTTGATGTAGTATATTGGGTATAATTCCAACTTTTCTATGAGAACACTTATGCTACTGTCTCGGCGGTAAAATATGTGGCTCTATTGCCATTATTTATATTTTGAGGAAAGGAATAAAGAAATACCATGTGAAGTATGTTCATTTTTTTAAGAATTGGCCTTGTTTTCTGTGATCGCAGCTGTCGCTGCATCCCAGCACGTGATGATGCACATAAAAACAAATCTTGCAGCATATTATAAACCACTATGAAACATTTTGAGAAAGTCATCTGGATCTCATTTGCTTGTTGAATTGTTGTTCCAGCCTGTGGTTCCTACTGTGAACTTCACTACTGTGAAGATGGATAAGAAGCAAAACAAAACAGTAATGTGTTTGTCATCTAGAAGGAACACTAAAAACATCAGATAGTTAAAGCATGCAATATTTCACATGTTGCTGATGTAAAAATCTTGCTGAATTAGCTTTTGGTTACAGTTGGGAGTCTGGATGGAGCAATTTGTTGTATTTCTGTGATGACATAGAGTGTTATCTGCATTAGCTGATGTACTTAGTGTGTGTATCATGTTCAGAAAACTCATGGTAAATAATTTTACTGCTTTCTTCAGTAAATAGGAACTTAAAACTCGATTAATCTCTTTTTTATGGCATTTTTTAATATCTGAACTTTTACTTGATGCAGCTTGGAGGTGTTTGAAGATTGAAAGATTTCAGTAAAACCACTAGATATTAAAATATCCAAATTCTTTAATAGTGCGTTCAGGTTATGCTTTTTTAGTCTATGAGAAGTTCTAGCAAGGCTGACAGCATAAACTGGATTGAAAGGATCAAGGTTAAGTTAGTTGTAAAAGGAAGAAATGCCTGGTTCTATTTTGCATCCATGTCTAGATGACTTGTATCATTAGTGTTAAGAAATACAGACATCTGATTTGATATCTTATGCTTTCCTAGAATTGTATGTGTTTTATTAAATAGCTTTACTGCTTTAATTCGGTCTGGAGGATCTTAAATAACATTAACAAAATTATTTAAAATAAATACAGTTTCAAAAGCTACTGCTCTTGAGCAGTGGGTTTTTCTTCTGGTTGTGCTTTTTATGTGCTGAAGACTTTTGAGCCACCATCTCAGTCTCTTATTTTGAGATCTGGACAGGATACTTTAAAGTGTGACAAATCTGCTTTTAGCTGTCTCTTGAAAGCATCTGAGCTTAATTTTACCAGTCTGAACTCTTACAAGAGTTCTTAGGAAACAGAGCTATAGGAATACCAGTTAATGCTGATATAAATGTCTTGATATCACATATTGTTATCAGGTGAATGGTGATTAAACAGCATGGCTGGAACTAGTATATGTTATATAATAAATATCATATGTTGATATAACTTCTTTCATGTTAAAGCAATCATTATTGTTTATAGGATGTTGAGCTAGCAGAAGAAGATAGGTTTCTGAGTTAAGAAAAGAAAGATTGCAGAGGAATTATAACCCTTTTATTATTGCAGCATTTTGAAGTTTATCATAGAATGCTTTTAATACCTGCCCACACCTTTGCTTGAAATTATCATTAGAATTGCAATTAGCAGTTTCCAACATTACTCTCTGTAGCTCTTGAGCTGTTCAAAGCCTGCTAATGAGAATTGAGACCATTGTTTCCTCTCTAGTAATTTCAACTTCAGTTACATCAGTCTGATGAAAAATGGTCAGTTTTCCTTAAATAACTCAGAGCCTACATTTGTGATAACATTTCGTTCAAAGCACTTTTAAAAATTTTTGAGTTGTTTATGCCTACTGGTCTCTGTTAATTATGCTCTGCCCTCGGCTTTTACTGTTTCCGTCTTCCTACTTGTCCCTTTCTGTTAAACTTCCAGAAATTCTTCAAGTTCAATTCTCATGAAGTATGGAGAATTTATTTTTTCTTCTCCATCTCCCTGCACAGCCTGCCCTTATGAATCCCATTAATGCTTGATATAACACTTCCAGATGTATAAACTGAATAAAATGTTTCCAGTTTTAGTACAAAACAAACCTAGTAAAATTACAGTTGAGAGGTGGAACCTTGGCTTTAAACTTGCTAGTGGCTGTATCTCTCTTTTGTGTTGATGACAAGCTTCAAGTCGGCTTCACTGGATGCAATGAGAAACCAAAGTAATGGCTCATTTAAGTTTTGTTTTCTTGATTGCCAGTGATAAGTAAACTTGTGTTTAGATGGGATTATAAAAAGGATCTACCAAAACATCTTTAAATGCTAGATAAAGCCTTTGTTTGAAGCTGGGTATAATAACTTTGATCTGGCTGCCATAAACACAAACATGCACACATGTAATTTAAACAACTCATGGGAGAGTGTTGAATTTATTCATGCTGGAACATCATCAAAATTGTTAAGAATTAATTATATCTGCCTGTAACTTAATTTCTACTCCTGCTTTGAAGACCGTTCCAACTGATTCAACATGCTAAATCTTCTTTTTTGACATGTTGAAATAAAGGAAGAAAAATGCAGAGAGAAATGTATGGGAAAAGGGTATTTCCTGCTAAGCAAAATACAGTAGTATAAATAATTCTATTGCATTCTTTGAATTAGTTTTTAAACCCACCCCTACTTTTAATTAAACAGGTACCCCTTGACTTCTTTAAAGGCTTTCATGTGATTTTTTTTTTTTTGCTCCTGTAGGTTGCCAGTCTAATTCGAATCTCAACACTACTCTGTTTTGGGTTTTCTTTTCCTCTGCTGTTGCAGAGGGAGCTGCAACCCTGAGCTGTGCAGGCACAGTAGATTAGCTATAACATGACTGCTGTGCTGTCTTCTTGTCTCTTAGAGCAGCACAATGTTTTCCAGTCTTTGCCAGTTCCTCTCAGTAAGGTTTACCAAGAAAATGTTTTCGTCTTGCTGACTTGTGTTCTTTCTTGTCACATTCCTAGAGAGGAAACGTTGCTTCGTTCTGTCTCTTGGACCCAGACTGGGTGTAGCCAAAATGATGAACTCACACCCCTGTGTCCAACCAACACTTCACTTCCCTTAGGGATCTCAGAGACAGTGTAGCCAAGTATAATAGTGTTCTACTTTAGCACTGATGGAGGCTAAAGCTGGGATCACGGTAAATAAAATGTCATGTTTGGTACTGTAGAAGATGTTTTAGCACAAAAGAGTGTTGAAGAGTGCTACGGTTCAGATTTGTAGTGGAGTGGTACAATGGTACAGCTTGTGGAGGAGGCTTCTCTTCTGTGTGATATTTTGGTGCACCAACCTTTGTCATGGATGTGTTGTATGCTAACCTAAATTTTATGTTAGAACATGCTGGTGTGACTGCAAGTCATCAGTAGGCACGAGACAGTGCTTCCATCTATCCCAGGCTGAAACATGATATGGAATAGCACTCCTGCCTGCTCCACGGCAACGAGAAGCAAGTCAGTTCTGGATTGCTCTGCAGCATGTGGCTGCAGTCGTATTTGGACACTTGGTAACTTGTGTTTGGATGGCTTCTGGGGCAATGATGGCACCTACTGATCCCCATTTATTAGAGGTGGATCCTTTTTCTGGAAAAACTCTTCTTGTCTCTTTTTGTTTTTTTTTTTGTTTTTGTTTTGTTTTGTTCATTTTCCTATATTTTTTAAAATATCAATAATTTTATAGATCTGATTTGATATAATTTAAAGTGTTGCAAATACTGTCAAAATAAACGTAGGGGTGTTTTTTATTTGTTTTGGGTGTGTTAGTTTTTGAAAATAGCTTTCCTTTTCTGCAGAAGAGAATTCTACAGTTATAACTTTCAATCTCTAGCTTTCATATTTGCAGTGACACTGGAGCACGTGCTGCTGCTGTGTTTGAGAAGCTCTCTGGTGTTTTAAAGTTTAGAATTAGAAGTTGCTCTTATGTTAAATTTCTTTTGTGCATCCCAGACTAATTAAGAATCCATTAACATGAACTGCTTTGCCACTTCTTATTGGTCACAGGCCTAGAGGTGTAGAATAAAACCCCCAAAATGTATTTCACCTTCTAAATGGAGTCTTTAGGGAATAATAATTTCTGAAGTAATATTCCAATAATGGTAGTTCAGCACTTGGAGATTGGGTACACACACATTTCAATATATTGTAATAATGTGCATAAGCTGGGAGCTCTGCATTAATGTGTTTACTTCTACTTTGATCCCACACTGTGTGTGTGTGTATACTTCTATCAAAGCTTTTTCATAGAAGGGTGTGACTTTCACTTGTTCTGTTGGCAATTAAATATCTGGAAACAAAACTTTCTTGATGTTTTTAGTCCTCACTCAGTGTTGCAGAAGGAAAAAGAAAATCTGGTATAGCCCTGCAAGTTCCATGTGGAAAATACCCATAAATATCACCTAATTACTATATTCTGCAAGCTATTAAAAATATGCCTGTAACATAACCAGTTAGGGAAAATGGAAGTAATGTAGGTGGTGTGCTTGCTGCTTTTCCTATTGCATTATTAAAATAATGCTCAGCATTCCTCAGTATAATGTACATCTAGGTAAAGAGCCCTGAGCCTTATGAGGCTTTTCAGTCAATGTAGATTTGCATGGCAGTACAGATAGGGGATTCCTTTAGCATCAGGCTGAAAAACCCATAAATCCTTGAAGAAAACAAATTACTTCCATTAATTTTTCAATTTTTGGGTACTAAGCAATTGAGATAGAGATCAGACATGAGATTGGTTTCAGAGAACTGATATTGCTGTGTTTTACACTCAGTGTATCATTTTGACAAGTATTTCACTTTATTTAAGCTGAAATCAGCTGAGATCTTACAGTTCTTCAAGCCTTTTAGTCAGATTTGAGGAGAGGCTTCTTTCTTCCTCCTGGATGCTTCCTCCAATAGTAGAAGACATTCTTTTGTTGACGGCTAGAATACACTTCTACTAACATATAGCAGCTGGATGCTCTTTTGTAGCTAAACATAAACACCACACCGCCACAAACAAATGAGAAAACCCCACCCTCAAGAAAAACCCCAACAAATCCCCACAAACCTGAAGTCATTTACTGCTTTAAGGAAGCTGAGGCAACATCTGCAATGTAGGAATCATTCAAGAAATGTTTAGATACCCATAGTAGATTTAGTTTCTGGAAATCATCCATTGATTGTAATTGAGCATAACAGACATACTTTCCAATGGCCTTCTTGTCTCCTATTTTTAGATTACTTTCCATAAAGTGATCTACATTTTTTCTTTGCCTGAGGTGTATATTTTTAATAAGTTGGTATTTCTCGTTTGAGTTATTAAATGTAATAGTATTGTGTGTGGGTTAAAGATGGATTATGGATTGAAAGAGTTGTGGGGTAAAGGCAAGAGAAGATCAGGATTCCCTAGCTCCCCAGGCACTCTGATCACAGTTAGTGGGAAAAGAGAGGGTGCTCCGTTGTCCCTGGGGTACCTCAGCCCATGCCTGAGGCTACACAGCCAAGGGCTGTGGGGACCTTGTCCTCTGAAGTCCACAAGCAGCTCCTCAAGCGAGCCCTCTCTCACTCACAGAACTTAGTGACACTTTTGCGTTTTCCTAATATTTGATACTCCAACACACTATAGATTTCTGTGGTTTTTTGCCAGATGAGCCAAACTTCCATGGATGGGGGAGGAAACTTGAAAAGGAGGCTTGCATTGACCACATGGCCTGTGACTGGTCACTGTGCTTTGGAATTCTGCAGTTCTTCAGAAGCTGGTGGCTGCTGTCAGGAGTATTCAGTGTCCCTTTTTGTTACACTTGTGGCATTTTTTTCCTTAATAAAACCTGACACCCATTGAAAATTCTTTAACTCTGCCCTCATTTTCCCTTCCATTCCATTTGTTTGTGCATATTCACTGCCTTTTCTGTTTTTCATTCTTTTACTCCCTGGCTCTGCAGATCGTGTCTTAGTTTGCCTTCCCAGTAGAGCTTTTCATTTTATAGAGTAGGGTCTGGAGCGATCTTTGCTGCAGACTCCACTGGGGACAAAAAGCATTATGAACAGGATCATAAGCCTCCTGTTTGAAATGGGAGTGAAGGGCTTTTCCCTCCTCTTACCTGTCTCCTCTCTGGAGGAGAGGAGGAACACAAGGAAAGGAGATTGCTGCCATGGCCCCAGCTGCTACTGCTGCTCTCATGATCATCAGTGCTGCAGCCACTCTCCCTGCTAGCACATGGGAGAAACTGCATCACCCACTTTACATATCTCCATGCACAAGCAATAAATCAAAATGAGAACTCAGCAGAATTACATAAAAGCAACTTGCTGCTCTTGGCTTAGTTCTTGGAATGACAAGCTTGGATTGGTTTTGGTTTGTTTGTTTTCAAACATTAATTGATAGTTGAAAGCATCATATACTGTATTACTATAGAAGTAAATTATTAATGTAAACAAAGCCCTCTGCTGCTTGTAAAGCATCTCTCATAAAACTGCACTGCTGGCCCTAAAGGCCAGTGAAGATACACTAATTCTACAGCAAATTACTCTAATTTATAGAACTGTTGAATTATATTAAAGATCCAATCAGAAATCATCATTGTTCTCTAGCCCAGTGTTAATATATCTGTTTTTCCATTAATTGCATAATGACTGTTAACTTAATCTACAACAGATCAATGGTAGTGAACTATGGAGTATGTTATTTCTATTGAGTAGTAAGTGAATGGGGTATTTGAACCAGCTTAGAGCTCTGTTGGAAAGGACAGCAATTGATTGATGGGGAAAAAATTAATGTGAGAGTAGCACTGCAAAACATGTGCAGATCTTTTATGCCCTTTCTATGATTTTATGATTTTTCATTAAAGCTATGGATGCCTGTAGGTCTCATGCAGAGCTCCATAAAATCACCCCTGATAATCTACAAAAATTACATGCTGTTTGCTATTTTTAAAAAGTGTGACATTTCCTCTGCCCAACTCTTGTGACCAGCTCCTCCCTTGTTCTATATGGAAAAATGTAATCATTTTCCTATGACTCAAAATGCCAAATTGCAAGAAATCAGCTGAAAAATCCATTTAATTGAACTGCAGCTTACTTGTTTGAGAAGCCTGTTTGCAGGTTGATTTCAGGACCTTAGAAATTTCTTTTTTCTGTGATTCCTTTTTTTTTTTTTTAAGGAACCTTAGCACTAAAAATGCAAATGGTCTGAGATTAGGCATGGGATTTAATGACTGCTACCAAGAAGAGTTGCAGCTGATATGTCCACTACTTCCTTCTGTCAGAAGATGACTATTGTTTTGCATTTGAAAATTCAAATTACTTTATAGTGTATGATCAGCTACGTTACATGTGATACTTAATGTAATGGAGCTTTGAGCATGTCTTCCAACTTCTGTGCATAAGAATCTTTTTTCTATTAAAATACGACATTTTCTTTGCATTTTTAAAGAGGCAGTTGGTGAAATTTACTGAGATTTCTGATGTACAGCTGATGAGCAGGAGTTGATCATTAGGAGGGAGCAGGGAGCCTCTTCCACAAAGTCTGGGTGAGCTGTTGTGAAAAGTTACTGTAATAATGATACTGTCTGTGAGGGGAGCAGCTCCAGTGTACCTGGCTGGCCAGAGAGAGCAGAGCAGACTGCCAGCTGCCTTTTGGTATGAAGCAACAGTAAGGTATAACAGTTCAAGGGTTGAAAAATAGCTGTGGCATCTTTATATCTAAACTTACCCTCTTCAGCTGTCAACAGGAATTTTGATAAAGGGAGGTAGAAGAACATAACATTGTTCTGACTAGTGTTGCCACAGTAGTTCTTAAATTTTGTCTTTCTTTTTTAAAGTGACTTAAACATTGAAGGAATGCAAATGGGTACCAGTTTGAGAAGGCAGAAGGATATTGGCCATGACTGAAATGTTTTGCTGTTTTATTTTATAAAAGCTTATACTGAATTTATAGAAATGTTTGTAAGAGACCTGATGGTCTTTTAATATTTTTCTAATGTGTATGTAACAGGAGTACAGAAGTCTTACAGTATGCTCATTTTCAGTAAGGTAATATTCTTTAAAAGTGTCTGAAAGCATGCATGCTTTGTTCTCAGAATTCACCAATTGTCAAATGTCATTGTTTTAAATTAGGCTCTTTTATGATTAAGAGGTAGATGTGAGACAAGTAGCCTTTTTTACTGTTACGAAGATCTTCAAAAATTCTGGAACTCGTAATTGTCATCGGCTGTATAAGGAGCATCTAATGTCTTAAGTTGAATAAGAATTGCTATCACTCATTACTAAGCAATGGAATCTGGTGCTTATAAGACTTTGAAAAGGCAAGTGCATCACACTACAGTAATAGAAGAATTTAACAAATGGTTTTGATGTTAACTTGAATAAAAAAGATTAAGCTGCCACTGTCTTCTACTTACTTTTTCAGACTACTTGCTTTTGTCCTCCTTTGCCTTTCTACCTTAATGTGGTAAGAGAGACAAAACAACAGCTTTCTGTGAAAAGCTTCTCAAAATAATAGGTTGGTTGCATGCTCAAAGTGTAGTAGGTTTGGAAAAGCCTCCATGATATCTCATCCAGTCAACAGGAACATTTCCTTGCTATTTCTGACTTTGTTTGCTGTGCTTTTGAAACATTTAGCAGAGGAGGAACACTGCTGACCAAGTGTAACTGTACAAAAGGTGCAGGGAAAGGAGAGAATGAAGTTTACTGGTATCATCACTAGACCCAGGAGCACTGATTAGTGTGGCTGGTAGTGGCAGCCTTCCAACTTATGTTTCAGATATCAAACCTCTTCAGGACAAAAGAAGATTTGCATGACTATCTTGCTTCCTTTGTAGCAGTGTAGCTGAGTTTGTGCTTATTCTGTGAGTGACTTAATCACGTGCTTCCTTTGGTCAAGAAATTTTCGTGTTAACTGAAACCAAGACTGAGCAGCTGTTCTGTTTGTCTCAAAAGTATTCATTATTGAAAGTTGGGTTTGTTCCTGTGATAGCTGTACATTCTAGTGTGGTTAGTACTTAAGGTTAATAGACCTTATGTCAACACAAAGAGATCAACTTTCCCTAGCTAGGGCTCTGGCTGGATCAAAGGAATGGTATCCTTGGGAGACACAATGCTGGGAATGCTGTAGCTTTGACCTGGATTCTCATTATGCCGTGATTAAATAAATTTGTGGCCTGCCACTTCATTTCAATGTCTATTGTTCATTCCTCCCATAGCAAAGTCCCTCATGTTTATCTGTTTTTTGTTTGGTTTTGAATGGGTATACAGTTTGGTAAAAGAGCCCATCTGTACAGATGTGTACAGTTTGGTAAAAGGAGTCCATCTGTACAGTGTTCTGACTTCTAGTTGTGCTTTCTTCAGAGATCACAGAATCATAGGAAAGCAAAGGCTGGAAGACACCTGCAGATCATCTGTCCAATTGCTCTGCTCAAAGTGGGGTCGGCTGTGGCATGTTGCTCAGGACAGCAGGCTGTTGGGTTAAAAAGCTTCAATACTAGTTCAGATTGGGTTTTTTGTGAGCAGAATTGTAAACTGTGTTTAAGTCATGGTGAGATTTGAAGATGGAGAAAAGGTGGTTCATTAATGCTGACATAACCTGCAGTTAATGCTGTACCTGCTTGCTGGTGCAGGGTAGCACTTCACCTGCGTTCCAAGAGCTGACAACTTTCTACTCCAGTAAAAGCTTTCTGCTAATACAAACAAATTTCCAGATTTTAAAGTAATTTTCCTTTTTTTGTCTGAAATATATTTATTTAAAAGAATTATTAAAAAATAAATGCTTTCTGTGCAACTTGATCTTTTGCATTGGTATTACGTGTTACTACTCTTGATTAGGAGGATGCTTCAAAATTCTTTTCAAGTATTCTCATAAAATAGTAGCAATATCAGCCATAGTATTAAAAATACTATTTTTATATAAGTAATTTCTATAACTTATGGAATTCTGGCTTGGCTGTTAACTGCTGAAGGCAGGTGAGGACCATTTTGTGTGCCAAGCAGCCTCCCTGAAAGGGACCAATAGTTTTTTTGCTGACAGCTGAGCTAACCGACTTCAGCTGGAAAGTGGGACAGAGTTCAGTCGTGCAGATCATTTCTCGCACTAGTTATTGACTGCATTTGTCTCCTCTTCTCTGAGAAATTTCACATGAAACAGAATCAAGAGTATGTGCAGCATCCAAGACCCAATCAAATCAGAAAAGTACCTGAGGTCTTGAAGTTTTGTTTAATATTGAGAAATAAAGTGTTAGCCAAATAATTTCAATATTAGATTTCCCATAATCATTTTTATTACCATACTTCAACTGCAGGAAACAATCTAATGTCTACTAGAAAGAATCCTATTTGCTTTTCATTATTTTCAAAATTAGAAGTGTATTAAGCAGTATGGGTCACAGTTTTTAAATGGTATCTTCTGATCCTTCAATACAATGCTTAATTTTTTAACATGAACTACAGATTTTCATGTTTAGATCTTATTAATCAATGCAGTTATTTGCAGTGCTATACCAGTTTGTCTGGTTACTAGTTGTTTTGCAAGTTTATTCAGTTTCTGTTTTCTGGAGACTGAAATAACAGAACATTTTATTTCATTGTGCACAGGGCAAATTAAGTTGCTCTCTCTGTAATACAGGCCTTCATGGCAGGTATGTCTGACATGGGAAAGCTCCCTGGGAATACAGAGAGCTTACTTGATCTGCATATGTTTAATGGCTGAAAACAGAATTTCTTACTGACACACACTCCCCTAAAGATTGAAGAAGTCTGTGTTACTAAGATTTTAATGTCATGGTGATAGAAAGGTACTCTCTGTTCAGAGAAGCACTGATTTATTTTTCTTTGACTTACCATGACAGGAGATTTTAAAGTAGATTTTATATTTCTTCTTAGGCAGAACTTTTTCCATCAAGTGTGTCCATATGAGGATGTGAAGTTAGAATTAAGAATGGTTTTTCTTCTTAGTTTGGACCAGGTATACTACATAGTCCAAAAATAAATACTAGAAATGTATTTTGCTTGTGGTGTTTGTTCAGAGAGGACCAAGAAGAAGAGAAGTGCTTTCATAACTTACTGACTTAGGGACTGTTAGCAGCTGAAGATTCTGGTTTCACTCAGCTAAATGCTGTAACAGCACACAGAAATATATAAGTGCAGTAAGTAATCTCTTTCCTCTCCACACTCTCTTGTCTTTACTTTTTTATTTCTTTTCTATGAGATAATGTCTGGGAATGTTAGACTTGCAATAGTGTTAAGCAATTGTAATTGGGACATTGGGGTTTACTGCACTAGAAAAATGAAATAAAAATGATTTGCTGCACAGATATTAATGTTAGCTATGAAAACCCTCTTCACAGAAGTGTCTCTGAGGCGGGTGGCCATTAATAATGCTGAGTTTTGTGATGATTTGAAGAGAGCCTTTTCTCTGCTGCCAGGGGAGACAGCAGGGGAATTAAAGGGTAAGTGGCAAATGTTTCATAGCTTTTCTCCCTCAGATTTTATGCAAATTCCATAATGGATCAATTTGCATATTCCTAGGTAGTTTGCCTACCTTGTTTAAACTGTGTGGGTTTGTTCTGAAAGTTAATCTTAGTAAATTAGGTTTATTGTTTTAAAG
The DNA here is from genome assembly GCA_013397915.1 of Daphoenositta chrysoptera. Classification (NCBI taxonomy): domain Eukaryota; kingdom Metazoa; phylum Chordata; class Aves; order Passeriformes; genus Daphoenositta; species Daphoenositta chrysoptera. The sequence goes on along the minus strand of VZRO01004068.1, from coordinate 101,305 downwards.
TAAGATAGGGATTGGACAAGTCTTACTCTGGTTATGCCTCACCTTCGTCCCAAAGGCATGGGTTCTTTTTTGAGCAAGCTGACAATTTGGGCTTTTGTTATCTGGTTTATTTTTTACAGTTCAGCTAAGCACTAGATGCTGCATGGATTTTATGTGGTGGCAGTCATCTCTGAAATCCATGTGCTCAGGAGGTGCCACCAAGCACACAACTGACATAAACACTTCTGCACACAACACGCTGATGTGTGTGGGCCTGCAGCAAATGTTCAGTTGAAAGAAGTGACATTATAGCAATAAAAATGCAGGTTGAAATGGAGATTCACCTTCCCAGTCAACTGAGTTGAAAGCAGAGTCTGCTGCAGGTCTGAAGTTGAGGCTTGACAGATGCCTTTGATTTATAGTGGAGAGCAGTCTGGTGAAAACCCAGCACAGCCACAGAAGTTTTGATGTGCAGGTAATAAAAGCCTGCGAGTTGAAGGTATGGAGAGTGTGTGAGTAGGATTTAGCTGAGCTATGTTTACATGAGCCTTTTCGGGATTTGTTATGAAGTTTGTAAACCTAATTTTATTTTTTCATTAGTTTTTATTTGGTTTTTTTTTTGTTGCTGAGGGCTCCTGAGCTATTTTTTATTCCAGCTTTTCATGCTTTTCTCTCCTCATAATTGCTTATAACTGGTGTTACCAGTCTCTCCAAGACTCCTTAGTCCCATGATATTATTGCCTTTAGACTCTTCCCTTGCATTATTTGTATTGAATCAGTATTGGACAGCACTGGTGTAGTGCCAAGTGCTGCTCAGGCTGAGCAGCTTTTATCAGCCCTGCCTCAATACACATAGTGAGGGAGAAAAAACATGGGATGAGGGAATTTCACCAGAGGGATTGTGAAGGTTGCTGGAAGATGGCTGGCAGAACAAAGCAAGAAGGTACTACAAAGAACAAAACTCACTTATGAGAGTTTTTCCCTGTCACTGGTGACTAGAAATTAAATACAGAATATTTGGATTAAACAGCACAGCTTTTTCCAATGGGATATATGCAATCAATCATCCCTGGAAAGTGCTATTGACTGGTGTCTAAACTAGACTGAATAAAACGTTGTTGTGTACTGCAAGATGTAATTTTTTCATTGGTAGAGGAATTCACTAGTGACCCAATAGATAACTTTTCTTCCTAACTATTGTTCACTTAAAATGGAGACTTAGAATGTAAATCCTTTACTAACGAGTAATTTGGGTAGAAGCAAAAGTAAGACTTTTTTCTGCCCAGCTTGACTGCTGGGTAGTGTAACAGTCCACTCTGTAGAACTGTAGGGATTTAAGATGTACAGTTCTCTGTATACTTTGTATACAAATAGGTGCAGCTCCTCAATATCCAGCTTTTTGGGAAATACCTTGTTACCATCCTTGATTTTTGTTTGTGTATTTTCATAGATACCACTTGATGATTGTATGATGGTGGTGGGGTTGTTGGGGATTGCGGTGGTTTTTCATGGGGTGTTTTATTTGTTTGTTTTAAAGGATGTTAAACTTGAATGAAACATGTTAGTTAATGGGCCTATTTTTCATCAGTGTCCTAGTGAATAAGTTTGTTGTCTTGATGGCTCAGTTTCCCAGACTCAGCCCATTACCAAAATGATACATATATTTATATGTAGCTTATAAGAGCAAAAGTGAAGGACCTTCTGCCTTTCAGGCATTGTATTTATTTGATACTTTGTTCTGTTGGTGGTCTTTGAGTGATAGGTGTTCTTTTAATGCATTTTCTCCCATCCTCCCCTTAAGGTAATAGATGCAGTCTGTCCTTCTGTTACTTTTATTTTAGTACACATTTAACTACAGTAAAGTCAGGTGAAAGGTGGTTCTATTTGGTTGGCATGCAAAACTGAAATCTAAAGCCCAGATGTCTGGTTTTTGCTCTACTTGCTGGAATTCGTCATTCAGTGTTCTACTTTTAATACAGCAGTGAAATTATCCACCTCCCTGGTTTTTAGGGACTACTTTTTTCCACAATAAGATTGGGCTTATGCTTGTTTTGTGCTAATGCAGGATGTACCATACTTTCTAAGAATGTAGTTGTCATAATTAATTATTATAATTTTTATTTACATTTTCCTAATTTGATGTGTAATGTATGTCTATATTTTGTTGCAGTAAAGTGCAGATCCAAATAGCTGGCATTTTATCTTAAACTCTTTTCCTCCACAAAATACCTTTCTAACATTTATATTTTGATTATACATGGAGGGGAAGGTGATGTGTGTTGCTTTGGGCATATCTTTAAGATTTCCTAAGTAGCCTTCAGTACTCAGACTGTTGTTATGTCTTTGCCATTTTGGATACCAATTCTGTCACTAACATCAGTGTTCACAACTCAGGTAGATGTACTTGAGCAAGACATGGGAGTGCTGTTGATTCCCTTTCCCTCTTTGAGAGCAGGGCTCAGGCAAAGGACTCTGCTCTGAAGAACAGAAGAGCTTCAGGCTTTATCTAGACAAGTTTGTCTTCATTTAAGTGCAGGTTATATTCCCTGTAGTCATCTGAACTGCATACAAAATGTACAATAAAAAGCTGTTAAAAGAAACAGAATTTTATAGGAATACTGAATAATTATTTTTTCTTCCTTCTTTTGAAGATCAAGCAGATTACCCTTAATGTTGCTTCTGAACATGACAACATGCAGGAAGGCTGTAATCATAGTAAAAGGATTCTTCAGAATTTACTTGCTGGTTTGTTTCAGGGTTTTTTTTTTATCCCTTTCGTGTGTGATTTAGAGCTGTATTCACAAACTCAGCTTGAGAACTCAGAATAAATCACAATGTATTCAGGGTGGAAGGCACCTCAGAAGGTCTCTAGTCCATGTTTCTGCTTGAAGCAGGGTCAGTTGTGAGATGAGACCAGGTTACTCAGCACTTTATCTGGTTGGTAGCCTTGAAAAATTATAGTTTGAGAGACTGCACAACGTTCCTGAGCAACCTCTTGCACTGCTGGACTGTCTTATGGTGACAGCTTTTCCTTACATCCTTTCAGAAGCCAGATATAAAAAGTCCAGGACTGCAAAAGGAGAAGGAATCTGTCTCACATTTCCTACCTCCATTCTTCTCCTTTGTAACCTTTCCCCTCTTTAGCTTCTATTTTCACCTCCTCTCTCTTACCTCTCCTGGTGTCACTGATGTGGTGTATCCATAACCTTTGAATTTCACACGAGCACTACTTTTTAAAAGTTTGTAAAGATGATGGCAAAAGTAAGCATGAAAGGAAACTAAGGCAAAGAATGCTTTACTGGTTGCATTATATATAAAACCCTAACTCTTCTTTGACACTCAAAGTCTGGTACAAATGGCAAGCAGATGAATAGGTGGTTATTTTGTAGTTTTCCTTTTCTGTTTAAGGATAGAATAATATGAATTAAAAGTGTATTTGAAAGGTTATGCTACCAGAAGCAAATATGGTTCTTCAGCTCTTTTGAAAACAGATAGGAAAAAACATGGAAAAGATATCCATTGACATGGTGATTTGCTTTCAGCCAGAGTAGTGTTCAATTCTAATGTCACAACTAAGACTGAAGCAGGGTAGACCAGTGAATCCAATCTGTTTCTTGTCAGAAATCAAGTTAAAATGGTTGTTTATGATCTTATTATTGGGTCAATATGAAATGATAGAGAAGCCAAGAACTAATTGGGAACTGAGAGTTTTGTTACACAGATGTGTAGATGGTGCTTTAGACAAGATGCTTGAAATTTGGAGATTATCCAGAAATATAAAAAAAAAAATAAATTGGAAACCAGGTCATGTAATCTCATTCATCTCCAGGAATAACTTGAATTTCTTGTAACAAGTGACTGGATAAATTAAAAAGATTTTTAAAGTCCTTCAAAACAAATCAGCTCCCAAGTGATTTAATACAATTTAATACACTATGGAAATTATTAGAGCTGATTTTGTAAAAGGCAAACTTAGTAAGTAACCTGCAGTCTTCCTCATAGTGTAGTAAATTTTGAATAAATCTGCTACATGACTATAATTTTTTCTATTTTTTTCTTTCCTGCAAATCTGTCGACATAAAGAATAGCTGCTTTCAAGCTTTTTATCCTGAGCAAAGGCCATTTCTAGGAACTGAATGTGCTTTTCTTGAAAAATGTGACATACAGAAAATGGATGAGAGCTCTAGGCTTTGTTTTGGGTGTAACAGCATTTAATACAGATAAAAGTCTTTCTGAGGATGTATAACTTACTAAAATTGGAGTAACCATACATTTTTCTTGTCATCTGGAATATGAAATTAAATGCACTCTGGAAATTAAAATTTAGTTACATAAGTTATCAAAGCTGGAATTGAAGGTTAAATTGTTCAGCAGAGGAAAAAAGAATCAGAAAATTCTGCATCTAAATGGTGTGGATGTACCTTTTTCAAAACCACAAGCTGAGTAATAATGGGTTGCTGGAAACCAATGAATGATTGAGGAAGACTCTCTTAAGAAGAAGATAATGAAAAGTTAAATTTTACTGGATTTGTGTATGGAGAGAAGGGTACTTAATCTCATTCAAGGGAACATGCCAAGTCAATGCCCAAATCTTTGTAAAAATGCTTGTTATCCTCAATTGGAAACTGTATAAATGCTGCCATTCCTTAATAATGTCTAGTTACTGTGCATTTGGTTGTCTTGCTTACTTGTTTGAAATGAAAAAAGAAAATAAACTTTCTTGATGTGAAGTTAGTTTTGGAAGTAATTTGGAAAATTTTGAATTTCACCAGTCGCTTGAGCTAGGCAGGTTTGCAGAGGACTGTGAGGCAGATATTTTCAGCTTTAGAAATGCTTAGCATATGAAATACATATATTGGTCCTTTTCTCACACTTTTCACTCTAAAATATATGCTTGAAACATCTCAGAGATGACGTTGCAGGATTAAAGTGCATGAAAAAGGGAAAAAGGTTCAACAGATTTAAGAGATAAAAAGTACTGAACTCTAGAATAGCAAAAAGTTTTCATCAGAAGGCTAGAGTGGTGAGTGAAGAACATGCATGCAACCCTGCATTACCAACACAAGACATATTTAATAAAATCAGAGAGGAGGTGTCAAGCTGTTTAAAAAAGAAATCTTTTGTTCTAGGCTGATACTTGTATGTTTAAGCTGCAGATAAACATTTGCTGCTTGGTACTTCTAGTTTTGTAACAGCTTGTGCTGTGTATGTAGTGATTTCTGAGAAACGTTTGAGCTAATAGGCTTATCCTCACTGCTGTTTTGCAGAAGCCTTTAATAAATTTTAAGAAGTGAAGAAAGTCCCTTTGTACTTCCTGGTACTTTTGGGTTTTGAATAGGTAATGTCTACTTTTGTTCCTTTGTTAATTGTTTATAATAATTGTACAGTCTGATCTACTTTTTGAACTCTTGCTTTCCATCCCAGTTTTATCTCTTTGTTGCTACTGAAGGTATGTTTAGTGGGTATGTTTAATAGGTGTTTGCACTAGGTGTTTGTGTAGGTCTTGTGATAATCAAGATCAGCATGTGGAATGAAGTGTGTGGTTTACAGGATACATAATAGTCGCTGAATTTTATGCTATTATGATGCTTCTTAGTGACTTTTAATGGTGTTCTCTTGCCAGACCTCAAATCTGTGTCTTTTCTTGGAGAAACTGAAGGATAATACATTGAAATAGTGCAGGTTTAGATCCATGTTTGATTTCTTGGTACTTTGTTATGCAGTGGAGGAACTCAGTGTTTCATGAATAAGGTAGTTATTAATTGAAGGATTCCCCATTTTTTTGGTCCTGAGAACATTAAATGGATTGTTATCTCAATAGCTACAGCCTCATTTACTAGTAACTACAGGGGATGTAAGGTGTTTAAGTAGGAACTTGTCAGGAGTACCTATGTCAGTTTAGCAAGGAAGAATAAAAAGAGTCTTATTTAAAGTTGTGTTTTATAGGAGCTTTACTTCTGCAACGTGTGAGCACCAGTGGCTGCAATGCCAGGTGTGCCCCAGCTGTGTCCCCTCCCAAGTCCTTGTGCACCCCCAGCCTCCTCACTGCTGGGGTGGGGTGAGAGGCCTTGGCTCTGGGTAAGCTCTGCTCAGCAATTGCTAAAACACCCCCGTGTTACCCACACAGTTTTCAGCACTAATCCAAACCGCAGCCCCATACAAACTGGTATGAAGAAAATTAACTTTGTCCCAGTCAAAACCAGCACAAGATATAAGCAAATAACTTGCAAACTTCTCTTTATTTGTGTTTAGGCTCACGTTCTGTATTTCACTTGGGTCTGCAGGCTTGGAAGATTGGTCCTGGATAGGGTATCAAAATTAAATTGAGAGACTAACAATATGCCACAGCTGGAAATTAGGAAGCAAAATAACTTGTTTTGCCTATGCTTATGTTTCTGTCTCTTACGTTAAATTATTTGGCAAACTCCCAGAATGTTTGTTCAAAAGTAATACAGCTGGGTGAAAAACTGTAGCCAAAAACATCATGTATACTTAAGCAATAGTTACAAGAAAAAAATACTAGTTTAAGAATACTAAATGCTTTATCAATTTGCCACTTAGAAGTTGGATCTCACAAAGGCTGCCTTGCCTTTGGACATGTCAACATGCCTTTAGTTTGTTCCAGGTATAGTAATTAATAATGATGCTTTGTTGCAGGTCTGTCAGATGAACGAAACAGTATTAATTTTAGAGACTAGCTGTTCAAACACTTTGAGCTCAATTTAAGTTAAAGACCAGCCACTCCTAAGTTTGATTCAGAATCCTACTTTTCCTTCCTGAACTTTCAAAGCTGTCTTATAATTAATCTCTTCAATATATTTTAATTAAGCTGTTTTATATATTTTTGTAAACAAAACCAAAACTCTCTGGGCTCCTGTGCTATGCATATTGAGCTGTTGACTAGGGCCTTCTAGATGCTAGAACCATTTCTTTGGGCTTGTCTTAACTGAAAGCCTATTGCATAATAAATACTTTTGTAGATACTAGTTGATGTCCTTTGGTCCTTTAAAGTGAAGTAGTTAATGATTTTGTAATTGCAACTTTGGATGTTGCTGGAACGTTTATTCTGGGATGTAGATATTTGTAATTTACTTGGGAATGTCTAGCCTGATCTCTAGGATAAATTGCAATTTTTTTTTAGTTTGGAAAAAAAAAGCAGTTTGGAATTGCCTATATAACTTTGACAGTTATATTTATGGCAGCATAATTTGTTCAGTCATCTTGAGTTTAAAATATAGTGTAATGTGACAAACTTATTTAACACATGCTTAGAAAAGAGTATGGGGGAGGTAATTGAAGAAATGAACTGTCATCCTTTGGTACTGAGATACTAATGCAAATCTTGTGGCAAGGGTTGTGTTGGTTGCTGGGGTTTATGGGTATTTTTTTTGTGGGGGATTTTTGGGTTTGTTTTTTTTTTTGTTGTCTGGGGTTTTTTTGTTTTGTTGCTTTGGGGTTTTGTTGTTGTTGTTATTCCTTCCTTGTATCCCAAAACTGTGTACCAGCCTGTTAAATTACAGTTACCTGTGCTGTCTTTCTGAAATACTTGATTTGCCTTGTTTTTTTAATTGCCTGTTTTGAAAGCGATGCTCATGTCCCATCGCTGGTGTTCAAGCAGGACCAAGGGCCCTGCTGGCTGCTGAGGATGAGGGCAGGAGGCTTATCATGGTGGGCTCCAGCAATCAGAGTAAAGCGTTGTCCCACCTCCAGGCAGTTGCCTCTGATGCTCAAAAAGCACTAATTCACAGAAATTAGCAAGCATTTCCCTGCTCATGGAGAGGAAAATCTCAGTTACAACTTTTCTTCAAGTTAAAGATGAGAAGTCCATATTTTTCACAGCATCTCTTAAGTTTTCCTCCAAAACAACACTTTTATTGCAGCCTTGTTGGGAAAATGAGTCTTTGGAGATTTGAGGATGAGTCCTTTGTGGGATTTGTGGCCATAGCAACACGCAGTGGCAGCTGTGAGACTGCAGTGCCACTGCTGCTCAGCCCTCTGCAGTGCTGCTTCCCTCGGCATACTGACCTAGAATACTGCCCTAGATCTGTTTCAGAGGATTTCTTTTATTTTCCCCTTCTAGCTTGTCAGAAACCCCCTCAGGATGCTAGGTAGTTGCAATGTGATAAATTAGATGCTAATTAGTTTTCTTCTAGAAACAGTATTTCTTACCTTTTAAATATTTTTTCTTCCCTTCACATCTTGACACCTTACTTTCTCTGACACATCGTAATGTTAATTAATCTTCTTAATTCATGTATTTGTGTAAATATAGATCCTTTAGGGTACTTTTTGCTTCCTATTAAATTTTAGCTTTGTACAGCTGTAAACTAACAAGTTCATTGACTATCAGGAGTTGCAAACATTTGTAGTGTCCCTCCATCACCAATGTTTTGTTTATTGCAGTGCTTTTGTTGTGTTAAATTACAACACTGAGACTTTCATGCACAGTAATTACTATCAAGTCTTTTCATACTGAAATCTGTCAAATATGAAATGGTGACTGTATTTTTTTTTGGCCTGGGCCTAAATGAGAGACATAAATAATGTTTTGAAATAGGAAGGGATGCTGATGGCTAGTTAGAAAAGGCATTCACCTTTGAAACGGTCAGTGTAATCCAGAAATCATGACAATCTGCTCCGTGTTTAATGGCTTACATGGAATAATTCTTCTGGTCTTAGTCCCATTCTCTGAGAACAAATGACCACATTATAAAAAAAGAAACCCAAACCCCCCAAAACTCCCCAACAACATTAACACTTGCTGATTTCCTATAGAGTAAGAAGCCTGAGAAGCCAAAAAACTAAATGCTTTTTTTTCAGCATGTCTGAATTCAGCACCTCTCCTTTCTTTTCTGATTTAAGGTCCTTTGCAGTTTACTTTATGGCAGCAGTTAACCTTCTGTCTGGATAAATATCAAAATCCAACTGTGTGAGAGCTGCTAGGCTTGTTTTAACATTATTGGGTGTCACTTCAGAATGACAGCCTTAGAGTTTCGTAGGTTATGGTAGATTCATCCAGCTTTTCAGCTGCACTTGACTAGTGTGGGTTATCTGTATTCTGCTCTTTCATGAAAGCAGATCCTGGAGCCATCTCTGATTTGATGGAACACTTACATTGTCAGAAGAATTCTGTCCTGAAAAATGCTGGTCTGACCATTCTGTTGGCACTGAATGTTTACAGTTACCTCTCTAGGCAAATGCTCTAGTGAAAGGATACTAAAAATATTTTAAAATATGTATGTTCATAAAAGATTTCTCACCTAATTGCTCCATTTCTCACAGGTAAAATATTTCAACATCTCCTCCCAGCCTCAGTTTCCTCACTTCTCTGGTGCTTGCTTTCTTTTGCCTACATTGGAGTGTTTGAAAACCTCATTCCTATAAGCTTCCATCTTTCTCTCTCTTGCAGAACCTTTCTGCAACTTCTTCAGATTCCTCAATTCTCCCACTTCCTTTTGTGGCTTATTCCAAATCTCTCCACCTCTGCTTACCTGAGACCATGATTTAGAAGAATTTGCATTAATAATTTACAAAAATTACTCTGTCTTGGAGCTTCTTCCCTTTACAAGAGACATAATCTGGTTTTTGCAGAAGTCACTGAAGTTTAATGATTCTTGATTCCCATTGCCCACTCAAAGTCAGTTTGCAGACACACGTCACCAACCTCCTAGCAATAGAGAAAGTACTTGTGATATAACCTGGGCATGGATAGACAGATACTCTTAACTGTGGCAGTTGATTTACTGAATATTTAAAACCTCATGGCATGGTGTTAGGACGTTCTGTTCTGGCACCTTAAGTAAGATTTGGAAGATTTCCTTACATACAGTTACTTTGATTGCGAAGAAGACATTTGAAAACATGACTGTATATTGACAATAAAGGTGAGTATAGGACTGGAGTTCTTAAAATGTAGAGAACAAACCACAAATTTTAACACACATGGTTTCACCTGGTCACTGTTTTGTATCCAGTATAATTTCCCAACTATAACCACTTATGTTTTTTCCTTTTTCTATCAAAGCCCTGCAAGTGCACAGTACTGAAGTCTGAAAATGTGATTTTTAAAACAGGGTGTAAAGAAATAAAAGAAAGAAAAAGCACTGTTTGGCAGGAGGTAGATTATTTCTTGTGTATAATAATCTAGAATAAGATTGATGTGCTGTGTTGGATGCAGAGCTGATGCCGTAGCATTTTTCTTTTAACTAAAGATATCATGAGTGCAATGCTTTATTCCTAGAGTGAAATCTGAAACTTTGGGCTGGAAACAAAATCTCTACCTACTGGTTATCTATCAGAATATGTCTTTCAGATTTAAGAAGGTGATTTGGGAGCTGGTTATAAGAATTTTACTTATAGTGAAGAAGTTTATCCTCAAGCATTGACCTTTCCTTGGACCAAACAAAACTGTTTCCAGCTTCTGATATCCTAAATTTAGTCCCAGTTAACTCATTGGACATAGGGAGGAGACAAATATCACTTAATTACTTAACTTACTAAATGTTAAGCATATTAAGTACTGAAAATCATGATTATAGTTAGTGATGTAATGAAGCCGTTTTGCAGACATTTTTCATTCTTGGGTAATTTTTTCTTTGTTTTACCAAAAAACATAATTTTCAGGATGTGCTGAACATTAAGACAAATTTGGTCGCACAATGTTTGCTTAAAATGGTTGTTCAAAAAGAAATAACTGTTATTTTCCTCTTTACTTTTCACAAGAACATAATTTAATTAAAGTTTGTTCTAACATACTTCTGTGCAAAAGTAAGATTAAATTCTCCTGAGTTGTGGGAGTATAACTTTTAAGGGGGAAAAAATGGTGTTTATAATTATGTGTATATTTTGAACTAGTATTTCTATATAATGTGGTTGGTCTTTTTAATACTTTCTAATCACAGCATTTACGATAACACTGACTAGATATAAGTCAGTAATTAAGAAAATGTAATTGCTGAAGGAATTCTAGATCAATTAGATATTGTCTAGAAGCACATGATTTGTCATTAGTACATATTTTTAAAGGCGTGTTCATAAATATTTTTCTGTTTGCAGAGACAATGGATCCTTTTGTATTTGAGGCTTTGTCAAAATCAAGGGGGGAGGGGGAAGAAGTATCAACTTTGCAAAGAAGGTGATTTGCATACTATTACCCCTTATTCTTTGCTTTCTGTCAATTTTTAAGCTTGCTGTGACCTACTTTAGAGTCTTATGATGAGATTAGGAATTTCAGTGAATTCTCTGTAGCAGGATACAGTTTCAGCACTTGTGCTTATGTTGCCACTTTTTGTTTTACTGGTAATAATACACAGTTTCTCATCACAAGCCTTTGATGAATTCCTTGATTCCTTTCCCTTGATTTTATTTTGATTTTCCTTTATTTTTTTGGTTCTTTGTTTTTTGTTTGTTTGTTGTTGTTTGAGAGTTGTTTTTTATTATTTATTTTTAAATGTTTATTATATAAGAGAATACTGTCTTATTTTCAGGGTTTTAAGTTTCTAACTTCTATCAGACAAAATATAGCAGCTGCAGGTTTTGTACCATCCTCAGTGTCAGCCTTATGTTATGAATTCCAGGGCAAACTCAACTGGAAACATTTGTCCTGTGCCAAAATGTTGTAGGTCATTGCCAGAATATTCTTTTTGTCACCACAGCTATGTCAAAGTCTGGAAGCTGTTTTTATTTTTGTCATCTTAGTTATACTGGAAATACAAGAAGAGTAAAACCCACATACATGAACCATAGCCACTCTGGCATTTGGATATTTGTGGCTGTGGCAGAGTGTAGTGTCTTGCAGAGACACCAAAGTGACTCTGAAAGACCTTTCTTGCTTACAAAATTAAGATTAGATACCTTTGTGTGATAAGTAGGCAGGAGTTAATTAGTCTGCTGAGAAATGGGTCTAGTAGAGTATATGTGGGTGCAGTGTAGTATATTTTATGGTTGGGCTCAATCCTAAGGGTCCCTTTCAACCTAAGTGATTCTATGATTCTGATAGTGGCTATTTTACCACTAGTGCTGCTATTTCAAGCTACTTCAGTAGGAATCAGAATATGTGATTCTACAGGGGTCCTGTATTGTAGTTTATGAATAATTCATGTTTTTGAAAAGCATAAATTATCAGTTCCTTTTCATTACTAATTCTATAGTTAAAAAAAAAAAAAAGGGATTTAAGTATGAAGTGCTAAATTGCAAAAGATATGCTTCCAAAGATGGAAAGAAGGGTTTTAATAAAGGAGGAGACAAAACTGGAGAGCTTCTCTCTCATTTACTACTACTACTACCCTATATTCATGAGGAATAAGATAAAATATATCTGTCTGAACTGTTCCAGTTTTTGCTCTGCTATACTTTGGGTTAGCTTTTGTATGCTGAAATCAGAGACCTTTTCTTTTTCAATAATTTTGGAACAAATTAAATATATTTTAAGACTTATTAAAGGAAAAGAAAACTACCCCAAACCAGAAAACTCCGAACACCCTTATCCTGTCACCTAATTCCACTTCCTAGTCCTAGCCAGACAAGTTTCAAATAGGGCTAACTTTGATGAAACCAGGTCAGCCCTGAATATTTAATGTAAATCCCTAGTCCTGATGGAGTACGTTCAAAAACCTACCTGGGCAAAGCAAGTTGCAAGGTTGAATGATTAAGATGGTATTTTAGTCTATGGCATGTACTTGCCCTACATTACAATAATTCCATTGATCAGTTTAGTATTTGAGTGGTGACCAGTCTTCACACTTTCTGTGTCCTGGGTACTACTGTGCTGCTTTTACAAAGGCACAAATTAAAGCTCTCCTCAGTTTGATTTTTAATTCTAATTTGTCCATCACTGTTTGATCACTCTGTGTGCCAGTGTTCGTGTTTTTTTCTGTCCTGAAATTGAGAAATGGAGGGTAAGGAATCGAAGCATTAAAATAGAAATGATAGAGCAGATGAAAATAAATTTTCAGAAAAGGTGACGTATTGGTAGGGGTGTTTCCAAATAAAATTCTTAGTGTGTCTCTTCTCTTGTCTAATCCAGCTGAAATACAAAGGCTGCAAATTCCACAAGATGTACTTGAGCAAGAATATTTTGTTTTGGCTCACTTGACATCTCCCATTCTTTTTGGAGACTGAAAGTGTTAAATCATCTAATTTCCATGTATTTTAGAAAACAAGTGTGAAAAGTCGTAACACTTCACTGATTTTGCTCATATATAATTTCCTTTCTGTGACACTTCTGTGGTTTATATGCAAGCCTTCAAGGATTAGGTAGGATTATGTTGGTCACATAATGGTATCTCGTTCTGGCACAACAAGTAACCAAACCACCAATGACTGTAATTATCATAGCCATTAACATTACTGCTGGCTGGAAATAAGGAATTTCAGTCCGAATCCAGCCGTGATTGTTGGCTGACCTTTCAAGTAATCCTAGTGAAGTGGAAAAGGGATTCCTTTTAATTTGGATGGTAATTTTAGAGTTAATAATTAGCATATTTGTAATAAGTGAATTGAAATTGTTTAAGGAAGTTAGAAGCAAGTTGCAAGCCTTGATGTGCCTCTTACTTTCCTTCTCCTCCTCAAGTTTAACTGTGTGTTGCATTGCAAATACTTTTCTACTAGCTTTTTACTCATTCTTTCTTTCTTCAAGGAAAAATGACGTTTTTCTTTGATTTGGTCCCTTCAATTTGCTGTTAGGAAGAATAAGCCCATTACAGGCTAGGTGTGTTGTTGGTTATTTACACACCTGTCATTGTCTTCATTAGTGAGTGGGATTATGATGTGGATCAAAACCAACTGCTCAATTGAATGCAAACCAATGTTTGTTCATGTATGGTGCTCCAGGGATTCAATATTTTGTAGAATCACAGCATTTTAAGGGTTGGAATGGACCTTAAGGATCAGGACCCACAGATGATTGTCCTTGGGTCCCATGGACTTGTGCACATTCAGATGCACAAGTCCATGTATATTGGAGTATATATCTATATATATCTTGACTATTTTAATTCAGAGTTTTTGGGCAAAAGATTTTTTGAGAGAGGGGAAGAGAATAATGCAGAAATACTAAATGATATAGTTGTTCTAAAGTCAGCTATGAGTAAGGAACGTTACTGTTTTTAAAGTATGTTTGTGCTTAACCATCTTCAATTTCACCATTTGGTTTGGCTCTCAGTGGTTGATTTTTTTTTTTCAGTCCCTTTGGAAATCTTTTCTTTAAAAAGAAGAAATCTCTGTATAGTAGCCATGCCACATAATGTTCATCTTATCAGTCCTAAGGGCTTGTTTCACTCACTTTTAAAAACAATGTTGCTGTATACTGATTGTCTAATTTACTCATTTTCAAAACCTGTGTTTTGCTACTGACGCTGAAGTTGAGATCAGAAACTGCTTGGTGGGGTACAGAAACTGAAAAAATATCAAGCTGAATCAAGACACTGATGTCTTTGCATGAGTTTCATGTTCTTGGTTCGGAAGGTCTTTTCAAGCATGGGAGAATAATACAGCTTTGTCCTTTCCTTACTTTAGCTCCTGGATAAATCCCACGAGGTCTTTGCTATTCTATTTGCAGGCTATTAATTGTAGGGAAAAACCCCGCAGTATTTAGGAAAGTGATGATTTTAAATTGGTGTAGTCAGTCAGTCAGCCGTGTGTGACTGATGGCTCTCTGAGGCACTGTGGCCAAGCGTAGCCCTGGAGCTGCAGTTTGTTTGCTGTCCCTCCCTGGCACTGGTCCCTCCTGGGGGGGAACCTCTGCACTTCCTTGCTGAAGGTCTTGTCTTGACTTCCATGTCCCTTCATTCCCTGCCTTGTCCATGCCACATTCAGGTGAAGCTTGGCACCATCCTTTCCTTAAACTCTGTGAGTTTTGTATCGTGATTCCGTGCAAAACAAGCACGTGGCATGTGGCTTAATGGTGTGGACACTGGCCAAGTGGATAGATTGCAAATCTCCTTAATTTGTGTTAGCTTATTTCAGCGTTATTCCTAACCTGCTGGCAGACACTGGATTGACACAAAAGTCTTTATACCTGTCTCTGCCAGTTTTTCTTAGGTACAAAAGAGAGTTTTTAAGTTTCAAGAAAGAGAAACTCTTTCAACTGGAGAAGGGTTAAAAAATGCCTTAATACTAAAAGTCCCTGTGTCTGGTTTGCCTGGCACTGCCTAGTTGCTTGTCAAAACCGTGATTAGTTTCACTCGGAAAGTATTTTATGGTGCCAGATGCTAGTGTGTCTTTCATAGTACTAATTTCTTAGAACTACATCATTATTTTTCATGTTTTCCTGCACCTGTGGTATCTGAATGTATTCCTAGGCTTCTGTGCCAAACCTAGAGGAAGGAGTAAGGATAGAACTGTTACAATGGCAGTTATTTTTAGTGTCTGTTCCAAGGTGTTAAAACCCAAAAGAACTATCTTGCCTCTTGAAAGAACTATCTTTGCCTCCTACAAAGAGAAGGATAAAAGTTCAGATGCATCAATGAATCGTAATATAAACTTCAAAGAGGACTGTTTGCTCATACACTTCCTTTCCCTCATCACATCAAACAGAATCGCTCACTTGTCAGCAATCTTCATTATCTTAATTGGTTGCATATACTTCTGAGATACATTTTTCTCATGTTCTTTTGTGCTTTTATAAACAGTTGCCAACTGAACCTAAATTCTTTTCACCCTTAATTTTGGAGTAACAGGCACTGTTCTTAAGCAAGCATGAGCAGAAAGTGAAGGTTCTGACTTTTCAAGATGACCCTACACTTGCATTTTTGAAAGTGCACTGTGCTACAGAAACACTGTTAAAATTATGCATCAAGGTAGTTTTGTAGGGTTTTTTTTCAGGGCTATGAGTAGGAAAAAAAGTGTTTGGACTTGTTACATATCCATTTGGTCACACATTTTAAAATAATTGTAGAATTTCTTTAAATATCCCTGAAATTTTAACTTCATGGAGATTATGGATTAGTGATGAAACCCTGCAGGGCTAAATACATTGAAATCTGCTGGCTCAGCTATTGAAATCAGGCTGAAAAGTGCAGTGGTTATTTCCAACCATTAAACCTAATAAACCAGCTGAAAGCCAGAGTGGGATGTTTAAACTTGCGTTCAGCTGTCTCTGAGGATTTTCACAGGAGGAAGTAGTTTTGCTTTACTAGTCCTAGTAGCTGTATTCCAATGTATTTGAAATGCCTCTCAATTACACTAGATCAAGAAAGTTCTGCCTCATTTAAGATAAAAAAAACATGTGCCAGGGTACTTGTAAGTGATTTGTAATCGTCTTCCTTAGTTGCACTTAATTCCACACCTTGCCAAATTGTCCTTTCTTTAAAGAGATTTTCTGATATTTTTATCTGCAGAGAATTGGCTGACCTGTGGGACAGGCCACAGAAGCTCACAATTACAGTTTATTTTTCGTGTTAGCTAAATTGCACAATTTGCTTATTGCATAACTTGATAAGGTTTTTGTTTCATTTCTGCAAAATACCATATTGCAAAAAGTTTTTAAGAACAGCAAAAAATTATATTTAATAAATATTCTTTCAAAGTAGCAATGTGGTTAAGGCTCATAGCTTACAAAAAAAGAGTAATTTATTTAGTTGTAAATCGCTATAGAGAACATTACATGAAGGCTAAAGCCAAAGTGAACAGAAGTCTTATTGGTAAAAAGAAAGTACTTAAAACACATTTATAATGATATGGTTGAATATCAGAGAAATGCAGCTGAGCAGGAGACTAAAATTCATCTAAAATACAATACCAGACAAGCTGAAAAGCAATAGCATTGAAAATTGCAGGATGTGTTGATTTTTTGTTATGTTTTGTGCTTGGTTTTGTGTGTGTTTGAGTTTTCTAGTGTGGGTTTTTTGGTTTTTTTTTAATTGTCTTCCACTGATGGCAGGTCAAATACAAAATTAAGCCCTGCTCTTCCAAAGGAAATGCAAGATAGTGTACAATATGTGGAAAGTGTTTACAAGATAGTGTACAATACATGGAGAGTGTTCATCTCTATGGTCAATCAACAGACTCAACTCTGTTGTTGAAGAATCATGTCCTGTCTCGTGTATTAGTGAAGAAAATTAATGCTGTGCTTTTCTCGGCTTCCTTGAATGCTATTTATTACTTGAAAGGGAGCAAACAGTGCAATATTAAGGGAAAGCCAGTCTCATTTACCAAAGTCTTTGATACCAAGCACAAGAAGTTTTTGAGCTACTGCACTGTTGTCTACCCATGTAGTGGGTGCCCCTCATAGCTGGTGAAGAGTAATTCTTGCAGCTTGCACACTTTTTTTTACAGTCCATAAGACTACCGCTCTTCTGAGCTTGAGTTTGCATGGTGCTACTTAAAGTTTCTTAAGGGCTGTGAAGTTATGCCCCCCGAGTTCAGAGAAGCATGCTGTGTTACAGTGCTTTTGGGTAGGAAAGAGGAGAACAGGGAAATGTGTGGTTATTAGACTTTGGACCATACCCACTGTTCTGACATTATTATTCAGCATTCAATTGTAAGCACATACTCTTGTATTCAAGGCCTTCTTTGAAATAATTGTCATCCTATTATCCTGGAAAAATCTAACTGTTTTCTGGAAGGTAACTCCTGTGTTTATAATCATGTGAGGCTTTTAATTTTCTGCTTCAGTTTCTGCTGGCTTTGTAGGGATATGACATGTAGCCAGCAAACCCTCTGGCAGATACAAAATTACACCATGGATCCCTATTTGAAATAATGTAGAACTTTATGTCTCTTAAGTTTTTGGAAATTTTGGTGAGCTTTAATGAAGTACAAAACACACTGAAGAGTTGCTATGAGATCTGGCATTTGTGACTTTTTTGGCTTTGGCAGACCTGAGATGATGGACTTGTGCTGTGGATATATCAAAGAATCACAGAATCATTTAGGTTGGAAAAGACATCTAAGATAATGAAGTCCAGCCTTTGATCCATCACCACCCTGTCAACTATATCAGAGCACTAAGAGCCATGTCCAGTAGTCTCTTGAATACCTCTCAGGATGTGACTCCATTTGGGCAGTCTGTTTCAATGTTTAACAACCCTTTCCATGAAAATATTCCTCTTGATGTCCAACCCGAACCTCCCCTGATACAGCTCGTGGCTATGCCCTCTCATCCTCCCTTCTTTATCATACCTGACACTTGAAGTAGGTTGGAAAACCCCTTGCTGGTTTATTTGATTTTACTCAGAAACTTTGTTTCCCCAGAGGCTATGAATGAAACATACATACTTTCCCAAGTAAATAGTTGTAACTCTTTTCCTTGATCGTGCTATTAAAAATAAAGGCAATTACTTAACAAAGTTTTAAAATTATTAGAACTTTGGAAATACTTACTCTTAATAAAAGTCAGTTATTTTTAACTAAAAGTGGTTGTTCTTGCAGATAATGTTATCTGAACATAATCTACTTTTTTCACTTCTTTCTATTAGCTGGATTTTTAAGTTGATGCTGTTTCCAAGTAATAAAAGAAAATTCACACTTAATCCAACCTTCCTGTTTAAAATTAGTCTTAATGCATTGATACTGCATCTCTAGCATCTAGATACTAGCATCTCTAGCTTATTTACAGTAAATAATTAAAGTGAGACAAACTGGTTGAAGTGGCTGCAGACTAGTTGCTTTATCATAGTTTGATTAAATGCATGAAATCTACACCTAATTGTACTGAGTCCACCTTGCCTTCTTCCATAATGCCTCTGTGTTTTACATTGACATTCCTTCTCTGTAGAGGACATTCCTGAGCAAATTCAGGGGAAGAGCTTTGTCATTTATTCATAAACTCTTAAGGTGTACTAGATTTTCTGGGCTTTTAAAGACCTTTTTGTTTTATTTTCTTTTTACTTCTAAATTTCTTGTTCTAATGCATATCAAGAAATTGCTCTTAGCAGGGACAAGATAAAAAGGTAGCAAGCAGGATTTCAAGAACTATAAAGGGCCTATTTAGCTATTTGATAGAAGAAAGAGAACAATTAATGAAATCTCATACCTGCAAGGACAGGGACACTGGTGGCACATGCTGAATTATTCCAGTTTTGGTGTTCTAGATGGGTAGGGATTCTTAACAGCAAATAGGTACCATCATCACTTGTTACTTTTAGTGCTCTGTTTTAATATATAATCCTAATACCTAAGGTACCCAAAGCAAAGAGTTAAAAATGTTTGCAGATATTGGGAGAACCGATCAAGCTGTCATCAAAGAGATTATAACATGCCTGCCTGTAGCTGAGATGCAGGATGAAGAGAGCTTGACAGGCATTCAGACATTCACACTAAACTGATTATCTGTGTTAGAATTGTCCTATGGTTTTTGGCAGCATTGTAATCAGGGATTTGAAAGAGATTACCTTGCTGAATTCAAATGTTGAGCTGGGCACAGGAGGGAATACGATCTACTGCAACTCCATGTCCTTTGTGTATTTCAGACTGGGCATTTGCCTTATCTGTACAGGTAGTCAGTGCTATTAGCAGTAGGAATTCCAGATTTTTGTTTTACAGGCAACTGAAGGCTGGTTTTCTATACCTATTCTACTTTATACAGAATTTTCAATGCTTGGACATTGATGCAAAGTTTTTTGATGATTTTTGGTGTGCCTTGATGTATTTTCATGAATAGCTGTTCAATAAATGTCCTTGTTAGGAAAATTCCATGCAAGCTCTCATCTCTTAAGAAAACTGACTGCTGCATGTGCACAGCACTTGAGATATTCAAAAGCCACACTGAGCTGTCACTATCTGAACTATGCATTTGATCCTTTTAATTGTGGTATACATACACAAGCAAGAGAACTCACATTCTTTTATTTCAATACAAATTTGAAAGTGTTTATCCTGGGTAATCTACAAGAGATTTAAGGATCCCTGCTGTTATTGAAACTAACATTTGTATATATTGTGTTTATTGAAAGGAGATTAGATCGATTCCCCACCCCTCTCCCTCTCTCTTTTCTGTCGCTGTCTTCATTAGCTTGTTGCTGGTTTGCAGCAAACCTCCTGGGGTGTCTGTAGGCAGCACAATGCATTATGAACAGATGCCTGAATTAACTCCTGTATTAGAAGCACAAGCATGTAGCTGTGCTATCATTCCACTCCATCCAGATCAATTCATATGTAGGCAAAGCTCAATGCACGTGATGGCCTTTTACAGTAAGCTCTGGCCATTTTGCAATATCAAAGCTGCATGCTTCCATGTGTTTCTGCTGCTAGTACTCCTGCCTATTTAGAAACCTAAAAGGGTTCTTCAGCTTCTTCGGAGGAGAAAATGCTTCATCCTGAAAAAAGCAGAGAGGGTGACAAGAGATTTCTTATTCAAACTCTCCCACAAGAACAAGGGGACATGAAATTGCACTGTGAAATGAAAGGGAGACTTTTTTCTTGCATGAACATAATTAAACTGGAAACCTGTGAGTTTGTGGGCATTGACTTTATGATGCATATAAATCCTAGTTAGGCAAATTCATAGAAGAAAAATACATCCATGGTTGTTAAACACAGAAATACCATGTCTTGCTCAGGAGATCCCTGTGCCACAAAATGCTGAGGCTTGTACCACTGGATGCCTGCATTGCTTGCCAGTGGTCAGTAGCTTCAGACATGAATTTATAAACAGTATGCTTGGGAGAGTTGTTGACAGATTTTTATTCTTTTTCAATAATGGCTGCCGTGAAGATGATGTTGCACTTTCTGCAGCTGCTCACAGTGCCAGATCTCTGTTGTATTTACTATGCAAAAGGCCATATCAAAGGATATTTTTATTTCTGCAAAAAGACCATGAATCAGAGCATTCCTCAAAGGTAATATATACATGTCATTATTTATCAACTAAAAAACTTCATAAAAGCAAGTTCAGTTTTCCATCATGAAGTCAAAATACAACATTAATGACTGTTTTAACCAATATAATAACCTCATAATGTTAGAAACATCCCAATTTCATTTGTTACATTTTTAAATTTTTTTTCAACTGTTGAATAGAGCAAAACCCCTTGAAATAGTTGTTTCTGAAAGTCTCAATCTCTTGAGAGAATGTCAGCTTTAAGTCCAGAACAAAAACTTTAAAAATTGGTTTTGCTTCCAAGAGGACCTGATTTCAATTATAGCAGATAATATCTGGAATCAATAATAGCTTCTGGCCATTTGTTAGGAGGAAAAGAACAATGTCTGCCTCATTAGTTCTTATATGCAGATCTCCAGTTATTTCAGGCATAAAAATTTTAAGAATATAACCCCAAGCAAAACTTTGAAATGGGCCAACCACCCCTGTTGCCAGCTAATCAATTCCTTTTCTATCAAAGCATCTTGTTCCAAAGCCAGTCCCTCTGACACAGTGTTCCCACCCTTCAGACCTGATTGTCTAGTGTGTACTTACCACAATTCTGTATGCTTTATATGCCACCTCTCTTAATTCGGGCATCATAACTTAGGGCATTGAACTAGAGTCTATTTTTACTCAGTATTTTGCATGCAGAATATGGCCAAGCAATAATGAATTATTAAAGTAATTTATGTTCTTCTACCTCACATCTTTTCCCCACTCTTCTCTCTTCAGTTGAAGGACTATTTTTTATTACGTGACACCCAATTATGGTATTGTAATACAAATGCTCATTTTTGAACATCGAGTAGTTGCTGTAGATATAATTTCTTTTCATCCCTTTCTATATGGGGGTGTATGTCCTGCCACACAACCCAGAACTGAATGGAATGTGTGTCTCCTTTTGTGGTGTTGACCTTACTTCTAACGTGTGACGAGGGCATCTTGAACACCCTGCTGTGTTGCACCCTTTGTGGGGAGACATTTTCATCTTCTAAAAAAAAAAAAGTCAAGTCAGCCATGAAACCAGCTTGCTCTGGGTGTCTCAAATCCTCTTTATAATGCTAACTTGTGTGTAAGGCTTATACACACTAGTTGCAAGCAGAAAAATACCTTTTAGTTTTTAGAACAGCAATGCTCTCTGCCCTCTAGGTGAGCAGAAGCTGCACCAAAACTCCCCACTTAGTTTAGGCTTTTATTAAGACCTTGGGTTTGGACGGATCTTTTTACACACCAGGCACTTTCACATGTAAAACTGTCCAGCAGTGAGCACATCCAACCAGAGATTTGAATGAGAGCACAAAGATGAATTTCGTTTTGAGAAGCTGAACTTAAGAGCAAAGCAAAAAGAAACTGAAGTTGCTTTAATATTGCATGTCACTGTAGTTCTCACCATATGATTTCACCTTCTGTATAGATTAGGTTTTTGTATGGGAGGTAAGTTTGATCTTGTGTTGTTGTCTTGGTTTCTTATTCTCTGAGCACCCTTTGGCAGCTAGAAAATGTTTAATAAAGCCAGCTGGCTGCAGTATTTGAACTCAGTTTCTAAAATATTTCTGAGGACATATCCTGCTACAAACTTTTATGATGGAGTTCCATATTTCTCCTGCGGCCGAGAGACGATTAAAGAGGACATCAATCACTGTTCCTGTGCTTGAAAGGAACATTTATATGACCTTCAGCTACTACAATGACAAAAGCTACATCTAGATGTGTTTTTGATACATAGCTTCCTGGGAACATGCATGTGACAGTCCATCTGCAAAGACTGCAGGTATTGGTAAATTATCTGTATTCAGAGCAGATTTCTCTTCTCCTGTCCATCCTCCTTTTCTAAGGTCTCTGGTATACAGTTGCAATGGAAGAGAGAGAAAGTGATTGTCACAACAGATGTTGTTGTTAGAAGAATTAAAATGGTGCATATATAATGCATATGGGTCAGTGAATGCTGTATACAAAAAAGTCCAGTTCTATGAGTATGATAAATATGTACTGTCCTTAGGTTGAGAACACCTTAAGCTGCAGTCACTGCAGAATGATTAATTATATACTTGCTACTACTAGCAGAAAGAATTAAGGAGCATCTGCTTTTTCAGAACAATGTGGTCATTGGAGAAAAGGGTGAGACATCCAGTACATGAAATATATATTATAGTTTGCTTAAGAACTCTGTGTCCTAGCTGTATCCTGGGATCTTCTCTGGTGGAACAGCAACTACCTCCTTCCATGCCTTAATTGTTATCCTCCCTGTAGTCTATTTATGTATATACACCACAGATAAACTAAAAAGACATGAATCATAGAATAGATGAATCTATAGATTCTATAGAGTTCTATAGAATCTACAGAATCATAGAAGGGTTGGAAGGGGCCTTAAAAATCATCTTGTTTCAACCCCCCTGCTGTGGGCAGGGACACTCACTAGACCTAGTTGCTCAGAGCTCCATCCAACCTTGTCTTAAGTGCTCACAGGAATCCACATCCACAACTTCTCTGGGCAACCTGTTCCAGTGCCTCACAACCTTCGTAGTAAAGAATTTTTTTCTCTTATATAAACGAAACCTGCCCTCCTTCAGTATGAAGTTTTTCCCCTTGTCCTGTCTCTACATGCTCTTGTAAATAGTCTATTACTACATCAGCCTCAGGAATTCCTCAGGATTCTGGCATGTATCCCAGCAGATCCCCATAGACTTACATGCATTCAGGTTGCTCAGGTGGTCATGAACCTGATACTTGCAGTGAAGGATTTTGCTCCCCAGTCCCTGTCCTGCTGTCCCTCCACTCCAGAAGCATGGGAAGAGAGGCTGCCATTGAAGACTGAGACAAAAAAGTTGAATACTTCAGCCCTCATCTGTTGTTAGCAGTTGTTATAGCAGTTGTTATGATGGCCACTTTCTGCCTCAGTTCCAGGTCTGTAGCATGAATTGATTATTACAAAGTTAGCTGAGTAAACATTTGGGAGATGAGTTTATCTGTGGGTTCCTGTGCTTTTCATTAAATCCTCTGCTGCTCTGCAATGCTCTTTATTTTACTTTGATTGACACTGTTGAACACCACAGGCTACCTGTTTTGAGCCTGACCTTATTCCACAAGAGTAAGGCAAGGCCTCCACAAGAACACAGGCAGAGTTTTTCAAGTGTATCAGGTGAATGTGCTTAGAGGTACAGATGATGCCCTCATTTCTTTCTTTTTCTGGCACTCTGCAGGCCATCCTTCTGGAAGATATTTCAAGGTATAATTTTGTTCTTCTATATATGCTCTAAAATGATTTCTAGCTATTTTTTACACTGTGTCAGATTTCAATCTCTTTTTGTCCTAGAAGTTTTTTTAAACTTCTTAAAAAAAGAGAAAAAGATTTTTAACAACTCTAGTAACTAAGTAATAAAAACTGAATGTCACAGGAAAGTCACATCATAACAATGTTACAGGATATATTGGCTCTTAAGGAGAAAATTACTGTCATTTTTATTATTTCATGGAGTTTAAAAATAAGACATCTCACAACTGTAATAACAGACGAGGGTTTGGTTTGGTTTTGCATGCTTCTTCAGTTAATTGCTTAATTTTATTTCAGTTGCTGTACATGCTATTTTCTCAGGCTTCATATTTCAGTTTTGCTTCTTTCAAACTAGAAAGGTGACCAGAGTGACTCCTGTCATTCCAGTGCCACAGCGGAATTTAGATCTACATTGCATTGGTATTCAGGAAGTTTTCTTTTTATTTTCATTTCTTCATAGTTAATAAACTGTTTTAATTTTCAGATCTTTGTATAAGAATTAATTGAAAATTTCTTGGGTTTTTTTCAACTCTAAGACAAACTTTCTCACTGTACAAATGCTTTCTTGCTACTAAGCTGCTTTAAAACTTGTGTGCTTGATCATGGTGTTGGAACAAAAGTAACTTTTTATTTCATACCACATATCTCACAGTATTCAGTTCGGTGTAAAAATCTTGAGGACTGGGAGTAGCGCCAAGATGAATAGAGATTGATTCAATACACATACTTGAGGTGGTTCAATACTTCATGTTGTATCAAACTCTTAGGGACTGCCCAGGGATATAATCTCACAGAAATTTTTTTAAGGGATAAAGACCATGGGTTATGCACAGTGATGATTATGTTATGATTGAAGTGATAATTGAATACAATGAGTTTTGAAGTCTTCAAATTTTGAAGAAGGATTTGGCAAAAATGTACTTTTTGTACATTTTTAAACATGCCGTCCTATAGCATAAACCATATCCTCTTGGTTTACTCTTAAAATCTGGAACTTTCTTCCAAAGATCCACAAATGAATTTTCAGTTTCTGTGGTTGCTGACAGCTAATCTCTCCTGCTGCCTTTGATGAGCAATGTGGCAAGCACAGATGGTGGATGACAGGTTACGTTGTGTTTGAGTGTAGTGTCTGCTTGTGGCAGGCTAGACCTTCAACAGCAGGCAAGAGTGTATGTATGTCCTTGCATATATGCATATCCTTTTGGCTTTTATATGTGAAGTTTTCTTGTCATGCCTCTTAGTTAGTGAGTTTTGTTTTTTTTCTCCTGATATTTGAGGCTTCCTGTCTAGATGGGTAGATATTTGACAGCAGTAAGACTGTGGTTAGGCTACAAAGTCATTTTGGGCATCGTGCCCTGGTGGATAGGCTGTTTTCCTTTTCCACTTCAAAATTAAGCTCTGAAAGATTACAATACAAAGAATCAAAAGCACTATAGCTTGGTCTCATGGTCTGAATTAGGCAATATTTTAATTCAGCATTTCAAGTACAGTAAGAACAGGGTTGAATAGCTGAATTGCCATCTAGCATGTTAATGGATTTTTAACATTTATTGGAGTGAGCTCTTTGAGTGGCTTTTGGGTATTCTATTTTGATTCTGAGTGAAAAAATAGCTGTCTATTGTTTTAGAACTAACAATATAAGACTTAATATTTGGGCACTGCAAGTATTTGGGAACATCACTGCTCTGGTGGCTGTTTTGTTTCTGAAGCATATTTTATCTCCAGCTCCATTTCTGAAGTTCTTGTCCCAGCCTGAGCTCATGACCTCCCTTCAACGGTGGAGCTGCAGGGGAAACTGTGTGTGCACTTAATGTATTGGAGTGAACAACATGCGTTAGTGTTCTCAACCCCCGAACCATTTCCTCACATTTGGGATTATATGGAGTGCTGGGTCTATAGCATCCATTAAGCAAATGTGAAATAAGGTTTTCTTGTCATGGTGTGTGAGTGATATAGATGGCAACAAAAATATTGGCACGTATTGGCACTTTCAGCTTGTGAAATTCTGAGGTCTAATGCGTGTTAGTGTAAGCATTTGGAATAAAAGACTTTCTGTCCTTTGGGGTTCTTATGATCCAGCTAATAGTGTTCTCCAGTACAAGCTTTCCATTCATGTATAGTAGGGCTGTGTTTAGGTTTTTTTCTGAGTCCTGTGTTTTAAATTTTATGCTCATAAGAGTTCATGGTTCTTTCTTTGACTCTTTTCATAGGTTATTAAATTTGAGTAAGCCTGTTTGTTCTAACATGTAACTTCCCCTGGTAATATATTATTTTTGTTAACAATAGGAATACTAATTTATATTTTAATGTTGTGAATAATTGAAATGTATTATATTTTTCAGTAATTGCTGGTTTTCGAGGGACAGTCCCACATGGCTTATCACTGGAGATTGGAGACACCGTTCAAATATTAGAGAAATGTGATGGTGAGTTCACGGGTGATTCCAGTGATAATTAAATTTTGTGTATTGGTTGTTTGAACCCCATTAATATTCATTTATTTCAAAGTAACACTTTTTTAAAGTCAATAATATAACACATTTTGGCCTCTTAATTTTTTTCCACAGTTTGAGTGAGCTCTAATCTCTATAATAATCAATTTGCAGTACATTAATTTTTATTTAATCTATTTAATAAATATTTACAGAGGCTAAGAGTTATATCAGAAAGGAAATCTCTCATGATTCTTCTGCTTTCTTGGTATTTCTGAGGAAAGCCTGGCTGCCATCAAGACATTTTCAAATTAATTCAAAGTCACAACTTTAAATCTTAAAGCAGTGTAAGCATTCTCTGCTACCTCTCTTTTGCCTTAGAGAATGCAAATATCATTTTAGCAAATGTCTGTTGCTAGTGTCAGAGAAATAAAGTAGCATTTTTTTCATAATCTGCCTCCTTAACACATAAAAATCAACACATTGATTTTTAAATAATTTTTAATCATTTTTTATCATTTGGGATTATAAATTTTTTTTTTATCACATCAGGATTATATATGGTTAAACTTGTAAGAAATATTTTTTTAGAAGGCATAGGATCTATTCTTTTGAATCAGGTATATTATGAATTTTGTGTAGCATTGTGGTTGATAGATGTAGAACTTGAAGTCCAGAAATGATTTGTAAATGTTTAGAGTTTATATGAAACTATTTTGGTTTAGACTGGTGTGATGTCCAATGCAGAATTTGCCTAGGTTACATTGTTAAGAAACATTTAGGGATACAGGGTTAAAGAGTAATTCCTGAAATTGTGTGAATGAAGTCATCCAAATATGAGCTGGTTTAAATGAAATACCTTTCACTGTATGGAAAATCTTTTAAATGAGTGTAGTCTGACGGCACTGTGGAATTGTCATATCTGTCCAAAAGAGAAAGATGAAATCTGTTTTACATATGTAAATGATTAGCATACTTTAAAAAGCAAAATGTGCTTTCTTCACAGGATGGTACAGAGGATTTGCCTTAAAAAACCCCAGTGTTAAGGTAAAGGTCAATTGCAGTTTTGCATTCTTTGGCAAAAATGTATATTTACTTTTTAAAAGTTAATAGTCTGCTTGTAAGTATATGATATTTACTCTTAAAAGAAAACTAGAGCTTAGTGTTAAGTATATTATTGATAGTACTTTAATTAGATTTGGACATGGATTACCCTTCTGAAATGCCTCTATGTATTAGGATAATACACTTTACAAATCCAGGGCTGTGGTGAATTTTCTTGCATGTCTAATTTTTAGATTTTCCACTCAGAGGAAGCTAGGTTGAAGGGAAAAGACTACTGAGAATACAAATTGTAAACACTGTTGGAAAAGTTGGTTAAACTGTGCCTGTTTTTCTTGATGCTATGAATTAATTTAGAGCAGGCAGTGGAGACAGCTAGTTTAAAGGAGCCACATGCAGAGTATCCATTGAATAAAAGATACGTGTTGCCATGTAAAATATATGGTTCATTTTGATTTTCTTTGATGTGTAGTCTTTGATTCCCATAGTAGTATAGTATTCTAAACTAGACTTCACTGATTTATTTCTTCTGCATTCAGACATGAAAACTTAAGAAATTTATGTTTCAGCGTCTGTTCATGTTGTATGTTTAAGCTTTACTTGTCTTATTTGTCTTTCTATTTTCTTAACTTCTGCTGTTGTCTTGCCTCTGGGATTGTACAGATTTTGCTTTTCATGGGAAAGAAAGATCTTACGTTATCTGTTGATCCTTTAACCTGTGTTGTAAGCTTTGCTCTTCTTTTTCTCTCCTCATTTCCAAGATTCTTCAGCTGCAAAATAAGGCACATACACATTAATTTCAAAAGTTTCTAGGGGCTCATATCGTGTCACTGGCCTTTTGTGCCAAGGCCTGTGGTCTCTAATCACATAAATTTCCTTTCTTTATGTAGAAGGTCCATGTGAACAATAAATTTAGCCACAGAGTCTAATTTGATGTTTACTACTTTGACCTCATTGATATGTATTACAGTTTGATTTATAAGGCATGAGCAGTTGTGGTTTGTTATTGCATCTTCTGTGTCTTTTGTTGCAATTCTCACCACATGCTTGCTGTCAGTCTTGCTTTGTGGTCTGTCAAATGTGTGATGGAAGTTATGAATAGGTTTTCTAAACATGACTTGATGTGTGAAGAGATGAGATATATATTCTCTGTTTTCCTAGCGTGAATGCAAACAGTTTTCTGAATTGGATTTTTGAAGGGAGTCTCTCCAACAAATGAAATAATAAGAGAGAGCACCTTGTAACTCCTCTTGTTATTGGTATTGTTCTGTCAAGATTCCTCCCTTGTTATGCTGCCAGCTTTGACACTCGCAGAAGTTATCTGTGGCAGCTGGTCTGCAGTAAGGGTGCATATGCAGCCATCCTGTTCCCTGACATATTGCTACACCTGCAAGGCTGTGTCTTACTGTCCTTGGGAGATGCTCTCCTGAACTACTTTGCATTACAGAGGAGTAGGAGCATTTGAAAGGGCAGTTGCTTCTACATCGTAGGTTTGGTTTTGTCGAAGGTCTAATGGCTGTGTTAAAAGAAAATGGGACACCATCATCACAAAGGAAAGCTGCTGTATGCAGCTGTGCTTATTATGGAGAGACCTTATGTGTATTTTCTCTCACTGCCTGAGCTGTAGTGTATTATCTTCCCAGACAGAGGCTTGGAGCTGACTTGCTTCATTTTGGTTATTCTGATTTGTGCAGGTCAGTGGGCTGTAAGAGTGGTAGGAGTGTGGCATCAAGGCTGTGTTTCTAAGAGAATGGTGGGGAGCCCTTAAACAACCAGAAAACTCCTGGCAGACACAGGCTCTTTGATAGGCATCCACCACAACTTTCCTGTGCATTGCAGGCAGAGTAACCTGCAAATTAAACTTTATTTTGACTTTCTTTATTAACTTAGCTTTATCTTTATTGAATATGGTTAACTTCATCTATTCTGGATTATTCTGAAAATCCCTATCTGAAAATCCTTATTTTTAAGATGTGGATGATAAGACATTATCCCCCACAGCTGGTCTGTTTCTTGTCAAGGTGGGAATAATGAATAAAATCATCTGCCATAAGGGAGCTCTCAAACAATCTTCTGCATGTTCTACATACGTTTATCTTCTAATTTTCTGAAGTGTTGAAAGATTTAAACTCTGCTGAATATGGCATTTTAGTTTCTGTTAGAGCTATACTGAGTATTTATTGGATTCTTTCCTTGTGTGTATTTTTGGTTAATTATTTGGAGGACTTTGAGTTCAGCATGCATTTGCATATTGAGTGATACTAAATGGAATGCCAAACTCACGTAAGGGGACTTTTTTTACCTAAACTTCTTTATTTTTCAGGGCATATTTCCATCTAACTACATTCATTTGAAGAATGCGTGTGTTAAGAACAAAGGGTATGGGAAATGTTCTGATTTCAAATATTTAAACATGGTCAGTTACTTGTACCAAAGATCTTTTGCTTATAAAGTAAATAATTTTGTTATGTTATGATATCTTCAGCTTAGTGCCAGAGGACTTGAAATGGTTGTCTTTAGCTAACCTGATACTCCTGCATGGTCATAAAATTAGAATGCTGTATCTTGAAAAGACACTGAACACAATTGGGAATATCATTCTGTATTGTCTAGAGAAAAAAGTAAACAATTATGTTAAGTTTGGCTTGAAAATGGCATTGCCTTAATTTGAGGAAATAATTCTGCATGTAAGCTGTCTTTTAACCTGCTGTTTAAAATTAGCTGTTTTCTTTGAGGGCAGCAGCTCTACCATGGTAGACATTTTACATTGTCATTTTACAAAGGGTAAAATAATGTATCAGTTTAATGGCAAAAAATATTACTAAACCTGTAAATGAATAGAGAAACTTTTTCCTTTGCTTCTTTTCTTTGGGTAATAGAGAGCCAATATTTATTTTTGACAACAACTGATGTCTTTTCATTTTTAGAAGAATTGATAAAATCCAGAGTAAATGGTTAAAATTAGTTTTAAAATTTTGTTTTTCAAATTCAAAACATCTGACAAAAAAAAACCTGACTTTTTTTTTAGACGGAAAACTTACCTTGATATCACTATAAAACTTACCTTGGTATCACTTTTAAAAATTGAAAATTTTAGAAAAACTGTCAGAGATCTTAGCTCAACAGTTTTTTTTACAGTTCTATTTAATTTGTAATTGTTCATATTTATTTGGATTTATTAGTAGAGAACTGATAGAAAACTGTTTGAAACATGTTTGGGTAAAGACATTTCTCATAATAGATGGATGCCTGAACATTAAGTGACCTTTGTTTTGGGAGCATGAATGAGTGCATTGAAAGTCCATTATTCATGATGGGTAGAACTAATGATGGAGACTGTAATAATATTAAAACAAGTCTCATTCCCACAGGTGAAAATGTCACCACGTTACTGTTAAAGTCACTGTTGTTCACTAGGAAGTTATAGCCACATGTGGTTTGTCATGCCCTAGGATCCTTTCTCTTTTTAAATTTGTAGCTAAAACTGAAGGTTCAGTGAAACAAAATTGTAAACCATCACAATAAAATAAAGTTTAAAGGCAGAATAATTTTTGTTAGTGGACACCATGAAGTTCATGGAGTTCATTCTTTGTTGCATATATTTCCTCTGTTAGTTTGTGTTTCCCATTCAGGCCTTGTGCCCTGCTGCACACCATGGCCAAGAGCTGTCACATTGTTATGTTAATTTAGTAAGAGAGACAAGATATCATGAAAAAAGTAATCCAGACATGAAAAGCTGAAGTGTCAAGATCCCTTTGGAAACTATGGGATTTATTATGCTGTGAAAGTAATTTTTGATATGCTTATCTCATAGTAAAAAAACTCACCTCGACTTTTCTAGGACCAAGACTTTGCATGGGGATTAAACTATTTTCACCCAAAGTTTTTCCATGGGGATTAAATAAATATACAAATAAAAATGTCACGGTCTGAAGGACCACTTATGTAGATTGATAGACATCATTGTTGGCAGTAGGAAGTCTACATATTAGTAACTGCAATGGGATTAGTAATGCTTGTGTAATATCATGTGTTCTTCTGCATGTTACAGACAATTTGAAATGGTTATTCCAACAGAAGATTCTGTTATTACAGAAATGACATCAACTCTAAGAGACTGGGGCACAATGTGGAAACAACTCTATGTGGCAAGTACCCTGAATAATATTGCTTTGACTTAATGTCACCTCAAAAGGTGCACTGTTGTTTAGATGCTCTGGTTTAAGTATATATTTCAGAAAAAAACCCAAACCATTCAGTTTGCTTTTTAATTGTTTTACTAATACCTTGAAATTTTATTTTGAGCTTCATAGTGTTATTAAACATTCGCATGTTTCTTGTATTCATGTGAATAATTTACTTCAGTAGAACTTATCAGATACCAGGACCAAAGATGCCACCTGAATTATTCAATTTGATTTTTGAACTTCAGAAATGAAAGGTCTATATACTAGTGTCTGACGGAAAATTATGAAAGCATACTGTCAGTATAGTTCTCTATAATGTTCCTACAAATTCCTTTTTGTCTCTTGTTTCTAATTCAAGTGCTCTTTCAATGACCTTTTTTCCTTGGTTTTCTTTTACTTATAATGTTCATATTTCCCTCTTGTTCTTAGAGCAGTTGTTTCTCTCTTTTTGGCAACATTTTTCTTCGCTGCTGTTGTTGTTGCATGTTCAAAATTACCCTGGTTTTCTTGCTTTCCAGACAGAAAGCCAAGACAAACAATAAATTAATGCCACTTTAGTGAGCTTATGAAGTGAATGAATGTGAAGTAAAAAGAGCAGATTTATCAAATTGCAATTTGTCAGAGTGCTTGGAATATAAAAGTTCTTGATGGAGAGTAATGGTACTTCTAAATGAATTTTAGGTTTAACTTATGTAGCAGTTAACTTAAGTAGCTGAACTTTATTTTTATGCCTTTTATTCATAGGAAGACGGAAAAGGGAAATGGGCTTAGGGTTTTTGGCAAGAACAGAAAAAAATCTGAGTAGCAGTATTTTTTCAATTTTGTGTAATGAATCACTTAGATGAAGGTTGCAGTAATTTTCTCAAGCTAAAGGTTCTCAAAAAAACTATGTAAAACTACGTAGAATTAGTGAAGCAAGAGTTAATAGATTCCTCCAAAATAGAGGTTCTTTTATGGGAAATTGTTATGCCCTTAGCTGGTATATAATTAGAGTAGGAGGATGTGGTTTTAAAGCAATCATATTCACATAATTTCTCCTACTTCACAGTTAGATAAAGAACAACTGTTTGGACAAGAATCTGTCTATGTGATACTATTTATTTATGATTAGGTGGTAGTGTGTAGAGTTAATGCAAGGGAAAGATAAAAGAAATTAACACTGTGGTTCAGAGTTTTAATGCTCAGAGCTTTTGCTTTTTTTACCCTGTATGTGTGTGAGTTCAAACAGTCTTGAAATACAGAAATGCAGTTTGGATGAGACAGCAGTACAGAACGAACATGCTCTTGGAATAAAATGATGCTGGGTTGTGAAACACATGAACATTTTTTGTTGAATTTTTGTCATACCTGTCATGTACATTAGACTAGGTTAGTGTGAGATGGAAGGAGTTGGACTGGAATATTGGAATGGATGTGGTGCAGAGACAGGGTCTGTGGCAAAGCCTGAAATTATTTTATATGCACACACTCACATGCAGGTAAAATGGTCACAGTGCAACTGGGGGGAAAAAAATACTAAGTAGGAGGAAAAAGGGATTTTCTTAATTTCCTCATAATGTATGTATTTCGTAGGACTCTCAGCTTATACAGGTGATGCAGAGGCAATTCTATTTTTATCTCACAGAGGAATGAGGGGGATCTCTTCCACCGGCTGTGGCACATAATGAATGAGATCCTCGACCTGCGGAGGCAGGTGCTGGTTGGCCACCTCACCCACGACCGGATGAAGGACGTCAAGCGGCACATCACGGCTCGCCTGGACTGGGGCAACGAGTGAGTGCATGGCAATAAATGAGATGTAAATAAAAACTGTACAGCAGTGCTTTAGGCTGATTGTAGAATGCTGAAACAAAGAACAAATTTCTAACAAGTGTTACCTTTGTTTTAATGGACTTTCTCTCACTGTTTTTATGTCCACTACATTTTAACACTGAAAAGTGGCTTATTGTTTTATTCTGCTTTTTTATTTCAGTGTAATTTACATAGTGGTAGTCCAGTCTATAAAAGAATTGCATTGGAATATCTGAAGCAGCATTTTACATCTTTTTAATACACCCTTGGCTAGATGCCTGGATGATGCATTTAGCATAGCTTTGTGTTCTAACTGAAACTATGTTGGTTAACATAGCTTCTCTTTTTAACTTGGTCACACAATTTAGTTCCTAGTTGGGCATCTCTAACACACGTCCAGCTACTGTGCTCTGCATCTTTCTTTTATCTGAATAACTGAAATGAGCTAACACAATTTGTGTTATCTTACTTTTTTTTTTTTTTTAAGCAAGAAAATGGTTAAAACATCCTCTGGCATTTAGAAAAGTCTTTTCTTAAGTGTACATTTATACAGCTAAATGCTAACTAAAGGAAGAAATATTCAGCAGTAGAATTAACTGAATTTCTGGGATTTCTACAGCCATCTGAAAACATAAATACCTAACACAGTGAAAGGATTGTGACTAAATGTGTATGATTACCTGTCCGCTTAGAACTTTGTGGTACCTGACAGGAATTAATTGTGAAGGTTTTTGACATGGTCAGTTCCTGCTCTTTAAAACATATTTTCAAAAACTTTCTAATCTTTCAAATTTTCCTGAATTCAGCATGACTGCCCCATATGCGTTCTTAAACATTATTGCTTGCTGCTGTGCTGGAAATAAATTATATTCCTGTTGATTCAAGCTCATTTCCTTATTTTGTTCAGGGAATACAGGCAAACATCTTTGATACCATCCAGTACAAACTGAAAATAAGCTGATGTTTCGGCATTTGATGGATTTTCCTTTTACCTTCCTTTCCATGTTTGTTATTCAAACAGACAGTACTAGTGCATTCACATTGAAATGTTCACGACAGTACAGAGGACAATATCCATTGCACATCGTCCAGAATGTGAAACAGATTTAAAAATTGTGGAAAACCATTCTATTAATGTTGCAAAGTGGAGAAAGGGAATGAGTCGTGTGAATGGTGAATACAGCCAAAATACATTAAAACCAAACTCTACTAACTGTAGAGTACCAATTAACGTGTGCATTGTTTATTAGAATAAACAACAAACACATGCAGAGTTAATTTGTTTCTTTTGAAAGTAGAAACTACCTATTGTTACTCAATTTCTCATACAGACAACTGGGACTTGACTTAGTTCCAAGAAAAGAATACGCTATGGTGGATCCTGAAGAGATCAGCATTACAGAGCTCTACAGGCTGGTATGTTAATGTAAAATTTGGTACTTTTGCTTTCAAATTACTTACTGATAGTTTGATGGCAGCTCTTTTATATTTAACCAAAAGCCCTTTTTTGATCCATTGAATTGGCTTTTCTACTATAAGGAAAGCAATTTTTTTCAACAGCTATGTCATCTCTACAGCTGTATGAGATGCTTTGATTTGATATCAAATTTGTGTGCACACATGCTTAGCTTAAATGTTATTTGGTAAAAGTTTTGTTTTCTGATGTACTATTAAGATTGTGACTGTTATTGTCAATTTAATCATCAATAAAAGCTTATGAGATTCTTTATCATTAGAGCTTTACCTCGCCCATGAGCTTGTCTAGATAAGCTTTGTGGAAATATAATAATATTCTCACGGTATAATATTGTCACAGTTAATCATACTGGGCTCTTGGTCCTTTCTAATATATTAATGTAAATAGCAGTTAAATTGCATAAGAAAGCCTTCCTTTGGGTATAAAAGCCCATCTTGATTTACTAAAACCAGCACTGATATTTCTTATTCTGATTAAATCTCCAGCGAGGTCTAAGAAATCTTGCCAATTCGTTTATGTAGGCTTTGGCTCATGTTTAAATACTGCAGCTGTTACAGAAACACAGTTCTGAGCCTTATGTGCTTAAGACTAAGCTTTTATTTAAACTGAATTTTATTTATGATAACTTTTGTGTTTAAATACAACCCCCCCAAAAACATCATCGCTACAATTTTTTGTGGATCTGAACTCATTATATATTTTTTAATACCTTTTAACTACTTGTATTGAGAACTTGTAATGTCAAGCCTAATAGTAAATTCTTCATGTTAGAATCAGTATGCCTTTGAGTAATTTCAAAGTCATATGTCATATTATGGAATCCTCTTGAAGCACGAGATGAAATACAGTGAGGAACCATTAATCTTCAGAAGAAACATACAGAGGAAAAATAACCCAGAAAACTAGTAATGAAACTCAGGGAGTATACTTCGAAAAATAAAAAAGGTGAAAAAAGATAACCTCAGTATGAAGGCTATGTAGCTTAGAAAGATTGCTGCTTAAAATTATTTTGGTCACAATATAAGAGAGGGATAGTACAACTTAATATTGTCCTTCTCTTAATGGGTGACTAAAATGCAGAAGGTATAAACTGTGAAGTCAAATAAAGACAATTTATTAGCTTTTATAAAGCAGTTTGCTGAAGATCATAAAATGTGGGTATGATTGCTTTTCCCATTTTAAAATACTGGTATTTAGTCTTCTGCAAAAGCATTTTTTTATGTGTTTGAATACTAGAATATCAGATCACCAACTCTTTAAACCAGCTAAGAAATACTGTGTTGTTACAGCACAAAGCTTTTAAGTGGCTCCACATTTTCAGAGTAGAAAAAATAACTTCTGGAGATTACTGTTTTTCTCCTAGAGATAATGATGATGCAGTGTAACTCTGGGAAAGTAAATTCCCTGTGTTTTCCTTCTCAGATGCAAAAGAAAAAAAAGAAAAAGGAAAAAATACAAGTTAATATTGAATTTTAAAAAGTTAATAATTTTGTTTAATAAAGTAGTTCTGCATTACATATTTTCCCTCTTTTGGTTTTGAGAATTTTATAATTGACTCAAACTGGTCACTGTTTTTGTGGTATTTTTAGATGGAACATCGCCATCGAAAAAAGGACACACCAGTACCAGCCAGTAGCCACCATCTTTTTGTTCAGATGAAGAGTTTAATGTGTTCCAATCTGGGAGAGGAACTGGAAGTGATCTTTTCACTCTTTGACAGTAAAGAAAATCGACCCATCAGGTATCATATGATTTCTGTTTAAATACTGATTTTACATAAGTTTTACAATAGATTCTCTATCTTTTGATCCAGGTAACAAATTCCACATTTAGAAACAAGGGGAAGATATTTTTGTTTCACAAGAATCTTTTGCTTCTTTTTGAAATTCAGTTGTTATGTCTAATGGTTTGTAGTGTCATTTGAGTTTTTAAAAGATATATACATCTTTGTCTTGTTGACTCATTTCACCTTCCATTTGGTTTTCTTCTATAGGAACATATATACATGTATGCGTACAGAATGGCTATTTTACAGTATCTCTATTTTCATCTCTCCTAATCAGTGCACATTCAAAACTTTGAACTTTTGCTTTCTCTGTAATATTTATAAGATGAATTCTCCTTGGTACATGAGACTGGAGGGCTGCCCTTAGTGAGTGAATTAAGCATAATTTTTATAAAAGGAGCCTTTACTTCTATGAGAAGGTGATTGTTCTTCAGTGAAACTGTCAAAATCAGTCTGTCCTAGAGTTTAAATTCTGTGAGAGACCTGATAACCTTTGATTTTTAAAGTATTCAGTAGTTATTTCTATTTTCAGAATTCTGGCTGAGAGAGAAAACATGGGAGTCAAAAGAAGTGAAATTAGTGAAATTAGTGAAAAATGCATTTAACAAATATGAGCACAGGAGGAAAGTACAGTTAGTGCTAGAGCCCAGTAAGTTCCATCCGAGGAACACGCCAGGAAGTCTGAACCATTAAGTGGCCGTGCAGTGGTGATGGGTGTGGTGGGTTGACCCTGGCCCCCAGCCAGCCACAGCCACCCTGTCACTCCCCTCCTCAGCTGGCCGGGGGACAGAAAATAGAACAAAAGGCTCATGGGTCAAGATAAGGACAGGGAGAGATCACTCACCAATTACCATCACAGATAAAACAGACTTGACATGGGGAAAATTAATTTATTACCAATCATATCATAGTAGGATAACATGAGATAAACCCCAAACTTAAAACATCTTCCTCCCTACTTCTCCCTTCTTCCTGTGCTCAGCTTAATTCCTGATTTTCTCTCCTTCATCCACCCTGGCAGTACAGGGGCCTGGAAATGGGGGCTGTGGTCTGTTGATGACACATTGTCTCTGCCACTGCCTCCTCCTCCTCCCGGGGAGGACTCCTCACACTCTGACTCTGCTCCAGCCTGGGGTCCCTCCCACTGGAGGCAGTTTTGCATGAACTTCTCCAGCTTGAGTCCTTTCCACAGCCGTTTTCTTAAATATGGCAGTAGGAATTTGGGCAACTATGTGGAAGTTGGGCTGAATTTGACAAAATTATGTCTGTGCTTTGCATTGCAGGCAAAATAACTAACCAGTACCTTGAAGGAAGGGTATACTGAGTACATTAATTTTTACTGTTATTGAGATCATATATACACAGCTAGTGTTACAGTGATAGCTGTTAAATACTGACATTTCATTCTGGCCCACACTTCAGACAGTGGTCACCTAAATACAGTTTCCTGTCATTTCTGAGAATTAAATGTGCATCAGGACACGTTGTTTGTGTTCACTCCAATGAATGCCACAGCAGGTGATAGATTTAGGAGAGAGCTGCAGACTTTGACAGAAAACAATTTGGGGTGATATGGATTGCTGAAAACAAGGTTAAGGCAGTGGTGGTGGTGTGAAAGCAAATGGATTGGATTTCATGTTACATGAAAGCACAAATTCTGGAGCTGTTTCTCACGTGCTTGCTGTGATCTGACCTTTAGTTATTGATTCCTGACTCCAGTGTCTGTTTTCAGCTGCTGTGAACTTCCTCATCCCATTACTGGCAAACCTTGAAGAAACGTGTTGTTACAAATCCAAACTGCCTTCTAGGGCGTGGGGGGAATGACAGGATAAGCCCTTAAGAGTGGAATCTATAGGGAGAAGCACTCTGAATTTGCTCTTAAATATTTGCAAAGGATTTAGGATAGTGGGATCAAAAATAAGTTATAAATATATATGTGTACAAATTTACTGTTTTTCGTGATGTGTTGAGGTTTTTTTTAGTTTAAATACAACAGATATGTTGTGTTAGGCAATGTATATGTTTCAGGAATATTTTCCTAATTTAACATATACATTGGTGCTTTCATTGTGGGACCTACCAGTGCATTATTAGGATAGCACCTTTGAAAATAAGTATAGAGATGGAAATTACAGCCATAAAATCATTTAACAGTTATTCTGGTTTTGATAATCTTAGTATTCCTTTAGTGTTTTGAATAGATCATCATTAGATGATCTTTAAGGTGTGTTGCAACCCATTCTATGATTCTATGAATAAAAGAAAAATTAGGTATATTTATAGCTAGACTATTCTCAATTAAACAGTTTTTGATCCTGACAGCATGAATATATGCTCATAATTTTTCCAACATGTACTAAGAATTAGAGAGTAGGTGTTTCGTGAGATGTGAAGAACTGACTTAGAAATGCATTAGTGACTTTCCCAGAGCAGAAATCTGGTATTAGATAGTGACAGAAAAAAATCAGTGATGCTTTGAATTTTTTTTGATTTTCAAATTTTCTAGCTAAAGATTTCTCTGGATTGGTAGGGGCTGTTACACCTAACTTAGTGAGATCAGCATCCCCTTTGGGCAATAGGAATGACTTTCTATCAACTTTGCTAAGCTAGAGGTAAATAATCTTTTGGGATCACTTTCCATTTGTTTCTGACAGTATGGGATTGTATTTTTCTCCAGACTTTTTTTTTTGTTGCTGGAAATTGCTATGAAAAATAACTGTTTCTAAATGTGTTGGTATCCACAATAATGGCAGTTCTGTTGTATTAAGTTAGGGGTAATAATAAAATACAGGTTTGTCTATGACTTTATTATTGCTGTTAATAAACAACAATAATAAATATTGTTTTGCAGACTGTTTCTATATTGAAATAATTGTTTAATGTGCATCTTCACACTCCAAAAGGCTTTTTTTGATCATGAATATTCTACTTGTATGGAAGCCAGAAAACTCAGTATTTAAGTCAAGTAGTTAAATCTGAGTGATGACATGCTTCTGCTTAATAAGACTACAGTTGCAAGTCATTCATTTTCTACTTAATTGGTGCACGCTAATTTCACTTGATATGTATGCATATGTATATAGCCATATTTTCTGGCTAAACTAGCTGCTAGAAATAATTTTTGCTATCACTTAAATTAACAATAAACAGCTGAAGTCAGCCACTGATGATTCCTAGAGTTTTCCCTGGTGTGTTTTTGTATCTTGTTCCATTTGTTTCCGCTTCCTTCTGCTTTGCAGTTTCCCTTCCTATAACAGTAATAGCCCCTGTGTGGGGTAGAGCAAGTTGTGAATGGTGCTGCTTTAACATGGTACAGCCATATGGCTTGCCCCAGTAAAATTCTTTGGTTTATGCACAGTTACATCTTCTAACCTTATATTTCTCTTCCTCTGGTATTTCTGTTAAGGTCACAAGCCCAGTTTGTGTATTCCTTGGGTATTTTTGGTTTTTCAGGAAAGTAAAAAGCCATTATGATGACACCTAAATTTTAGAACTAATTAATGCATGGAATCCTAAAGGAAGCATTTTAGCATATGCAGTTGTAGAGAGGTGCTGTTACTGTAGTTGGGAAATGAAAGACGTCCACAGTCACATCTCTT
This sequence comes from Daphoenositta chrysoptera, assembly GCA_013397915.1. Lineage (NCBI taxonomy): Eukaryota > Metazoa > Chordata > Aves > Passeriformes > Daphoenositta > Daphoenositta chrysoptera. The sequence goes on along the minus strand of VZRO01004068.1, from coordinate 60,918 downwards.
GAGATTTGTTTGTCTCTTAGTTCAGTTCTATTTTTGTGGTCACTGCTGAGCTTTTACTGGCTACTTAGAATTGTTCCTAAAGTGTATGAGCTCAAACACACTCTGTCTGCATCTGTTAAGAGTCCAGACGGTACTTCGTGTTGTTAAAGAAATGCTTTTATAAAATCTGTTCTGGAATCTGGCATGCTGCACAAATGTTTGAGAAAAGCAAAATCAGAAGGACGTACCAATTTAGTATAGAGCCTTGAAGATTTGTTTTTGTATCATCTGATTTTGTTGTAAGCAAATCAACAGTTTGAAAGTCTAAGACTGCTGTCTACTTATGCAAGTAGTGCCAGCCAGTAGGAGTGGATCCGTAGAGCAGCAGTTCATGCTAGACCCAATGTTAACGTGTGTAAATGTTTTAAGGATTTCACCGTGGACTAAATCTGTGGTTGTGTGGACTGAGTGGCAGCAGCATATGTTCTGGTTTGGATTCATGCAGAAGAAAGCCAGTTCCCTAGCTAGACTGCTCTGGCTTGTGAATCAAAATGTGGAGATGATCGGAAGATTGTCTTAAAAGCACCTAATTCAATTTAATTTGATCATGGAGATCATAAAATAGTGTACGTAAGATGGCTATTACAGAATCATAGTTTGAATGGGGGAAGTTCTGTAAAACAGGGTAACTCAGCTGTACTTTGGGAGTTAACTGTTCCTGCTACAATCACATTGCAAAAACAATTTCGGAGTTCAAAGGGATTATTGACACCTGAGTGCAATTGATTTAATGTGAGAAACTTAATAACTTTAGGTAAGAGATAGGCCATTGTTACAGCTCCAAAGGAAAACTGGAAATTCGTGTTTGCAACATTTCAGCACACTGCAACAATCCTGTGTTCTGACATTCTTTATTAGCTGCTTTATAAACCAGTTGTAATGTGTTGTCATTTGTGAGATTTGTGAAGTTTTAGAAGTTTTTCTGTTCCTTGGAATATGAAGGTGAATATATAAAGTCCCAGCATTTAGAGTACTGAAGAGTGTGAGTGTGGTGATGATTGTTGGCTTTGGGGATATCTTTTTCTCTTACCCGAATAGAAGTTAATGAAACAAACTTTTCTTTCAGCAGTTGGATCACACTTTAAAAGCCAATTATATGTACTTCAAGGGGTTACACAGTTACAAGTTTTGTCGTGGCAGATTTTAATAGAAATAAAGGATGTCTGATGACAGTCTGTGCTTTCCATTCACATGTACTAATATCAGCTACCCAATACAGAAGTTTTTTGGAGCAGTGATGACCTTAGTATAGCCAGAGGGCCCATTTACACTGGAGCTCTAAGAACACCAATCATTTAATCAAAAATATATTGATTTTTTTTATCAGATCCTGGAAAGAACTCACTTACTCGCTTTTAATAGAATCAGTTTAACAAGTGGCAAGGGACAAAGTAACAGCTTAGCTGTTTTCTAGACAATGTGCATTATTCACTGAAGCTGTGTTAACTTTATTTCTTGTGATAAGAATATTCTGCTGCTATTAAAAAAAAAGCCAAAAGAAAATATTTACCAGATGACTGTGTTCAAAAAATCCAGTTATCCCCATGTCCTCTGAAATTCCTACCTTTCCAGTGTAGATCCCATAAGACTGTATTAATATATGGAGCACATTACCATCTAGAGATCTTGCCTGGGTTTTTTTAAGAGAATTCTGAAAACACCAGCAACACTGTGTATTATGAAAAAGGGAATGGAAGGTGTTAAGGCTGCTGCCTACATTTGTTCAGTTCAGACTGTGACCCCTGTTCTTGGCACTGATGAGTATGCATAAGAATGCTGCATCATCATCTGCTCAGAGTCCCATTCTCTTTGCTGACCTTTACATTTATGTAGAGTTTGTGCCTCTGTCTTATGCCAACATAATGCTGTAGAAATTCTTAAATCTGTAATATGACCCATAGTTCTTATGTAGCATTGTCTTTTCTAAACCATTTCCTTTTTTTTCCAAGTAGCAGTACTATTAATGGGAAAATTTCAAGGCAGCACTTCAGTAAGATGGAGCATGTTAAGATTTTCTTTCATTGATACACATTTTGTGTCTGTGTCAATATGATATGAACGTCTTATCAGAAATGATTGATGCCTCTGGCCCCATCTGTGTGAGGAGCGGAGATAAGTTGGCATGCTAATCCTCCTTTTTCTATCACCTTGAACAACCTTGTTTGTAACTACCATATTGCCCTCAAATGAGAAGGGATTCTTATGCAGCACAAAGAGGAATGGGCTGTTTATCCAAGGCCAATGAAAGCAAACTGCATTTTTTTTTGGTGAGCTTTTGAGTATATCCTTAAAGATTTTGTAAACTCCAGACCATACCAAAGAATAAGAATACCCTTCCTTTGTTGTACTTTCTGTGTCACCTTTTAGTGACATCCACATCATCAATCTTTTTATCCCTTTCTTATTTCAGTTTTGTTATTAGTTTAATTCAGTGAAATCACTTGCCAAAAGCTGAAATCCACATTTAATCAAAATTTAGTAAAAGTATTCACTACTTGATGTTCTAATTTTTAAATTTTTGGAAAAATATACTGTCATTCTCTCTTTAAGGAACAAATACTCCCTTCCCCCTTTATTCTACAATAATCTTAAAAGGATTTTGGTATAGTGAGAGAATGTTTAATGAAATATTTTGCAACCTCAATCAGCATCTTCAAACCTGAGAACTGCTCATCTCAAAGAACCTGACTTTTAGTCATCACTCTAACTAAAGTTTACACAACTGACTAATACTGTTAAGAACATCAAAGAAGGGCTTGGATACCTCTTGAATCAAGCTAATAATACATTTTCTCTACCCTGAAGGCTTACCACTGACAACCCAAGATGTCTTTCTTCAAAGATATCCCTATGGTCTGTCTTGAGCAGGAGCTCAAAGATTCAATATTATTTTAAGCACAGAAGTGGGTTACACTTGACTTTCAGTATCTAGTTTACTTAGGATCAGTACTTCAGACAGCAGCACTCTAAATGCAGGAGACTCAAATAAATTCTTTGTTGCTTCTAAGTCATGTTGAACTCTAGACCACAAAGGAGATGGAGATTATATTTGTGAAGCTGTAGGGTATGTACTCATTGCAAGGCTACAGAAGTTGATAGAAAGGTAAAGTTGAAGAACCTTGACCCTGGCTCATGAAAAATAAGTCACATGTTGTTGTGAGGGATAGTTCATTAGTTATAGTCATTTGGAACTTCTGGGCAATTAGACAAGTGACAGAATGTTGCATCATGGCAGTTACTCACTCTCAGAGGTGGAAGATGGAAAAGACTGTATAAAAAACCATATTTCCATAAAGACCCAAATAACCTGGCTGTCTATCTGGGCTGCCTGTATGTGGTACTTACACATAATCACAAACTCATGGAACGGTTGAGGCTGAAAGCAAAGTCCAGAAGTCATCTGGTCTAACCACTCTAGAGCTGGTTTCCCAGAGTCATGTCCAGATGGCTCTTAAGTATCTCCAAGGACGGAGATTTCGCAACCTCCCTGGGCAAACTGTGCCAGTGCTCAGACACCATCCATCAGTAAAGAATTTGTTCCCTGATGCTTAGTAGGAACCTCCCATACTTCAGTTTGTGTCCATTGCCTCACTGGGAACCACTGGAAATTGCTTGGCTGTCCTCTTTGCACTCTCCCTTCAGATATATTGCAATTTATTAATAAGATCCCCTCTGAGCTTTCTCTTCTCGGAGTTAAACAGTCCCAGCTGTCACAGCATTCTATCCAGTCCCTTATTCATGTGCAGTTGTGGTATAACCAGTGCTGAGCAGAGAGGAAAAGGATCACTTCCCTCATCCTGGTGGCAGTATTTTGTTTAATGCACCCCAGGATACATTGGCCTCCTGTACTGCAGGGGTACATTTCTGGCTCATGTTTGACTTGGTGTCCACCAGGACTCCCAGGTCTACAATGTGTGAGTCAATTATTACTTTCCATCTTCTTTTCAGGCTCTTGTTTCTTTATTTTATTATAACATCAGAGATGAGAAAAAATTAGGTTTCGAAAATTACTGTGAAGACACTTTAAATCCAGATTTGGAAATAACTTTAGATGGTGCAATGCATCTCAAATACAAAAGCTGGAGAGAGGGAGAAATAGTTTTTATATACGAACATACTTGCATGCACATTAGTTGATATTAAGATTTTCTGCTTCTGCATATGGTTTCTTTTTCTATATCTGATTGTTTGATATTTAAGTTCTGTGTCTCTGAATGTCATGGAAGTTCAGAGGCTCTATTAATAAATACCCCTGCATAAAGACAGGGGCTTGTTTCTAACATTATGAGAATTAGTATCATCCTGGGGGGGAAAAAAAATGGATGTGGTATTTTTGAGTTAAGAATGTGTTTTAACTGTGCCTCATACATAATTACCCGGTACCAATAGCACAGAATTTCTGGGAGCTGTGAGCAATGACTAGAGGCAGAGTTCAGACTGGACTTTTTTGTACTTTTCCAGCAATGTGAATTATTCATATAAGGAGCACAATCCAGGTGCTTCTTATAATTTTTAATCTATCATTAGGTGATAGGCTATTCTACCTTTTCCCCCAAAAATACTGTTTTTAGTGTGTTTAACCTTAACCTCGTTAGTACTTTTCTTTGGAAATTATTGCTCAGATACCTCCACATTATCCATGGATGCTTTTTGTCTTGAGGTACTCTTGGATCCTGACTTTCTCCATGAAAATGGGCCTGCTAAGCAGGGCAGGGATTTAAGCTAAAGGAACTAGCAGCATTACTGGTAAAGGGAACAACCCATGGGAACCAGAAGCAATGAATTAGCTCAGGGCTACTTTTCTGTTGCAGTATTTCCACAAAAGCATAATTGCACTTTTAGTGGATCACAGCATAGGGTAGTTCAGTGTTGTTTCCAATTTCCTGTGCCATATTCACAAAAATATCTAATCTTGCGCAGTATTAAAACTGTGCTAAAGTGAGTTACACAAAATCAATGCATAAATGTACATATATGTGTGTGTGTATATATATATATGCCTCATAGATGCAGCAGAGATGAAGCATCTTGGTTTTTCTGCCCAACAGACTCTTAAAGGAGTCCTCCGTTCTACTTTAGTCACTTACTGCTCTGGTTTGCCACTCCTTAAAAGCAAACTAAAAGAAAATCAGCCTAGTTTTATTTACTTCCTGCTTATTCAAGAGTTAGTCCTAATTTTAGCAGGAATGTTGAAACACCTCAAAGAAAATGTAAAGGTGCACTTTGACAGGAGAGCAGCCACTACTCTTGTCCCAATCTTCTATGCATTTGGAATAAAAATACCTCTTTAGATGCCTAATTTGGTATGTACATTTCTGAATATGATTGCTAATTTTTTTAAAATTATGTCATCCTATATATTGATATATGTATATGTACACATGATATATAATCATGCTTAATTATTTCCTTACTGGGTCTAAGGCATGGTAATTTGCCCATTCTTGTGGACAAGAATGTATTAGTGTGACTGTAATTGGGCTTACAAAAATCAGCTTAAAAGAGAAGCCTGAAGTTCTAGAAACTTCAAAAGTTTCCCTTCAGAAAATGTGCATCATTTTTTCCAGTTACTCATTGTGAGCAGAAAAATTCCTACGTGCAGGAATATAGTCAGGGCATATATAGGCAGTTAGCCTTTTCTTGGCAGGAGTAGCATAGTAGTAAAAGTCTTTCTGCTTGGATCCTAGATGTGGAGATATTTTGAAGTAGGAATTGTCAGTGGAGTTTAGCAAAAAGATCATTTCTTTGTCCCAGTCAGACTGGGATGATGTGCCTCAGTTGAATTCTGCTGTTTTGCTTGAGAATACTGTCTTGAACTGTCTGCTGTGGAGTTCCTGCAGAGGCGAGAACACTGAAGCACTGGCCCAGTCAGTCAGAGTACCCTGTTTAAGACACTGGCATTTGTTGTTTTACATAGCAAAACATTTGCTCACTTTAGCTATTATACTGACCCATAAAGTAATCAACATTCCATAATCAAACATAGGAACTTGAGCCTCTTAGATATCCCATGGGTATTCAAGCTTTCTTGTCTTTTCTGTTCTTTCCCTAAGTCTGATTTCACATTTTAGCTGAAATCTGTTTTGGATTTAGAAACTCTTCACAGGAACATGCCAGGCGGGACCAATGAGAAATTTCAAAATCTCAGTGGGTTGGTATTTTACAGATATTTCTACAGGTCTGTCCTTTTTCTCCTTTGTACCTATTAATATTTAAAATTTTTTTAGGTTTCAGATACTAGACAATCATGGAATGGATTTGGTTGGAAGGGTACCAAAAAGATCATCTAGTTTCACCCTCCCTGCCATGGGCAGTGATACCAATATCAATAGCAAATATATATTTTATTACTCCCTCACAATTAAGTAATTCTACTCGTAGCTCAGTTTTACAGCTTTGCTTTGCGTGTGTGTGTGGCTTCTCCTTTATCTATTTACCTGCCTTTATATTAACCCACAAGTTTTCTGCCTTACACCCTTCCAATTCTCCCCCCCACCCCACTGTGGGAGAGTGAGCTGGTGGCTGAGCTATCGGCTGGGGTTAAACCACAGCACTTCTACAAATCATTCATTTTATCTGACTTTTTGCAGTGCTTTGTAATTTGTTGTCATTAATGAGACAGTTTTGATAAATTGCTCTTGAAATACAGGCTATTCTTGAATTGCAAGAGAATTAATATCTTCCTTCAGGCTAGTATGAGTATTTTTTCAGGAGTTGGTGTTTCAGCAATTGTGTTTGCTTTGGCCTGATGGCCTAGACTGTCCTATTCAGCCTGTGCATGGGAGCTGCTGCATGTGACTTTACAACAAATTTCATTTGTAAATAAGTAGAATGAGGTAGATACAGTAGGAATAAGTTCCTAAAAAAAAAAAACCATGAGTGTAGTCTAGCAAATGCTTCTGAGAAAGTTTGGTTTTGTATTTTATAGGTAGATAGAGCCTGATTTTAATCATATAATTTAATTGATTTAATCATAAGCCCTCCCAGGAGTGAGGGTGTGTTAGAAATTAGTTGTATTTCATGATGTAGCTCAGTTCCTCTCAGGAAGAGCCATGTTCAGTGAAACAAATCCACTTTCCTATCCACTGTTAAAAGATTTTTTTCTCAAATATCTCCTACTTGCTGTAGTTGGACTAAGGGTCCAACTTAAGGGGACTTAAGGTCTAGCTGACATAGATCTTTGGTCTGGGCTTGTGTAGTTAGACACATATTTAAAGGAGACAAACCGTCTCAAGCCAGAGGAACCTGTGGTATTGATTATGTCGTTCATATCCATTAACAAATAACCCTCTTTCTGATTCTGTTGTAAAAATTGAAAACCAACAGGAGAAATAACTGGTTTTAAATGTGATGATGGAAACACTGGAAAAGGTGACCTGTCATGCAGGTGGTGGCGCTTAAACAATTAGCTACATTCAGACATAAATGCAGTATTGGAAATGTGGACCAGCCATGAGATGTACGCGCCAGATTGTAACCGTGAGATGTACTGAACACCAGTGGTGTGTGTATGTATATGTTTATATGTATATGTGTATATATCTATATATTTGGTTTATAGATCGTCTCACTAAGAACATGTTGCAGTCACACTGGCTACCAGCAAAAGGCATGTTAGGATTCACACAAAATATAGACTTGCTGCTTGGAAACCTCAAAATGGTATTGAATACATAGGAAGCCAGGTGGTGTTGGAGGAAGGGGAATTTTCTTAAATGCTGTTGTTTCCCTTCACTTTAACAATTCCTCCTGCTCTCTTCAGGTTTAATTTCCATCTTTGGGAAAAGATACTGCAAATCTGCTTGTATCCATGCTGTTACCTCAGTCAGTGACTAGGATAATAATCAAGACTGTAATTCAGCTTAAAGGATCTGTAGGTCTGTGCACTGGTAATGCTGTGATGCAAAATGTTTATCTGTGGTGGCAGACTAAGATCACTGAAGGCTCCAGCTTCTGGTATACTTTTTTTCTTCAGTTTTAAATACCTGCTGATAGCTTCCTAAAAACACTGTTCTGGTTTTAAACTGTCATATTCCTCTGGCTCCTGGAACATTATGAAAAATAATTTTAAATTACTGCTTTCTAACTCTTTTAAGAAATGTGTGATCCCATCTTTCAGTTAAAATACAGGTGCAAATATCTAGAATAATGTTGGGTGTGTTCATAAAAACTGTAATAAAAACCAATTTCTCAAGTCTGTCTTCAGTTAATAAAGAGGTAAAAGAGGATAAGAGTGGGAGCTTGATTTAGCTATATAAGTCTGTTTTGCTTTTCCTCCAATCTCCTTTTCTGCTTTCTCTTTTTCTTGTTAACTATACAGCTAGCCAAGGAAAATTGGGCTCCACTGCATAAATCTATGAACATTGTTTGAATGTTTCTTTTCGTCTTCTTCCCTCATGTTGTCAGCACGGCTAGGGGACAGAAAGATAAGCTTTGATGTACCATCATAAGATTGTTTTATTTATTTTTGTTAGTATTTTTGCTTCTATAATTATCTGAGATTGGCTGACATCTTATTCTTATAGTACTCATTCTTCCTTTTCTGTCCCCCTTTGCTTATTGCTTTGTATTTTACAGTTAGGAATTTGGGAATGGTTTTTTAAGTACATAAAAGATGAAATACAGGGGCTGACTTACTGTGGATCAGCTGGTACTGCTAAGTCATGTTGGCACATTTATCATTCAGTTATTTACTGATTAAGGATATACCTAAGGCTTTATGATCTTTCAGTAACTTATGATATGTTGTACAATATTTATCTGTATTTCACCACTAGTTATGAGGGTAACATTTTGTGTCTGATCTGAGTTTTACAAAACCACTGAGCCTTTAGCTGTAAATGAAGTAAATTCAAATTCAAGTTCCTAATGAACATCCATTAACAGTGTTCTGGAATGTAATAAACTTGAGGTGGTCAATTATGTGGCAGGATTCTCTTATTGCCCCTAATTATTTACTTTGGAAATCACTGTAACCTATTTTCAAGTAGAGAGCATTTATAAAGATGTCTGAAAATGGAGCTGTACTGAGAACTATGACTATTTGATGTCATACTTTTGCCACAAGAATATGCCATGTGGTATAAATCTGGCTGGATTTTTTTTTGATAGTGTGTTTATAAATCATACAGCAGGCAATCTGTCTAGACCAGTACCATGTGACTGGTAATATTTTCCTGCTAATACTAAGGAAATAGGGGTCACATATGAAAATAGAACAGTTTTCAGCCGTGTTTCTTTAAAATGCATCTGTTAAGCCTGCAGATTTGGAACACATTGTTACTCTGCTAATACATGAGAAGTTACAGTACAAAAATCCCTTGCTGACCTTCTTAAATTAATCTCTCCAGCATTAGTTATTTCCTTATTTTCAGTGGGAAGACAGATGAGTTTAAATGTGTACAACATATTTAAGTGGTGAGATAAAAATGCTCATAAAAAATAAAAAAAAAATAAAAATTATAAATTTTCATAATAAAATGCGTTGTAGTCGGAACTAAAATCAAATCGTCCTAATACAACGAAGAGGTATTTCTGTTTTGGGGTATTGCTGTATCTATGTATGTGTAGCTGACTGCTGAGAAAACTGCTGTGCTGTAAGATACTAGCTCTAGATTTAACCCTCTGAGATTTTTGCTGCTGTTTGAAGCCAAGCTTTCAGATCTTGGGAAGTCTGTCTTTCTTTAGTTTTCTGAAGGCTGTTTACTTTCCTTAGCACTTTTTCTAACCTGTTTGTCTCTATCGAAATCCTTTGAAATGGTATATAAATGCTCATGCTCTGTGTATGTAGATATAACATTGCCATTTTTGTCTTGTAATCTTACAAGCCTAACTGCTTGCATTTGCTCCCTGGAAATGTTCAAAGATAACCATTTTAATCTGAGCTGTAACTGGTACTGTCATATGTTTCTAGTGAAAAAAAGGAATCATAAAGCACCGAACAAGGATTAAGATTTTTGGTGTATTTTTTGTTCTTTTTTTAGGTTTTTTTTAAAATTTGTTGGTTTTGGTTTGCTTCTTTTATTGGCACTGGGTCCTCTGCTTCAGTTAAATGAATTTCAAATTTCAAATGAGGAAAATAGATCTGCATAACCATTACATATCTGTTCCAATCAGTATATTTCTTTGCAGCATCACAAAAGTCTTTGGCTTTTAGTTGTGTTGTGAATAATAATCTTATGATCTGTGAGTATAAGCAGAGCTTGAAAATTTCATATTGTAGTGGATTGTGAATAGGAAGCTTTCAAAAGATGTGCCTTTGTTTGTGTTGAATGTAAACTTAATTAAATACAGAATACACTCCCAGTTAAATGTATTTCTCAGTTAACAGGTAAACTATGAAGATAGCTTATGAATGGTATTTTTCTTTGAACCAACATATCTAGCATTTATTTTAAAGGCAAAAACATAGTGAAATGTGGTGTCTATATATGTATGTATTACTTTTAAGTTGTTATACAGACTGAAGATAAAGCTGTGAAATTCAGAATCACCTTTACTGGCCAAATTTTTATTGGCACGTACCAATGCACTGCAGGCTTCAGTGCACAGAAGCTGTATTACTGCTGGAACAGAGACTTTTTCATTTGTATTCAGTTTGGCTGGGTGCCACACATAATGGGGTCCTAAGACTTTATCTACTTTGGCAATATAATTAATAATTCTTGTTCAATGTACAGTAACTTTGTGCAAGACCTGTAAGCGAAGCTCTGCACTTCTTTTTGCTGTATTTTCCAATATTGCAAATTAGCTAAATTCTAAATGAAAGGGTATAATTATTCTGAAACCAGTTGTAAATCAACAGCAAAATACCAGTTTGTTTCTCTGTAAAAATACACTTACATAAACAGTCTTTCTATGAAACAGAATTTTAGTGTTCTCATGGAGACCTAAGCTGCAGAAGTTTGCTATATCATAAAATATGAATGAGAAAAATAGCATTTTGCTGAGGAAATAACATTTTCATGTGTGAGCTCAACTTTACTGTTTCTTAGGTTCTGCCTTCTATGGTGTCTAATAAAAAAGCTGTACAGCTGAAGATTGCACTAAAGTTTTCAAAGAATCACAGTAAGAAAGTCTTAAGGATTTACAGGTTCAGCCTGGATAGCTGGCACATAAAAACATAAAGCCTTCTCCAGACATAGGTCTTAAGAAGTATGCTCTTGAGTGTAACAGCATCCTGGGTTGTATCAGCAAGAACACAGCCAGTTGCTTATGGGAAGCAGTCATCCCTGCTCAGCACTGGTCACACCATGCCAGTTTTGGGTCCTGAAGTACAAGACCAGTATGAATGAGCTGAAGTGAGTTCAGCAGAAGGCCTCATGTTGTTTGTGGACAGGAGCTCCTGCCCAGGGACATCAGGTTGAAGCAGTGGTGCTTGTTCAGACTGGAGATGAAGCAGTTTTGAGGGGAGCTAAATCACAGAATAGTCATAGATCTGTAGAATGTTTTGGGTCAGAAGGCACATTTAGGGGTCATCTAGTTCAGCCCCTGTGCAATGAGCTGGGACATCATCACAGAATCATTGAGGTTGGAAAAGTCCTCCAAGATCATAGACTCTTGGAGTCTTGCTGGTCAGAGCCCTGCACAACCTGACGAAATATTTCCATGGGTGGGGCATCTATTACCTCCCTGGAAAACCTGTTCCAGTGTTCTACCACTGCCATTGTAAAAAAATTCTTCCTTATTTCTAGTCTGAATCCACCCTCTTATAGTTCATAATCATTACCCCTTGTTCTATGGCAACAGTCCCCGGTAAAAAGTTTGTCCCCATTTACCTACAGAAGCTCAATAACATCAATGGTGCATGGTGGGACAGTGAGAGACAAGGGATATAGATTGAAACAAGAGAATGTGCATGTAGATGTAGAGAACAAATTGAGGACAGTCAGACACTGGAATGGGTTATTCAGAGAGCCTTTGTGGTTTCCACAGCTGAAGGTTTTCATGACCTGACTGGCTAAAGCTCTGAGCAAGCTAATCTGACCTTATAGCCAACCCCACTTTGAGCAGGACTTTGGATGGAGAGGGCCTTTGAGGTCCCTTTCCGTGTGAATGGCTGATTCTGTGAATGATCAATACAGATTTTCTACAAGGCAAATGCTGGTGCAATAAAGATTTAATTAGTCTCTATTGAGCTGGATCTTATCCAACATATTCCTAGTGATTTTCCAGCTGGATTTTGAAAAGCTATGCTTGATATAGAGCAGTGGTAAACCATGTTTAGCTTCCAGAATATGGTGAAGATGTGGATACAACGGAGAAAAAAACCTAGTTGTAGTTAGGAAATTTTATTTCTGATTTGACCATTACAGGAGATCCGGACTCATGTGTCTGGCCAACTGGGGCTGAGGGTAAGAGGGTGAAGGGAAATGTATATAGCACTTACTTGCCTTTCCCATCTTCCACATCTCTCACTTACATAAATATGATTGTTACATTTCTTGTGAGGCTGTGTCTTAGAGAAAATTATCCAAAGCATGGAAAGTTTGCTTTTTCATCATATTGCCGTGCATGAATTGCCAGGTTGGCTTAGAGTTTATCCATAAATCCTACTATCTAATGGAAATATTTCAGAAAGTAATTCCTCTTCCAGTGGAGTCTTGTGCCCTCTTCTATTTGGAAAATAAGAATTCTCTGCATCTCCGTACTGGCAGTATTAGTACTTATATCAGCTGCATCATTTAACACCTCACAGTCGATTGCAAAACAGGATTTCAGAAATGAAATTTGCCCTGCTGGAACTTTCAAGACTCTTAAAAAACTGCTAAAATCAGTGTACTGTAGTGAGAGTTTTAATAGAGTTATGTAAGAAAAATGTCTCCTACAATCATCATCCTACATATGAAAAAGAATATTGGTTGAATACAAACATGGCGATGTTGACATTTGTTTAGCAAGAATCAATACCAACTTACTACACATCTAATTTTAGTTCTAGGATAAATGGATTTTATTGCTTGTGTTTCTGTGTACTAGAATGTACAATATCATTCTTCCAAATGACAATCAGTCTTCTATTTTGTGTTGAGATCTAGTAATTTTGTTAGGTGATTCAGTTAATCACTACCCTTCACTAGTGTCTCCTTTTTTTTTTTATTGATACATCTGGGACTTCCAGAAAGAAATTATTTCATTAGTTTATATCTTGAGGAAGGTTGCATCTGGAAATAAGATCAAAATGAGATCTACTTCTGCTGTAGTGTTGTTCAACATATCTGTCATATTTGTTTTCTTACAGTGAAAGATTTTTTTTAAGACTGAATAGAAATGGTTTGCCAAAATGTCCAGAAAAGCCTGAAAGACACTGTTCTCTCTTTGTGGTGAGTTCTTCCTAGTCTCAATCTTTTTTGTGCTGGATGTTGAGAATAGAAGTTGGATTAAATTCTTATTCTGTGCTTGACTCAGAACTGCTCCCTAAGCTTGTACAGTGCTGTGAACATCAACTCAAAAGGCTGGTTTTGCCTGCTGAGGGGTAGGGGTGAAATCCCAACTTGAAAGGTTTTGGCAATGAGTGTGTGGACACTCATTGAACTTCTTCCACATAGGCACATGTACTGGTAGTTCTCTCTGCAACAAGGACCAGTTATGTTTCCTCCTTGTACTTTTTACACCCAAACAATTGTTTGTGCAGCACTCTCTGTGCTTCCAGAATATTTGGGATTCCACAAATACATCACCGCTGTTCAAGTCTCTTCTGCCCTCCCACTGATTTTGCTACATTACAGCAAATTCTAACCATGATATTTTAGGACACTCATTTTGAATGTGTGACTGCCAGTTTAAAGTGTTGAAGGTATTTGTTAATGCTGTATAAATGAACTCACTGTTCATTTATCACTTTCACTGGCAGTGAAAGCAGTGTGTACAGATCTCTTTAAATGTCGCATTTTAATCAGGAGTCATAAATAATGAGGTTCTCATCTTGTGCAGGATTTGGGTAGCAGTGAACTCAGGAAGGACATCTATATCACTGTGCACATTATCCGAATAGGTAGGTATTATCTTTTCTTTGTTAGACATATGACAGTAAATAAAAGAAAACTGCTTGGGGCTAGCTTTTGGATTTGTTATAATAGCTAGACTTTTGAATAAATTTTTGGAAAAGAAAATGCCTGGGTTTTGTTGGAAAAATTGCTTTGGATTTCTCAGCATTGTTTTATGTTATTTATCAAGTATACTGCTAACTGAGTTTAGATGCAGTATACTTTGTTACTATCACAAAACAAAATGAAAGTGTCAAATATGAACTGTGTTAAGATGATGGAGCTGTCACTGGGGAGACCATTCTTGTTCTAAAGTGTAATTTCAAGCATCCTTTGAACAAAGAAAAGCTTGCCTGGACATTTAGTGTACCTAATTTGTCTATAATACCTGATGTATATCTGAAATTGTTGAGATGAATTTGTCTTCTCCCTGACTCCTTTAAAAAGGGGAAGAGGGGAAAAAAATGGACAATATTTCATAAAAAATTTAATCTCTGATGCTGTAGACAGATATCAAGTCCTCTAGGAAAAAAGTGGAGAAGAAAAGTGTACATTTGTGTTAGGTACTTATTTTAAGAAGTTATCCTCTGGGCTGTACTGATGTGAAACAATAATCTTTGGGTCTGCTTCTGATCTCTTGGATATATTGTTTTCTTTGTAAACTGCCTCTAGTTGCATCAGTACAGTACTAAATATAACTTTTCTTCCTATTTTTGAAAGACATTTTGGTTTGAAGTATAGTTGCTATAACTTGTGCTGAGTTTAGAAACAACTTGTTACAAAGTAAACTTTATTTTACGGCTTTGAGAAATAATTTTCCTTGCATTTTTATGCTGATTTCATATTTCATCAAAATACATTGTTTTATTTTTATTGGCAAGGTTTTAGAAAATATATGGTAAACTCTGATTGTAAGTACAGTTAGAAGAATAAATGTTTTAAAGAATATTAAAGAGTATGATTTTTCCAGTTGTATAATTTTAAAATATATTCACAGTCAAGTTTATACATGAACCACTGAAATATTAAAAAGTTAAAATTACATTTATCTGTTTTATGGTGTGAAAATGGACAATTACTCTTCAAGCTGCTGTGATGCATAGGGATATTTGTGGGAGACATTGCCCTGCAGCAACTGTAGCCATAGGTTTTTTCTGTCAGAAATTAAGACTTGGTGGGAAAGATACATAGCTGTTAGTGCACAACTGAATAACATGGATAGAAAGAGGGCAGTTTCAAATGCCAGGAACACAGTGAGAAGATTGATAAATTGTATTTAAATCAAATAGAAAAGGCTAGAAAAAAAATCTGTTTCAAATCTCTTTCCCTTGACTGCCTTCTTTCTTTCCTTACCATAAATTGTTCTTCTGCCCTTTGTCATCTTTTCTCCCCGTGTTTCATCTCTTCTTTATTCTTCTGCAACTGGTCAATTATCCCCTTGCTTTCCAGTTGCCTGTAAGGAAACAGCATTTGATTACTAAATTGTAATGGCTCAATCACAACACCTCTCATATAAATGATGGGTAGCAACAGCCACAGTAAAATAGTTCTTACCAGACAGTGAATGTTGAACACTCTGTCACGTCTGAACCCTAAATTTAATTTGATAGTGTCATGAGGTTTCTATGACTGGGTATTACAAAGTGGTGTTTGTTGAGTGGGGGTCATGAGGGGATGAGCAGAACCTCTGCTCTGAGACCTTTCAAGATCTCCACCCCATATTGAGTGGAGTTGCTGTACCAGTTGTTATCTGAGTGTGGTATAAAGATGGACCAGGTTCCCAACGAGAGTATACTTGGCATTGTCTGAGCTGGATTGCTTGCTGCCTCTCTTGTGTGGTTTGGAGAGCAGCTCCATGGATTATGCATCAAATATGTGTTTTGTTTGGCAGGACGAATGGGAGCTGGAGAAAAGAAAAATGCCTGCAATGTACAATATAGACGGCCCTTTGGCTGTGCAGTCCTCAGTATTGCAGATTTGCTGGCAGGAGATTCAAAGGATGACCTCGTCTTAAAAGTTTACATGTAAGAAATTATTTTTCTTAATTTTTGAAAGTACCTTAGAGTGATTTTGCATCAGAATCAGTGGTGTTAAGCGCAGTGTAAGTAAATAGCTCTACCTCCAAAAATGCACAGTAGCTGGGTTTTTTGTTTGTTTTTTTTTAACAGTGTGGAAATTTTGGCTAGTTCTACAGGTGTGTTTATAAAGTGGGATAATATTAAAGATAAAGGACACATCCTTTTAGGTATTTGTGTATGTTTTGACATTTTTCACATTTTTCTGGAGCTCTCTTATTATGGCAACATAAAGTGCTTTTAGGACTTAAATAAGTGCCTTGTGCTGCCTAGGCATTTAGTGGAAGTACTTTGTAACTACAGAAAAAAAAGCAGGCAGAGTATCTTTTTATGAAATGAAGCAACTATATAATGGGAATAACAAAAATATAAAAGGCAGTTAGTGCTGGAGAATGAAAAATCAAAAGTAGATTTAAAAAATGAATGCTTGATTAAATAGTGTATTTTGGCTGGTAGCAATTGGAAGAAAGTTCAATTTTCTAGTAGCAAACTCAATGCATTAATTTCCTGCTGATCTTGGACATTCTAGTAAGAACTGTTTTGTGGAGTGGTCTATTCTAATATAGTTGGGACACATATTGTCAAGGTAATGAGAAAGTTCTGCCCCTCCCAGGGGTAGCTCTCAAATCTTGAAGGCATGAATGTCTTTCCTGTGTTTCCATCTGTGTTGAATTAGAACTGTTGGAATCAGTGCTGCAGAAAAGCAGTTTAGTATAATAGTGGACAGGTGGGCTGGCTCTTATTTAGACTCCCAGAACATTAAAGTCACGTAAATGTTCACTATTTGTTAACAAATTGTTAGGTTTGTCTACCTATTATTTTTTTTATTTTTTTTTTTTTAAATTTTGCCTGTTTGTTTTAAAATAAGAAAAACAATGGAAGAAGAACTATCATTGGAAATCAGATTTAATGCTAAGGCTAACTCAAGTCTAAACTTTGAAAAGTGATCATTAGAATATAGTCAGGTTTTCCTTATGGAAAACCAGGTATTTTCTAAATGTATACTGAAATGTAATTTGCTCTTTCATTGACTACCTCCTGAAGATCACAACCTTTTAAAGTAACTTTGAAGTGTATAGTACAGATTTCTCTGTCTCCTAAGACCAGCTCTGAGTCCTGTGTCTCCTTTTGAGTGTCACAAGATGGATTTCTGTGTGGGTTAGCCCTGAAGGATAGATCTGTACAGAAATGAACTTGGTCATGGCTGAGTTCCTCAGCATAATTGTTCCTATCTTTCCCCCATCCTTTGCCACACGAAGCAGGTATTTTGTGGTGCTTTTCTCAAATGGTAAGAGCGCTCTTTCCATTGAGACAGGCAGTTTCATGGGGCTTTGTTAGCTCCTGTTGTGTTATTTAGGGATATGTTGTGAAGTTGGTCTGATAAGCCTGTGTTCCCATTTCGGAATTAAGAATGTTGTAATCTTTCTAGGTGCAACACAGAGAGTGACTGGTATCAGATCCATGAAAATATCATTAAAAAGCTGAATGCACGTTACAACTTGACAGGCTCCAATGCAGGTGAGTAATCTGCCACCTTTCTGTTTGCATTCTTAGGGGTTTCTTAGTTTGCAAATGAAGTAGCTTTATTTTATAAAGCCTATGAAAAACACATTTTTGCATATAAAGAAAAATAGTCAGATGAAAATGTACAATACTGCTGTTCATGTGCACATTTAAAAATAAAAAGTCACTGAATTTTCTTCAATATAAACTTTTATTCTGTGCTGAGGAGCTACAGTTTGCTGGAGTTCTGTTCAGTTTTGGAGCTGATCATATTATTGATCCATATTGCTTGACATTTCAATGCTTCGCATTTTCATCAGGAATATAAAATTTGCCATTGACATTACTGTTGTGTTTTAGGAAGGGTATTCCCCAATTTAGTACTCACACTAAAAAGAAAACCGCAAGCCACTCTCCTCCCCCCTCTGGTGGGATATATGAAAAGCAGAGATCCTGGGGTGACAATGTACTGGAAAG
The DNA here is from genome assembly GCA_013397915.1 of Daphoenositta chrysoptera. Lineage (NCBI taxonomy): Eukaryota > Metazoa > Chordata > Aves > Passeriformes > Daphoenositta > Daphoenositta chrysoptera. Next base: position 42,839 of record VZRO01004068.1, on the reverse strand, counting down.
AGCAATGAGATAAGAAAAAGAAACAGCAGCAATATTAATAGCTGAAGTGTACAAAAGAGGGTGATTCACGTGCAAACTGCTCACTGAGGGCCCTGGGCAGCAATCAGCAATGGTGGATGAGTTTCCCCCTCCCTTTGGGCTTTTTCTTGAGCTGAAGCCACACCACTCCTTCCTGGAAGCCAGAGTTCCTTGGTTCCACACCATCGATGATGTGGCTGGTACAGAATAGCAACCTAGACACGCCCACAGGGCTCCAGACTTCACCCCCTTGTGTCAAAACCAGCACAATTATATATTAAACTTCAGAAAAAAATGAATGTGCAATCTGCATTCCTACTGGTAGCTTTGCATTCCAGCTGAGCAAGATGCAGAGTCATAATTTAAGAACTTACCAATAGTCCTCCACAGTCAGCTGAATGTTACTGGAACTGGCACTGAAATAAATTTGTGTGTGAGACTTAAGGATGGGACACAACTGAGCATTGTTATTATGAGATGGTGGTTTGACTCATAGGAGGTACTGAATTTGCATTGTTTGTTTTCTTTTTTTAATATCAACTTGCTAATTTTTTCTGAATTCTGTTGTTCAAAGGTGGGGTCAAACTTGAAACCTGAGGCTTATGAGTCTATTGTCCCTATATTTAAATGTTGGTTTTCCCCGTGAAATGTTGATTAGTTGAAATATGACTACAGAAAAATCTCATTTTCAAGATTCCAGTATATTGTATTTGTAATGCCTTTAATGTAGTAGACTTCATGCTTCTTTAACTAACTATATTGTACATTGCAGGCTTCTTTAACTTGATTTCAAGCATATTGTTTATTTTGAAAATGTATGTTTAACAGTCTTTAATGGATAACCAAGAAACACATAAAATCTCATGTTTTTATCAAGACTGAAGTTATATATTTAACCATTTCTAATTCTATTATTTTCTCATATAGCATCTAGCCACATATATATATTTAAGGTTTAGAATATCATGGATCTTATTGTACAATAACTTTAAAAATCACGTATTGCAAATAGAAGGCTACATTACTCAGTAAGTTTAATATTTGGCTTCTTAAATACGTTAATCATATTCATCAAGAAAAAACTTTTTCTAGGTTGTTCTGACTGTCCATGCAATACGTGCTTACTTGTGATACATTGCTAATCCTATTTTTCTCTCATGAAATAAGAGTCACAGTTAAATGTGCAGTTCTTAGGAGACATTGGATAAATTTGAACACTCTTAAATATGTGATATTCAACATGAAAGACGTTGCACATGAATTTTTTTACAGATTGCAGGGGACTGGAAACTAAAGGTAGCAAATGGAAGATTAGTTACATTTTGAAAAGGCTTGTCAGGGTAAGGGAGGCAAAGAGGGACGAGCAGCACAGAATTCCAGTAATGGATGTGAAAGTTGGAGAGAGAAGGAGGAAGTGAGCAGTAATGCCACTTTGAGTACTGAGCAACTGAAAGATAAACTATGGAAGGTTATTTATATCACACACATGAAATTCATTCTCCTGTGACTCCTTAGCAGCCTGAAAAAGCACTTGCAAGGTTTTAGCAATATGTTCAGATACTTCTGCTGACACCTCATGGAAAATATTGTTGTTACACTACTTTTTATTTTTCATTTGCTGTCTTTTTCTGTGATAGTGTTGAGTGGCTGGTTCTGAAGCCTCATTAGCTGTGGCTGCCACCTTGATGTTGTCAAAAAAGGATAAAACCTTGCATTACAGGAGAGAGAGATCTTTTCTCTCCCTTAGGAACTGTTGTAGGTATGAGCCAGATGTAGGAAAACTTGATTTTTTGGTTTATATCACACTTGCCCTTTTCAAATCACCTTGAACACTTAAAAAAGACTTAGAAAGGAAGCACAGTAAAAACAACAAAAAGCAAAAATGCTTCAAACTGTTGTTTATTCTCTAGGCTTGTTCCCTCTTCATATTCCTGTAGTTTCTTTCAAGTCAGGAGATTTTACACAGTCTTTAGTTTCCACAAATTGTCGTGTCCCCTTGCTAAAATAGTTTATCAGATAGTTCATAATATTCTTCAGGAAAAGAAAAATGCGTTTTTGGGGCAATCTAAAAAGGAACTCAAAATGTACTTTGAGTGTCTTGCATGTAAAATGCATAGTGGCAGACTATGGCATTTGTATTTGCCACTCGACCCCCTACTCCCTACTCTTTCTGCTTCAACTCATGACAGTTCTTAAGTACAGAGTCCTCTTGCATCTTATTCTCACCTTGTGTCTAAAAAGGATCAAATAAAGGCAAATGACTGTCACTTCTTAATAAAGCCCGAAAAAGAGCAGGGAACAGATGTTCATCCCCTTTCCTCTTCTCAGTGGTGCAGCAATGGAAGGAAGGACATGCTCTCATGGATAATTCAGTATCCTTTGCTGAAGTGGGAACTGGAATGTTTTCTGCATGAATTTCCAGTCTAACAGAGGGGAGTAGCAGGTAGTGGATACAATTACCATTCACCACTGGTCTTTGCAGCTGGTGTGAGGTATCACATTGCTGGAAAACTTGGTTGCTTGGTGTAGGAGATCAAACCATTATTGCAAAGGCCAAATTGTACAACCTTCACTGCATTCAGTAGCATTGTTATTTCTTACATCGTGTTTGTGGCATTTGTGGAATGTCATTATTAAACAAACCAGGTTTTAGTAATTTCTGGAGCAGAGCTGACTGTGAAATCTATTTTTTGTATAATATTTTTTTCTTAGAATCAGAAGCTGGTTACTTTGTTTTAAAATGCAAAAAGCAGTGGATAAACTAATATTCCTGCATAGGCATCACACTTAATTGCATCAGTTTTATGAAGAGAATAGCACGTTTCTATTTTTGTATCTGTAGAACCAGAGATCTGATTTGGAAAAGGATTTTCAGTCAGTCTTGCATGTCCCAGATGAGCATGCTAATTGCTTGGCTTCTCCAACTTCCCTGCAGCAACTACTCAACTTCGTATATGATCTGAAAATATTCGTGATACCATGGGGAAAGTGGAAATGGCTCTAAAGCCTTCTGAGTAGCACATGATTTTCTTAAGTGTGATCTATATTCATGTCCTCTTACCAAATCCTACAGAGGAGAAAGCCTGGATCTCGTGATATGTATGAATATTCTCCCCAATGAGTTACCTGATAAAAATCATATTTAAATATTGATGAAATGCACTACAGATTTCTTTTTCTTAACATTCCTATGAAAAGAAAGACTGAATAACTTACTTTTAATGGTTTGCAAGACATTCTGTTTTGCTCTGCTTTTTCCTTTAGTTTCCTAATAGTCTCAAGTGGAAGCTTCTCTATAAATGCTGATTAGGATTTCCTTATAACAAGTCTTGAAAAGTTTCATGTGCCTGATGCAGTAATTCTTGGGAGCTGAGAAAAGGGTACATGTGTTTTTCAGTTGTGGCAGCAAAGGAGGTGAAAATCCTTTCATGTCCCATGGAGATTAAATTACTGATGTAAGAAATTATGAACACATCTAGCTGCTTTGTAGCTTTGAACTCTGGTGTGGATTCCATGAAAATAACTAATGTAGTGGGGAAGTCTTTCCCTGTGCCATTATCTTGGCATGTTCTGATGAACTAGACAAGAGTGATGTAACCTAATTGCATTTTTACTGAATGCAGTGTGATGTATTCCGTGGTAGCAATGCCAAACTTACTTTGCAACTGCACTGGAAACACTGTTAATTATACAGAACTTTAATTGATGTGAGTGCTTGAAACTAGAATGCCCTGATTGAAGCATGGAGGACTTGAAGCCCATGTGTTGACAGATGTTTGCCAACAATAACATCATGAGGAAAGACAATCTGTTATCTTAAGGAGGAAAGGTATTCATCAGATCATACAGTAAGTTAGGCTGGAAAGGTCCTCAAGGATTTGTGGTCCAACACCAGCTGAAAGAGAAACCAACCTCAAAGTGAGATCTAACATTTTGAAGTTCAGTTGAGGTTGCTCATTCAGAGGCAAATAATTTTTAATTTAATTCAACCAATCTAAAGTAAGTTTCATAGAACATCCTTCCATTTAGGGAACTATTTTTACCTCATATGTGGGACTTTTTTTCCCCAGCATACCCATCAGTTGCCACTAAGTCAGTCTGGCTCAGTGGTCATATAAGGCTTGGTCAGAAAAGACATGAGGTAGACCAGCCCAGTGCATGAACTCATCTGACAAGATGCAAGTTCTGAGACAAGTATGGCAATGGAGATGGGTAGAAGCAGTGATATGTGCTTTGGGGGCTTCTCATGCCTGTCTACCTGCCTTCAGCAGCCCCTTGGCACTCTAATGATACCATTTCTCCATGGTTACTGTCAAATGCTGAGAAATTTAAAGAAATGTATCCTTGGTCTGTTTGATTTCGCATTTCACAAAAAGTAAGCTTTGGCTTACAAATCCCTTGATGTGGAGCAGGAAGCCTGTTAGAGTCATTGCTTACCTTGCAGGGGAGAAACTGCTGAGGCCCCTTAATCAAGGAACATAATTTTTTCACACTTGTAAAATTAAAAGCTACAAGAAATGAAATGCAGCGGGGAATTGGTAGCTCAGTATAAGTTTATAATATTTGTAGGAATAGAGCTCTGGTAACTTAAAGTATTTTGTAGATACCAGAAGAAATGTGTCTATGTTTGCATGACACTACCCCAGCAGTTCACAGCGTTACCACAATCAGAGTTGTTGCAAGGAGAGCTTTTTCCCATGAATCAGCTCAAGAAATGTCAGATGGGAAACTAAATGTGCATTCCCTTCTAGAAACAGCTATGAGTTTTAGCCAAAACAAAAGCATAGGCTTACAGTGGAGAATTGACTGGAGCAGTGACTGGGAGACAATGAGGAGGAATGATAGCAGGAGCAGTAACATGAACTTGACAAAGAAGGTAAAACAGAATGAAGTATGTAACTCTTGTGTAACTCCTGGGCATATAATTAATCACAGAAAAGTTTTCCGATGTTTGTATTTTATCAACAGGATTCTCAGGTGTCAGTGTTGCTTTGAAATGTATTTTTTTGTCTTCACATCACTAACATTTAAACAGCAAGCACATTTGCTTAGTTACTGTAGTTCTAGGACAATTTATAAATCTGTCATTTTTAATCTTTGTTTTGTGACAAGGTGATTATGTGTATTCCAGTTTGATGTGTTTAAGAATTAGTTGTCACTGAAGGCTGCTGTTTGAAATACATTTAAAATAAGAATACTGCTCTTATGTGCTTCACTAAGTGTACAATGAATTAAGGCATTCTTTTTTGTTCTCAAAAAATGCTAAAGCCAAAAGATTACACATACAAAGAATTTTGAACATTAAGTGTTCCAAGATCATTTGTCCTTGAAGAGATAAGGGTGTAATAAGAGTTAAATTTATGTTGTTCTTTTCAGTGTTGCTAAAAGATTTGTTTTTAGAGAAGAATGAAAAATGTGCCATTGTGATACTGTCAGGGAGATCTTACATTCAGCAGAAATTATGACTTGTTGTTCAAGTCAGTACTGCAATTATATAATCATTTAGGTTGGAAAAGTGGGTCTTTTAAATATCTGCCATGTCTGTCTGTCTTTTAAATATCTCCATGGAAAGTGACCCAAGCACTTCTCTGGACAGCCTTTTCCAATGCTTGACAACCCTTTCCATGAAGAATTTTTTCCTGATATCCAATCTAAGCCTCCCCTGGTAAACTGGAGGCAGTTTCCTCTAATTGCTTGTGCTTGAGAGTAGAGAAGGAGCCCCACCTCCCTGTGCAAATCTACTGGTTTTACCTTTACCTTTTTACCTTTGCACTTAAAACACTACTGGAAATGGGAACACCTGTAAACCCTCAGAATACTTTGAACACCTTTAGGCAGTTTTATTTGGACACATGCCTTATTTTATTACCTTTCTTAAAATACAAACAGTGCTGAATAACATTCTGTCTGAGGTTTGGTTTTTTTTTTCCCTTCTATCAGCTTCCTGAGCAGCTGCTAGGCATTTTCTTCTTAATATGAACTAGGATTCTCTGCTGCCAGTAGATAGTAGCTGAATGTAAATTCTTTCCCCTCCCCGCCGAAGCTCAAATGCAAATAGAAGGTCTATAAGCATAATGAACAGATGCCTTTTGTCATAGCTAAGTGCAGAAATCAATAATGCAGTACAAAAGCTGTGTGAAGGTAAAATGACAAATCTAACAAAAATCTGGGATGCTTATTCAGCAGCTTGTCATTTTTCTGCATTCTCTTTCATCTGAATGATAAAAATAATCTGTGTTGTGTTGAAATTTAGCACAAGTTAATAGTAAGAAATTTCATGTGCTTGCAAAAGAAATAAAAGCAAATCTATTTGCAGTTCCTTTCAGAGTATTGTAGTAGTAGTTTCAAAACTGGGGTAAATAAGGAATAATAACTAACACAAGAGGTTTTAATTACCACTAGGGAGGTAGTTGAAGTTTTTATTTGAGGGAACAAAGGTAGGCTACACACCTTATTAAAGAAAATGTGCTAGTCCTTCAGAGACTGGATAATCATTTTCATTGTTATGTTTTAGCTCCTAATGTTATAGAAATGGAAAATGTATAGTTATGAAGTTCTGGATGGCTCCTAGGTTTCATAGATGGTGCAGTGTTCCTATCAGCCACAGTCAGATGCAATGTATGGGGGCATGTTGCAGATCTCTATTTTGCTTTGTCTGTGAACAGCTGTCCCAACACAAAATGCTGTAATTTTTTTCTAAAGCTAATAATTTTGCTGTGTGCAGTCCCCCTGCGGTTGGCAGGGATGCAACCCACTATATCAGGTTGCCCAGAGCCCAATTTAACCTGGTCTAGAACTTCCAGGAATGGGACATCCACAATTTTTCTAGGCATCTTTTTTCAGTGACTCACCACCCTCACCGGAAAGAATTTCTTCCTGTTATTTAGTCTATATAGCCTCTCTTTTAGTTTAAGGTTGATGTGTTTCAACTTGTCAGTTCCTCTTCAGCCTACTTTGTTTTGCAGTGTGCCTGAGGGAGTCCCTCTTCAGCTGAATCTGCACCATTCTGAAAATCTGAATGTGATGTGTCAGTATGTTTTAAATTATGTTAGTTAACGCTCATTGATATTCTGGTAGCTCGATTTATAATAAGCATACAAACTGTAGTCTGTTGTAAAATGAATTGTTCCATCTTTTTAAAATACCTCTTCCCCATGATTTTTATTACAATTGCATGGTTCCTCAGTCATGATGGGTGTCTACTTTCTTTAGCAAGTGTATTGCATTTTTATAATCCATGAATATGGGATTGCAACTGGCCACAGACTTTGTGTTTAGCTGCCAGCAAGGTCCTCATTACCTGTCTGGCTTTGGCTGGCTGGACTTGTCTTACCCTGCCTGGAGATTTGTTCTGACTTGTAAAAGCATCTATCTAATGACAAAATAATAAATTTCATTTGGTTTATTATAGCTCCTGCTTAGTTTTGTGNTGTCACTGATTAAGAATTAGTTGTCACTGAAGGCTGCTGTTTGAAATACATTTAAAATAAGAATACTGCTCTTATGTGCTTCACTAAGTGTACAATGAATTAAGGCATTCTTTTTTGTTCTCAAAAAATGCTAAAGCCAAAAGATTACACATACAAAGAATTTTGAACATTAAGTGTTCCAAGATCATTTGTCCTTGAAGAGATAAGGGTGTAATAAGAGTTAAATTTATGTTGTTCTTTTCAGTGTTGCTAAAAGATTTGTTTTTAGAGAAGAATGAAAAATGTGCCATTGTGATACTGTCAGGGAGATCTTACATTCAGCAGAAATTATGACTTGTTGTTCAAGTCAGTACTGCAATTATATAATCATTTAGGTTGGAAAAGTGGGTCTTTTAAATATCTGCCATGTCTGTCTGTCTTTTAAATATCTCCATGGAAAGTGACCCAAGCACTTCTCTGGACAGCCTTTTCCAATGCTTGACAACCCTTTCCATGAAGAATTTTTTCCTGATATCCAATCTAAGCCTCCCCTGGTAAACTGGAGGCAGTTTCCTCTAATTGCTTGTGCTTGAGAGTAGAGAAGGAGCCCCACCTCCCTGTGCAAATCTACTGGTTTTACCTTTACCTTTTTACCTTTGCACTTAAAACACTACTGGAAATGGGAACACCTGTAAACCCTCAGAATATTTTGAACACCTTTAGGCAGTTTTATTTGGACACATGCCTTATTTTATTACCTTTCTTAAAATACAAACAGTGCTGAATAACATTCTGTCTGAGGTTTGGTTTTTTTTTTCCCTTCTATCAGCTTCCTGAGCAGCTGCTAGGCATTTTCTTCTTAATATGAACTAGGATTCTCTGCTGCCAGTAGATAGTAGCTGAATGTAAATTCTTTCCCCTCCCCGCCGAAGCTCAAATGCAAATAGAAGGTCTATAAGCATAATGAACAGATGCCTTTTGTCATAGCTAAGTGCAGAAATCAATAATGCAGTACAAAAGCTGTGTGAAGGTAAAATGACAAATCTAACAAAAATCTGGGATGCTTATTCAGCAGCTTGTCATTTTTCTGCATTCTCTTTCATCTGAATGATAAAAATAATCTGTGTTGTGTTGAAATTTAGCACAAGTTAATAGTAAGAAATTTCATGTGCTTGCAAAAGAAATAAAAGCAAATCTATTTGCAGTTCCTTTCAGAGTATTGTAGTAGTAGTTTCAAAACTGGGGTAAATAAGGAATAATAACTAACACAAGAGGTTTTAATTACCACTAGGGAGGTAGTTGAAGTTTTTATTTGAGGGAACAAAGGTAGGCTACACACCTTATTAAAGAAAATGTGCTAGTCCTTCAGAGACTGGATAATCATTTTCATTGTTATGTTTTAGCTCCTAATGTTATAGAAATGGAAAATGTATAGTTATGAAGTTCTGGATGGCTCCTAGGTTTCATAGATGGTGCAGTGTTCCTATCAGCCACAGTCAGATGCAATGTATGGGGGCATGTTGCAGATCTCTATTTTGCTTTGTCTGTGAACAGCTGTCCCAACACAAAATGCTGTAATTTTTTTCTAAAGCTAATAATTTTGCTGTGTGCAGTCCCCCTGCTGTTGGCAGGGATGCAACCCACTATATCAGGTTGCCCAGAGCCCAATTTAACCTGGTCTAGAACTTCCAGGAATGGGACATCCACAATTTTTCTAGGCATCTTTTTTCAGTGACTCACCACCCTCACCGGAAAGAATTTCTTCCTGTTATTTAGTCTATATAGCCTCTCTTTTAGTTTAAGGTTGATGTGTTTCAACTTGTCAGTTCCTCTTCAGCCTACTTTGTTTTGCAGTGTGCCTGAGGGAGTCCCTCTTCAGCTGAATCTGCACCATTCTGAAAATCTGAATGTGATGTGTCAGTATGTTTTAAATTATGTTAGTTAACGCTCATTGATATTCTGGTAGCTCGATTTATAATAAGCATACAAACTGTAGTCTGTTGTAAAATGAATTGTTCCATCTTTTTAAAATACCTCTTCCCCATGATTTTTATTACAATTGCATGGTTCCTCAGTCATGATGGGTGTCTACTTTCTTTAGCAAGTGTATTGCATTTTTATAATCCATGAATATGGGATTGCAACTGGCCACAGACTTTGTGTTTAGCTGCCAGCAAGGTCCTCATTACCTGTCTGGCTTTGGCTGGCTGGACTTGTCTTACCCTGCCTGGAGATTTGTTCTGACTTGTAAAAGCATCTATCTAATGACAAAATAATAAATTTCATTTGGTTTATTATAGCTCCTGCTTAGTTTTGTGCAATTGTGTGGAGTAAGCCACCTTGGTATATATGCTTTGTATTTAACAGCTATAACATATAATTACTCTGTGTAGAGTTAACTGTCTATAACCCTGGACTAAAATGGAACACAGAAGAGTAAAGACATCTGACCATAACTGACACCTTGAAATGCATAGGATGATACTAGAGGCCCCAGACCTGTGAACAGCTGTGAACACCAGTGGCCAATTATTGGTCATCAAATAGTGTGATCTTGAGAGCAGAATGAAACCAGTTCTGGGGGAAACCTTTTCACATACAGTATGTTCCTTTTGCCCATTTCAACATACTGAATGTAACAAATAATTGGGAATTCAGGCAACCCATTCTGTAACGTGGGTATCACACCTCAGCAACAGTATGCCTATTATGATTTCAGGCCCTTAATGCAGGGTAGCCTGAGTTCCTTGCAAAATTAGTGGAGCTTTGAGAGAGCAATATTAATGCTTACCTGGGAATTGTGTTCTTTTCATTGATTATGTAAAGTCCGTGTGCTCCCAACTTTAGCATTTTTACCTGATTTACCAGTTCTACTTCCCTTCTTGTCAAATCCCTTTTATTTGGCAACCAGGTCCTCAGTGACAAAACTGTTAACTTGAAGACTTGATTTTTGGAGGTCCTTCACATTTCTTTACCTGTGCATCCATGCTTTGTTTCCATTCTGGCTGACTTTCACTCTTTCCTATTTACTGGCCTCTTTAGTAAGAGGCCAGTATATAACATATAACATTTTTAAGTAACTTTGCTATCTGTAATCCAGTGCTTTTCATTTTTCTGAAAAGCTGGGGAATGCATGCCATCTATATTCCAATGATGTGTTTAAACTATAGGTAAAACAACTAACCTGTGTTTCAAGAGTTCACTGAGAGATTTCTTTGATGTATAAAGATGACTCTTCACTTTCTAACAATGAATGCCGTGAAATACAGAGCTTTATATCTTTCTTGCCTTGCATGAGCAAGTACTTCAAATCTTTGACAGATAGCTTTTTTCTCAAGTTAAAATTGTTTAGCCATTGATGAGGTTTTTTTGACATTTGATTTTAGAGTTAAGTAAAATTCTTCAAGGAAATCTGTGAAATTTATACTGAAAGAAAATTGGACTTGGGGACTTCAACCTTTGTTTAGAAAACACAATAACTTTACTCAACACCAGACAGTGTATAATATCTGATTAATGCTGTTGTGGTTCATATGATCTGGAACAATAGCAAATGGGTTTTTTAGGTTTCCAAGGAAACAGTGTGATAGGGGCATATGAGGGCATGATTATACATGTGTATGTATAACAATTTCTTAAAATATAAAAGCAGCAAGATTGGAGGTGGGCTAAATATCCATATTTATAAGGGAGCTATACCCAGCCTAGTTCTTCCTGTACAGCAATGAAAAACCTTTCACCTGCTCTAACAGAGCCTGAATTTTGCCTGTATGACTTTGTACCAAGCTTCTGTACCACCACCTAGCCACCACAGTGTGGTTTGTTTTCTCACCTGTCCCAATAACAATTGTCACTACTGCCTAAAGGTTGTTCACTGTATAGAACAAATTCCCCTACAAGAATAATCAATGTCCATGGTATTATATACAGTCTGTAGAACAGACTTCGCTGAATGCTTTTCCTTGTAAGATTTGTTTATGTACCCAGTTAGAGATGTGTAGGTGAGCTGTTTTTCATGAGAAGGAAAGTTTGGTCAGAGTATCACGTTCTCTGGGGTTGCCAAAATAAGAAAATGTAAGTGTAGGTAAGAGGAAAAATATAAAAGTTGTCATGGTAATTAGATATCTGATCTGCAGTAACTTGAACTGACAGTACATAGTACAGATTTTTAAGGTCTGATTTTAGGAACTGCCAGACTTCAAGTAAATTTATTCAGTTAAATAGTAACATGGTTTTGGGAAAATGTCTTTCAAAACTGAAAGGACCGATGACCTTGTTGTTCATTCTGTGTTGTACATGTTATTTGCTTCAACTTAATCTCAAGTTCATTATGACTCTTCTTCTGAGTTGTCTGTTTATCTCCAGTTGTTCAGTGTATATGAAGAGTTTGCTTTTATCTTCTCCTTGATCTGTATGTTGACACGTGATATGCTGTAGTAATGATGAAGGTCAGGCAAGATTAATCTTTACAAGCTGTGTCATTCTGACACTTGCCTCAGTGATTATATTTGAAATAACCAAAAGGCATGCCTGTTGCTTTTGTTAATCTCAACTGTAATGAAGTATGCTCTTTGCACTTTGTTTGTATACTGCAGATGTAGTAGGAGAACTTATGGTTCCTTGGTTCTAGAGGAATAAAAACTGGAAAATTCTTATATGTCCGCCCTTGCATTTTGCATGTCTTCTAGCAAACATAAGAAAGAGTATGACTGATTACATCTGATGAATGTTGAAAAAAGATTGTATTTTCAGTCATTATGAAATTATGGTTCCTAAGTAAAGAGCACTGATTATGCTATATTGGTTTACTAGAATTTTTTCTTCAGATTTTGGATTAATAAATTGTATAGGTTTGTATCAGGTTAAGTGATGCACTGTGATGAGACTTCTGCATTTCACCCATAGCTTGGGACCATTGTATGTACACCTTTTCTTGCTTATCAATGAAGGCAGGATTGTGTAGAAGGAAGTGAAAAACTGAAATAGTAGCAAGTACTGCTGATTGAAATTTCTCCAAACTGACCTCTTTCTAGTTCTCTTTTTATTTGAAACATTAGTCCATCCCTATTGAGATAATTTTCATACATCTCATCATAGTTCAATTACACATCAGTAATAATTTGCTAATGCTTTTTCATAGGTAGTTGTTTTCAAGTCTTCATTGATTTTTGGATGTTGATACCCTTCCCAAATACATTTAAGAATTGAAGTGGGTTGGCTTGCTATTACTGAGCTTCCTCTGAATTTTCTGTTCTCAAGAATGCATATATTCTTGCAAATATATAAAAATTTTAAGAAGTACTGATAACAATAATCTGTTTGAATGAATTAATTTTCACTGTTTTTCTCTTTAATTTCAGGTTTGGCAGTTTCTCTTCAGTTGCTTCATGGAGACATAGAACAAATTAGGAGAGAGTATACATCCAGATTTACCCATGGAGTATCCATAACAAGGAAACTAGGTTTTTCCAATATTATAATGCCTGGTAAGTTAAAGAGAAAAATATCTCAATAAGCAGTTAAAGAAAGAACTAATGAGAAATTACTTGTTTTTCAGACGGTTTTCAAATAAATACTGTGTTCTGAAACTTCTTAAACAGTTCCAGAGACTTTTATGTTAACATTTTTTCATAAAGGTAGGAGAAAACTGTGTCCTGGTGGCCCCATTACATTCTACTGTATAGTTACTATGCCAGTGTCAAAAGGGCATATGACTGTAGCAGCCTTTTTTGAGAGGTAGAACCTCACTTTATAGAAGTGAAGATGACTGAATGCAAGACTGCTGAGCTCTATGCAGGGAAAAAGAAAAACCAGCAGAACATTTTGTTCATAGGAGCCAGTAGCTTTCTAAATAACGACTCACAGAATTTCACTGGTTCTGTACAGCTTCTGTTTTCACAAGGTTTGTGTCTCCAATACTGGAAATAACTGGAAATGGATGATAATATAGATGTAGAGACTTCATTTTGCTTATCTTATATGAAAATATATGCAAATACCTAAACAGATGCTAAGGAAGGTAGAAAGATTGTGTCACTGTGAATATGAAGAAGCAAATATAGGAAGAAGATTGTAGAATGATTTATAGCTTCATCCCTGAAATGAAATTTTTAAAAAGTTCAGTGGGTTGCTGGAAATTAGGAAGCAAATGTCTCTTTAAAGGAAAAGCATACTTTCAAGCAGACCAGTTTGGCATGATTATGGTGTTATGTTGTTGCTGAGAAATGTTGCAGGGAGGAGCTCACATCTTAGTTTCAGCTGAGTCCACGCATACAGTCTTGACTTTCTCAAATGTAAATCATCCTCATGACTTTCAGATTTTTAATAGAGACTATCTTCTTCATATAAAGATCTGTCTTTGCATTTCTGTGGATCTAAATCAGAAGTAAACTAAGGTTCTGAGGCAAGAATAAATAAACTTTCATACTTCACTAATCGAGGAAGTCTTAAATAGGCATTTGAAACTCACTAATGAGGCTCAGCTTTAGCTGTGGGCATGTATTTCTCTTGAACTTCTGCCTGAAACTTGACAACTGAGAATTCACTCTTGTGTGCTTACTGCCAATTAAACATCTGTCCTTCTGCGTCCTTGATCAGCACTACTGGTCACTTAAAACATGCACATAACAGAAATTAATAAAACAGTTTCAGCACTACAATGAAAATACTCTGCGGGTATGACTGCAGTATTTAGGATAATAAAATGCATAAGTCAGGTGCCATTTAATTTTAAGTTAGTTTATATATATATGCCTAATGAAAGCAATTCCATTGAAATTTTATGGCTTATTAGCTAGGCTTTATTTGTTGTCTTACTGTTGGATTTGAAATTTGAATCAAATGTGTGTTGTGGATAATATGGCAGATAACAGTGGAAGCAGTTTTACTGAGCACACTGTAACTCCCATTAAGAATCATTTCTCCATGAATCTCATATCCTCCCCTCATTTTCCAGCTGAGAAATAATGTGATGTACTAAACTGAAAAAAACATATTATAGCAGAATACAGTGTAATCAGCTGCTTGAGGAGTTTCTTGACTCAGTTTTAAAGAATTATGCAGGTTCACTTCGTAACTGTTTTAGTTAGAAAAATAATGTATGGGTTCTTGTATAGTGCCTTCTCAGTCCAATTGTATGCATGCATCCATTTTAATAATGTACAATTTCTATGTTTACTGGCATAGAAGGGACTCCTAAAGAGAAATAATCATCTCAGTCTTGCAATGATGAGTTTCAAGGACTAACTGGAGCAGTATGCCCTAGGCCCTTAAATGCCCTCAGCAACCTAGCTTTTGAAATGCTTTTTTATTTTAAAGCTCCCCTTTCATTTTGTTTCTTCTCTAGTGAGCTTTTTCCACAGATAAATTAGAGAACTTCATCTTTTGCCCCTAGAAATGGTCATTAATTAGATCTTATTTTATATTTTTGTTGAAAGTGTGTTGCTGTGGCTAATTAGCACTTAGGTTAGTGTTGTGAACCAGACTCTCTTGAATTATTCAATAAGAAATACTTCATGCTGCTAAACTGCAGTATCTCTTTTATAAAAACCATATTTTAGGTCTCTCACCTATTCTGGTGTATTTAAACTCTCTCTGACCTTATTTTTTTGTCATATCAATCCTTTGCTCTGTGGAGATTATGCTGTGAAAAGTAACTGGGATCAGCATACGTGCCAAACCGGAACTGACAATAATAATGCATGTTTTTATAGAGTAATGCTTTTTGTGTCACTGCAGCCTGACAGTGTGAAGCCACAAAATACACTATCCAGGACTCTTGGAATTTCTTTGTGAAGAACTCCAAGTGTTTTAGGAAATGAAGTAGATGGCTTGAAAAAAAGTAGATGGCTATGATTCAAAAAGGCTGTGAAATAGGTAATTCACTTTATTCTAACCAGCAAAAGAAGGACAGGCAATGAAAGTGTCAGCTTGTAAATATAATCAGTATGCATTTTCTAAGTTTGACCAGGATTTCAGGGCAGACTCTATGCAACCACTGGTAAATTCCATTCCAGCATTCTAGTGGTTGTCTGCAGATACACAGCCAGTATTCTCAGGAAGCCTTGTACAACACTGAAGGACAACTGTGCTTGCACACTGAGTTTCGGTGTTCACCATTCCTGACAACCACATCATTACCTACTATATAAAATTTAGCATTTGATATTTACAAATGTAGTATACTTTTGAGGAGCACTCTAATTTAAATTTACATACATAATAGGTAATTAAATGTGAAAGCCCTTTTCCTATGCATACTTTTACTAGCTTTTTTGCTATTTTATGTAGTTCAGTCTTATGGAATCCCTTCCCAAATTTGACTTACAGCACCTGTATCAGTGCATACCTTCAGTGCTGTTCATGCTCCTGTGTTACAACACACGTGCATGTACGTGTTCTTTGGCATCACTGTGGAAGATACCTAATTCTGTGAATAAGCCTGATCACTAGTGTGTATTGTCTGTAGTTTTTAGAATTGGAATAAACCCTAGCACAGCTGGTTGTCTTAATGAGGACCTAACTGGCTTAACTAGCTGCCTGCTCTGCATCTCAGTTGTAAACAGACTAAACTATTGTGTGGTAAGCATATGTAGGGGTGCACGTCTTCCTTTGTTGTGCATTCCAGATTAGAACTGCATCTGCTTTACTTCATGTAAGCTATACTGTTCTTAACAGTGCTAAGTCTGTACTGGTAATTTACTGGTAGTTGTTGTCCTTAAGTGCTTGGTACGTTCAAAGACAAATTCCCTTCAGTGTGAGACATTAGCACATTGTCTTCCTGTAGAATACTTTTTTCACTAAGCAATTCAGTTAGGTCCAAGCCTTACTTCCTGGAATTTTACCTTAAAACTTCCTCTATGGAGCTTTGTCTATAGCAATAGAATAAGATAATTCTTACTTTAAACAGCTATGGATTTGATTTTGAAAGGCTCTGTGTCTTATAGAGGACAGCAGCTCAAAATATCTTTGTCCATAAAATATGCTTCGGTGTGTAAACAATTGGCCTGTTGGCCGACATCTCAAAAGACTTTCACAGGTGGGTATCAGTTAGCTATAGCCATCCCCTTTTCAGCTTATGATCTGAACTGGTGCCATTTCCACTGCTGACATTTGATTTAAGGATAAGAGTTGATATTTCTTCCTGTCCATCCAAATTATTAAACTATTATGATATTAGAAGAGGTTAAAGAATTGATGCATCACTACAACAGTTCTACATTGACCACTGTTTACCTTGTACATAAGCTTAGTGTAGTATCTATACTGTTATCTAGAGCTGAGCTAGTCAGTCCTGACTGAAGAAGTCTTGCCTTGTAATACTTAACCTGGAATTTTTTAGTCCTTTTCTAATTCTGTGGTAAATTTTCACAAATAGCCTTGCAAAAGACTCTACATGAAGCTGCACTATTAATTTGTGTAGTGGAATTTTTACTCTTTCAAACTTATTAGTCCAAGATTAAAAGTTGCATTTTGTTTCTCAACATTGTCTTTTTTTTTCCTTTTTTACAATTTCTGCTCATTTAGCAGATAGAATGAGGTGCCTGAGATATTGCTGCACTTTTAAGTTTCCTACATTAAGCTTTCATATGCTTAATTTAGGAAAAGTAACTGAATTTTCTTACCATCACATCTGCATTGCTTTACGTTTGTCACCTTTTAACTTCATGAGATGTCCTTTTGCTGTCCAGTTAAATTTCATCAGAATCCTGTCCTTCAAAGGTATTGAATATACTAATCATGCCTTCATCTGGATTATTAAAAGGTCTTTTCATGTGCAAGTACACACTCATCAACCTTTCTTACTATTTTCAGAAACTTTTTAAAATGAAACTAAAATCTTTCTCTTTTTATACAAATGGTCTCACAAAATGCTATCTTTGTGATAACATTCATTTTTCAATTATGTGATTTTTGACTAGAGGCATTCATTCTTTCAAAGCATAGAAAAAGAGTCTGGAGAGCAAAAATGTAAAGAAAGCTATGGAATATGTTGTCTTTGTCATGGTAAGTGTATCTGCCAGTGAGCTTGGAGTCAGTAAAGATCTGTTGATTCTAGGAGAAGAAATCTATGTCTGATACAATTAAACATTTTCTCCCTTGAGCAGTGGAGTGAATTTTTCA
This sequence comes from Daphoenositta chrysoptera, assembly GCA_013397915.1. NCBI lineage: Eukaryota > Metazoa > Chordata > Aves > Passeriformes > Daphoenositta > Daphoenositta chrysoptera. The sequence continues at coordinate 25,290 of VZRO01004068.1, read as the reverse complement.
AAACTTCTTTATACTATATGAAGTACAAACAGTTTAAATTTAACTTCTGCCACTAGATATATTGTTACACAAAATATGTTTAAGCAATATGGTGGAGTAAAGACACCCTTTACATCTTGATTTTGACCTTTCACAAAACTGTAGTACTCTAGGGGGAATATCCTCTGCTTTTGAAATCCTGTTTTAATACTTTTAAAAAACTTTAATCCTATCTGTTGAAGGAATTAAACATTTCTACTAGTCACTGGAGAAAACAAAGATACGACATATTTGGTTGGACAAGTACAAGGAACTAGGATATTGTTTTCCTTCTTCTTTCCATCTCCTCTGTCTTACTTTCTTAGTTCATTAAAAATGGAGGGAAAAAATAGAAGAAAATTGTGGAAAGGAAAGACAAGACATAATTTAACTGGACTTCCTTTGATTTAAAATCTGTGGAAGTGAAGAATGGGGAAAAGGGTCTTCTGCAGTTTATAGTATTTGAAGAATAAGGTGGCTTTCTTTCAGTATAGAATAAGTAGCAGTGATGCATGTGAAGTGTGTACAAGGATAGTTACAGCTTGGAAGTTTTTCTTTAATAAACCAGGTAAGGAACACTAGCAAACTAAAAAGTGAATGCTTTAGCTCTGTAAAATAAACAGTCTTTCAAAATTCTGTTGGAAATATTTTTTTCTATTTTGTGACTAGACAAAGTCAACAGGTCAAAGTTTCCTGTTAAGAAAGCTTGCAAGTCTTTTATTTCTCCCTTATTCAAAATACCTTGTTTTACATCTCACTGTTAAAAGGAATAGAAAGAAAGTCACAGAACAATTGGGTATTATGTGGTAGATCTAAAATCCATTTGAAGTCTGAAAGTATTTCAGTTTGAGAATTCCTTGTAAAGAGCATTTCGTTTTCTTAATCAGATGTTTTCTGGTGAGTGTTTCTTAGAGCTTGTTGAAATTACCAGCAGTAAAACTGAAAATGCAGATAATGTTTTATTAAAAAGCAAAACTAAAGTAACTGAGGAAAGTACTAACAAAATCAGTTCATTCATCTCTGATTTAAATGCCTAAGTCTACTAAATCCAATAGTATAGAGGCAGTAGTGTTACCAGTGACCAATGCTCCCAAAATCCTAACATATGCAGAGTTGTTTTAATGTTTCCTACATATAAGCAAGAATACCAGTGATAAATATAAATGAACTGCCAGCATATAAATCAATTAATTTAAGTCTTAAATTTTTTTGTGCATCCCCTGTAATATACTTAAATACAGGCACACAACCTGCCCCAAATAATTTTTTGTCAAGTAATACACAGAAGTCCCAGTCTCAGAGCTTTTCTTTGTATGTATATATTTAAGGACCAAATAAAACATTTTCTCATTTTTGAGTCGTGTGTGAATATTACTCATAAATATTGTGAGTGTGTACAAAATTTGCTTGGTTTTGTTTTGCCTCAATAATGGAGAAGTCAAGGTATGCTCTGTGGGGAAAAAGCACCAAACAGACAGCTGACTGATGGTTGTCACAGTCTTTGAAACTCAAACACATTCACTGGCAACTTCAAGCATGTCAATGAGATTTGCCCCCCTTTTTAAAAGTGCTGAATATATTCCCTGATAAGCAGACAGTCAGTGTTTCAGTATCTTCTAAAATGCAAAACAAAAAGGAAATTGTTTCAGTAATTGAATTTCATTTCCTACAGTGATGAAACTCTTTGTGAAATGCAGTATGCTTGTGTGTCTTCCTGAGCTGCTGTCCTTAAGAATGCCCTCCTTTCAGATAACATCCTTTTGTATTACAATTTTCACAAATGATCCTGTATTGCTTAACTTGAATTTTTAAATTAATTTTTGTTTTTCAATTAAATGTGTAAGAAATCAGGAAAGGAAGGCAAGAGAACAGAATAGTTGAGTGAAGACATGCTGGTCAAACTAAAGGACAACAGGGAAATGCAGAAGCAGTATCCTGGGAAGAGTATTGGGATGTTGCCCAGTTGTGTAGTGATGGGGTCAGGAAGGCCAAGGCAAAGCTGCAGCTGAAATCAACAAGGGAATGCGAAGAAAAATAAGAACTTCTGTAGGGATTTCAGCCAGAAAAGATAAGAAAAGCATACTCCTTTTGATGAACACGACTGGCAAACTGGTCTCAACAGATGAAAAGTCTGAGGTACTCAGCAATCTTTTTGCCTCAGTCTTCACTGTAAGTCTCTCTTCCCAGCCTCTCAGATTGATGGACCTCAAGGCAGGGACTGGAGGGAGCAAAGTTCCTCCCAGTGTAGGAGAACAGTAACCACCTGAGGAATCTGAACATACTTAAGTCTATGTGGCCTGGCAAGATGCATCCCACAGTCCTGAGGGAATTGGCTGATGTAGTTGCCAAGCCACTCTCCATGATGTTTGAAAAGTCATGGCAGTCAGGTGGAGTACCCAGTGACCATAAAAAGGGAAACATTGCATCAATTTTTAAAAAAGGATTGAAACACTGGCACGGGTTGCCGAGAGTGCAGATGTCCCATCCCTGGCAGCATTTAAGGGCAGATTGGACAGGGCTCTGAGCAACCTGCTCTAGTTGAAGATGTCCCAGCTCATTGCATGGAAGTTGGACTGTGAAATCATCAAAGTTCAACTGCCAGAAAGGGATTATCAAGACTTAGGTATTGCTTTAGTATCCCAGGATTTGGTCTCTTCTCCCCAGACCCAACTCCAAATATATGTATCAGCATAGATGTAATAGAACATCCTAGGTGGTAAAAGGCATAACAGGGATTGACTTGAAGGATAGCAGGAAAGGTGTACTAAGGTTCCTTAGCCCTCTCCTCAAGTTAAAGTCACCTTCTGAGGTTTTTTGTTTTTTTTGGTTTTTTTTTTTGTTTTTTGTTTTTTTGGGTTTTTTGGTTTGGTTTGGTTTTTTTACATCCTCCCACTGGAAGTTGCTACACAGCTCTTTTCCCCATTCTGCAAAGTATTCTAAGGATCTTTTCTCTGAAATGTTTTTCATCCACAAGATTTACATTCTGGTTTAATACCATTTTGTCTGTGCCACATCCAGAGATTTTCAGTCCCTACAACTGAAATTGTTTTAAGAGCTGTTCAAGTTACATTTAGTGTATAAAACATCACATTAGCTTGCATTTTACGGAGATGTAAATGAACAGGAACTTCCTCTAAACAAAATGATGTTTTTTGCTCTTTTGCAATTCATCATTCTAAAGGACCTACAATTCTGAGCAAAGCTTTCAAAAAAACAGTTCCTAACAAAAGCTCCTAGTGAGTTCTGTATAATTATTTTTAAATTAGTGGCTGCTGTCAGGACAGCAGTAACTGTCAGAGATGCTTGTTCAAATACAGTCATGCTGTGTTTTGTTACACTACTAAATAATCAAACTGAAATTTATTTCACTAGAAAGCTTTTGAGGATAACTGGCAAACTAAACTCTTGTTTCTAAAAAAGACACTACCTTTGATCTTTGACAGCTATCTTCTGCTTGAAAACCTTGTTTCATATTCATATGCTACAAGAGATTCTGCAGTTCTAAATATGTTTGAAATATGAGAAAAGTCTTGTTATAATTTATGTTTTGCAGTTGCAACTCACAGCTTCCTCAGTGTAAGTTTAAAAACAATTTTGTGATGAAGGATCATTGCTTTGATGCTTAGGTTAGGTGCAAATGTTTCTATAAAAACAACAGTAGAAATGATACATTCATGAAGATGTTCCCCTGACACTTGTAGTAATCTGACCTTCTCCTTACTAGTGATTACCTGTGCTGTTCCTGTCACCTGAGGTTCAGTGGGAGCAGTTGAGCCTCTCTGAGCTGGGGACAGCTTACATGTAGGTCCAGCTTGGGAGCAGCAGCAGACCAGTTTCATTCCAGTTTCATTTCACACAGACCAGTTTCATTTCACACAGGGCCATGATAGTGATGGTGGAGCCTCCAACCCATGAAGGGAAGGGAGCCTGCAGAGCCATCCCATAATGAAACTGTGCAGTGGACATAAAAAGCCCCTGAGCACACATTGTCAGCCTGGAAATTACTCCTGGCTCTGTTCTCTCTACTGGGTATTTAAAATTTGTGGTTTATAGTTGGCAGGTTGAGGAAGGCTGACCCCCATTAACTGTGTCCTCCAGCAGTGTCTTGCAGTTGGTTGTGAACTTAATTGGCCTTTCCTCCTGCTCCTTATATTAGACTTTTGCATGTAATTGACACTGGTCAGGTCTGTGTCCCCTGCTCCCATTCTGCCCTTGTACAATTCATTGCTAGTTGGACTGAAGTCATGAAGCTTTTGCTTCTTCGTAGGCCATAATTCTTGAGCTGTAATGTACCAGGTCATCACCTCCAGCTGGGGCAAGAAGGGTTTGGAGTTTTTCCTCTCCTAGCCCATAGAAAGTGCTTTCAAGATATTTTTGCCAGGTCAAAGCTGCAATGAATTGGCAGGACCATATGAAAAAGCAGGTACTACAGATGCTGTGCTGTACATATTTTGATTTAGCAACCCAGACATTTCAGCAGCACCTTCCACTTAAAATTAAATTCACATACCAGAGTGGCTGTCCGTGCAGAGTGTGCACTGAAAGCTTGTACTACATCAAAAAGTTATGACTGTAGCTTGACTTTTTTTTCTGCTAAATTCTGTGTCACTTCAGTTTCCATATGGCTTTACCCCTCACTTAATATTAGAAGCTCTTGTAGGAATTTGTCAGCCTACTTTTGATTAGCCTGATAGGTGAAATCATAGGGTGCTAAGTAGTCTCAAAGCATTGGTGTTACTGGGTGTCTTCTGTAATTAGGACAGAATATACCCCTTTTCAACACATTGCATGACTGTCAGAAGTGAGAATAAACAGCTTCCCTAGATACACTCTTTGATCCTCACAGTTCTGTTTTTTCCAAGAAACAGCTTATTACTTCCCTCTCTCATAGGGACCAACACGAACTTTTTTATTTCTTCTTTGTTGTTTACCATCTCACATCCAATGTACAAAAATCTTCTGTCTTACCTACGCTGGTTGTAACTTGTTAACCTCATTTTTTTTTTTTTAACAGTGTCTAGAAAGTAGCTTTACCAAGATAAGCAGTTTTTAAGCTATGAAATTATTCAGATAACACAGAAATGCAACACATGACTTCTTTAATTTGCTTTTCTCCAGCTTCTGTTGACTCAACTCATAACCTACATATTTTAGAAGTATCTTTGACTTCTAAGGAGACCTAGGTTGTTTAGCTTCACAGAACAAGTTTAATGATTTTAAACACGTGTGGTTCACCAGTTGTTTCTTACCCAGAAAACTGATAGTCCTAGACAAAGCTGATTTACAGTGGGGTTTGACTCTGGCTAAGAATGTTACTAACTGGATGTTGGTCTCTGCATGTTCATTTCACAGTCTGGATGCCCTGAATTCAGAAAGCTGAAAGTGACCTGTCACAACAGGGGCCAGGGAATGGTAATGCTCCATCAGAACAGGGAAAAATGAGCTGCCCTTTCTTTTGAAACAAATGTTTTCAAGTGGTCTAGATCTTTCATACCACTCATTTTCATTATAGGTAGAGGTGGGTTTGTCACCTCAAAAGTTGAGCACAATTTTTGATATTGTTTTCAGTTGATTATTGCTGTTCCAAACTTCATGCTGGAAACAGCCATTGGATGTTTTCACTGACACAAGTTTGGAGAAGGGGACTCTCTATTTCTCAACACAGAAATAGGCTGGAATAAGGGTGTTGCTTTTGTCATCATGTTTAAAATCTCTTGTCTGATAGAGATTTAATTCTGTAGGTGTGTTATCAACCTGTAATTAAAATTTGATGTATTGTGCTATTTGCAATGTGCCCTTCCTATTTCTGTGTTAATTCTTCACATTTGGTAAAGTGTAACACTGTAAAAAGTCTCAGTACACATACACCTCTAATATTTATTAGAGTCATGCAGATAGTTTAACTGAAGATACCATTTATACTTACCAAAGTCTACCTCAGAACTCTGATATTCAGAAGGACTTGGCCTTTCAGTGCTACTTATGGTTGTAATTGACCCTCTTAGTGAAAAAAAGTTGATTTAATCTGTCTGGTGTACTGGTGGAGGCAAAGATCCCACAGAAAAATGAAGCATATTCTTATAATCAAATATGTAATTATAGCTGCCATAAATAAAAAAGATCAGTTAAAGGAATATAGATAAATTCAGCAATTTGCTGATGTTTGAGTGCTTTATAGGGGTGTTGGAGTTTTTTTATGGGAAGTGGGTCCACAAAAGAAGCCCTTACTTAGTTTAAACAGATGATCTCAACTTTTGGAATGAGAATTTCTTTTAAGGAAGATTGAAAAATGGCATTTTCACAATGAGAAAGTAAAAGTGATAAGGTATCTCCAGACCAATATATAAATAGTGAAATAATTTAAAAATCTGGTATCCAAATATATTTTTCTAGGTTTTTATTCTATTTTTCTTCCCAGAGTGACATTTCCTTGTCAAATCCATTTTCTTTTTTACTAGCAGCTGTTTTCTGATAAGTCTTTGTGCCTGATAAGTCTTTTGATATTTATAAACCTGTTGATTTTTTGATTTTATGAACTTATACTCGTAATATGTTTATTCAAATACTGTGCTAAAGATTTGTCAGGAACATGGTGTAAAGTTCTTAACATCTCAGAACTCATAGCTGAACTGTACAAGTTCAATATAGTTGGTTTTCTTACACTTTGGTTGCAAATAATAATCATGTTTTAAATCAATAGTGAAATATTTGTGTGCCTCCAGACAGGAGGCAAATTTACATTGAACCCTACACTTCTGAAGATATTATAAAATGCCAGATATGCCACATACTTTGAGGAAAGAAAGCTGCTATTCTATCCACCTGGTACAGACTATACTTGATACATAGCCCAGAGTTTACTTTTTTGTAATCAATTTTCCAGTGTATTTCAATCATCTCCCTTCCGCTTTTCTATTCATTTCCATATAAAACATGGTTATTTCTCATATAGCATAAGAGGATTAGTCTCCTTTTAGATTTAATTTGCCGTGCGTGATAATGGAAAAAAAATGGTATTTTCTTTCAATAACATGACCAACATGTCGTGAGTTTCTTCAAGACATTGAAAACAGAGCAGAGCTCCTGAATGGAGGTAGATCAGGGCAAGATTTGCCTGAACGATCCTTCCATGGCACTGATTACAAACTCTGCCAAGGCTCTGTTAGGACAAGAGCAGGTCAGTATTTGAGAAAGTACATCCTACACCTCTGTCTTTTTTCACTGTGATTTGATTTCTTCTGGCAATTAAAAAGGTAAAACACAACAGCTTTGGATTTAAAAAAAAAAAAAGAAACTTAAAATGCGTTGAAACACAATTCTTAAAAGCCTGCTTCACTTCTGGAGAGCCCCAATTACTTCTTTTAAAGATGCTCTCCTATTTTTTTTTTGCATAGACTTATAGGCTGGTGAGAGTTGGAAGGCATGTTCAAAGATTATTATCTCCTCCCACCCACATGGGCAGGAACGTCTTTCAGTAGGTCAGGTTGCTTAAAGCCACTGCCAACCTGACCTTGAACACTTCCAGTGATAGGGCATCCCATTCCACTGTCATTTTCATTTGCATTTAAATCGTGTCCAGGATTTTTCAAAAAGAAAACTTCCAATTTTTACTGAGTTACACCTGGGATAAGTAATTGAATTTGTAGTGGAAATGCTTATTTGGTTATCGTTATGTTTGTGTGAAGATCCCATGGAAAATTGAAATAAGTCTGTGCTGATAAATGAAGATAATGTAGCACAAGTGCATGTAGGATTCAAGTTAATTTTTAAAGAGAAATTTCTGCACCAACAAGTTGTTTGCTCAAATCAGCTATATAGCAAAGCTTCTTTTTTTGATTACTGTGTTGCCTTTTTTTCTAATGTAAAAGGCTTGAAAGGGACCAGCAGGCAGCACTAACTAGAACCAAACCTAGTATATGCATATGCTAAACAAGGACCCAGCATGCTGCAAGATCTTTGGTAACCATACTATACCAACTTATAAAATTTTTATAATGAAATACTACTGCAATGTAGAAATAATCGTCTCTAGTACTTCTAAGGGTAGTCTTAATGAGTTTTTAAGTTTTAATTTTGTTGCTTGCATAAACAATAAGAGCAGCTTTACAGATTCAGATCAAGGGTCCATCTAGCTGAGTGTTGAAAGGAGAACCTAAGGAAAAGTAAAAGCTGAGTATGCATATATGCATGTGTGGTAATTAGCCCCTGATGCTCTCCCAGCCTCCAGCTATTTTCAACTCAAGGGATTTCCTGAGTCCTTATGATTGCCTGTTTCATACTGTGTAGCTGATCTTTTTTCCTCAATTTCTCCATCCTTCCCTTTCATCCTTATACGTTACTTACATTCATAACATCCTTTGGAAGGGTTTGGGTTTGTGTTTGGGTTTTGTTTTGAGATTGCTTTTGTGTTTGGTTTTTTTTCTTAAAAGTCTTGCAGTCCATTGCCTGAACGACCATCACCTTTTTGCTGATTTTAAACCTGTTTCCCACCAGGAACCAGAGATTGATCTGGTGGTTGCATGCACTTACTAGTAATTCTTTCTTCCTTGACTTCACACACCCTTAAGTGAATACCATCTAGTATTTGTTCTGTTGATTCTGTCTAGCTGTATTCTGGCCTCTCTCCATGATTGTTTCAGCAGGTAACTGATAATAAGATAATACAATATCAGATTACCCTCCTTGTTTATGGGCATGGGTCTCGAGGGGTTCATGATATAGCAGTTTCTTCTCTTACTTTTTTGATCATTTGCATTGTACTGTGCAGGAATCATTTAATTATTTTGCACCCAGTGATATAATAATATTATAAAAATATTCGATTACTAGAGCAAGATCATTGTTTCTATTACTTAAAAATCCCTGTAGAATTGCATGCAGTAAAATTCAAGGAATGTGAAACATGAGAGTATTGTGGAAAGTTAAAGCAAGTCAAATTCTCCTTGCAAATTAAAGTGAAGCTAGAAATTGCAGATGCACTAATTATTCATGTTACATATCTTACAATTAATTTTACTCACAATACAAGTACACGTCTCGTGGTTGCCTTCTAAGTGGCACACCTATAAATATACTAAACTATCAGACTTTATTTCAGCAGTGCCGAGTGAAAATCTGCCTTATTAAAAGGTTATATTCCCTTTTCACAAACTTGCATTTCTCTAGATGAAATCATATATTCTCAATTTCTGTTTTCAACAAAGTCCAAAAATAAGAATTTTAAAAAATGCTCTTAATTATGATACTGTTCATCCTTCGTTGTTCTGCCTTTCACAAGGAAAGTCCAGTTGCTTCAAAGTAGTTCTGGTAATGTTTGTCAAGACCTAGATTAGTTTAGACTCTTTAGAAATAGATTTTGCATCTTCAAACAGAACAGGGGCTTCCCTACTGTGGCACTCCAGTCACCACCACTACTGCTTTTCCCCCTGTCTTATCTCCACTGCAACCACTCTTTCCTCTTTTCATCAAACTTTGCAGTTTGTGTCAACTGAAACTAAAATAAAATTACCATTGATCTTGCCCATATGATCTGTTTATGTTCTGACAGACTGCTTAGCGTGATACTGCATGAACGTGCAAAGAATTTCAATTTAAATATGCTAGCAGTACTTCTCCATACCATGTGGTACTTAGGTAGTGCCAGAATTGGATTTGTAGTTTGAATGTCCTGATGAAGAATCTAATTTCTCAGAAGCCTTTCCAACAAGTGAAAAATAAGCTAACTAAGCTAACTTTTTCCTCATAAACTTTGGAACACCCTATTAATGTAAAATATATTGAGATTTTTTAGATTACAAATTTGAATGCTCACAGTCTGGGAAGACTGCCCTTCTAATGGAAATATCACCAAACTCTTGGTTTTTCTTTTTGCAAAATAATACACTTCCTTTTGAGATTAAGTACAAAAAAGTTGTAACCAGTTAAACAGAGAATTGTAATGATTATAAATGAAAGAAAGTACATTAATATTGCCTTAGATTAGAAGAGGAATTAAATGAGGTGGAGCTAGACACTAGCTTCAATATAGCTAGAGGGGCCAATGTAAAGACAGATCTAACAGATGAATAAAAGCCCCTAGAACTGGTTTAGTATGGCAGATAATCTTCGGACTTTGAGAGGGTTGAAGATTTTTTTGTTTTCTTGGTTTACGAAAACAATTATTGTTTCAAATCCAAAAATATTGATTGTGGCTGTGACACTAACACTTGTAAGATAAGATGAAAATCTACTTAAATACTATAAGCAATAGCAACCAAGTTGAACTGACTTTTGGACACATTGTTTCATTTGTTTTTTTTGATAGGTGAAATGCGGAATGATTTATATATCACTGTAGAAAGAGGAGAATTTGAGAAAGGAGGGAAAAGTGTGGCCAGAAATGTGGAAGTGACAATGCATGTGGTGGACAGCAGTGGTCAAATTCTAAAGGTATCTTTGTTTTATGTTTTTCCTTGCTGTATGTAATTTTGATACACTTTTTCATATGTAAGTCTTCTTTTGTGGCATTGATTGAAGAGTACAAAAATTCTTTGGAAAGGACATGTTTGTCTTTTGCTGTCTTTAGATATTCAAAGTGTTTCCACTTTGCTTAAAACCTTTATAAAATGTCTATATATGTTTATTTCTGTGATGGGATAAACATTATTGGGATAAAGACCTAAAACTGCCAACCAAATAACTAATGATTCCATTAAGATGCTGGAAAATGTTGAAGCAAGATCAAGTTTTGGAGAACTTTTTATTTCCTAAGAATTCTTCTTAGAAGTATGCAATTTTTTATGTTACACAGAACACTGTGTTTTGATAATTTCGAATTTCGTGTCTGATTTTAATAAATCAGGGATCCTCACTGCAAAAGTCACCACCATGTGTCAGTAAAAAGAATAAATTAATGTTCCTTCTCATCGTCAAATTTTATTGTACACTGCTGGTGACAGCTTAAAAACAGGCAGTGGTTTAAATTCTAATTATTAATATATGACTGTTTCTCAAAATTTTTCTGTACCAAAAAGTTTCCTGTTCACATTCAAACTTTTCCTCTCATATTTATATATAGATTTTTTTTAATTTTTTTTTTTTTTTTTTTAACTTGGAAGTAGTATTTTCATATGTTCTCCATGATTGTATGGGCTGTGGAGTGGCACAATGAAGAAAGGCTACATAAATAGCCTGGTTCAAATTCCATCTGAAGTGAGATTGTGCATATAGATGCACGGCATGCAATATAGCTACATTTTTATGTATATACACAAAAGTGTATGTGTATATGTATTAAACAAAGAAAGATAGTGAGATTATAATTGCACAGCAGGAAATCTACACCTTACCTTTTCCACAGAGAATTAATAGATATCCCCGAGTCAGGACTTAGACAAATCCATTTGTCTGCCTTGATATGGAGAGTCCATCATGGGTGTTGTAAAGGCAGCCATGTTTCTTCCTGATCACAGAATCCACATTTATTTTTTAATGCTGGGACGTATCACTGATAGGGTTACAGGCTTATTTCAGATGAGTGAAGATCTTGAGCCTGGGCTGCCCTGGGCTCAGTTCCATTCTTTGTCACTGATGCATAACGTTGGCTAGACCATGGTGTGTCATGGGAATCCACAACATGTGTGTTGCTTAAGCCTCCCTTATCACCCAGTACAACCTGTTTAACATTCTGATTCTAAATGATGTGAAGGATTCTTGCCATTTCTGATTTTCTAAATGCAAATATTTAAAAAGTGCTGCTGTTTTTGAGGGTTATAAGATACTGAGCATTGTACCACATTTGGCATTTATGATGTGAATGTAGACATTAAATAGTCATCCTTGGAAGAGCAGTCCTTGATGACATTTTGCCAGTGAACCGATCTATCCTTAATCATATTTTTTTCTTCATTAGGATTTTATCTCATTTGGCTCCGGAGAGCCACCAGCCAGCGAGTACCATTCTTTTGTGCTTTACCATAACAACGGCCCCAGATGGGCAGAGCTGCTGAAACTTCCTATTCCTGTGGATAAGTTCAGAGGAGCTCACATCCGCTGTGAATTCCGGCACTGTTCCAGTAAGTGGTGCTCATGGCTTCTGCTAGTCCTCCCTGTTTCAGCTGTAGTCAGCACACGAGTTTCCATAACACCTCAGGAAAAAGACAGCTGCATGAACTTTCTCTGTAATGCTTTTTTTACCTATAAAATTCTAAAATTTTTAAAATATTCTGAAACATTTTAGAGAGGATTTTGAGGTTAAAAATTGTTGACTGGTTCCACATTCTGCATTCTAAGGTATGAGAAACAGGTTTCACAGAGGCGAATAAACTTCTGTATGTTGCTAAGATTGCAGATTTGGTGGCTTACATTATTTGTTGTTAATACATACGAAGTTATTTCAGAATACTCCCTTCTGATTTAAAGTGAGATGAAAAAGAACATTACAGGAGACAATGTGCAAATTGGAACAGCAATTCAAGATAATCTTCATCTGACTAGCTGTAGCCCCAGTATACTTTCTTATGTTGCATTATATACGTTTATTTTGTCTAAAATGTATACTATTGTCTTTGAGTGCTGCTATTTATATATGCATTTCAGCAAAAGAAAAGGGTGAGAAGAAGTTGTTTGGCTTTTCTTTCGTGCCCCTGATGCAGGAAAATGGGAGGACTCTGCCAGATGGCACCCATGAACTAATTGTACACAAGGTAATTTGAATTAGCAGTCATTATCTGTAATGATTCCTCTGGAACATACTTTAAATGCCCAGAGACATTAAGTTGAGAAAGTCTGTATTGATTATCAAATGAGTGATAATCTTGTCACCATTAAAATATCCATTGCTGATTGTTTCATATTCACCTTCCTGATATAAACTGCAGTTGAATCTAGGTATGTGTTTCAGTGCCCTGGTTTTCCCAAGTCTTACTGTTATATCACATTGTGTTATAATGAATTTCAAAAGGTAAGTTATTTTAACTTCATGGAATTCTCTTTCCACATAAGTTATCTCAATGTTCAGAGGATTTTATATACTCCCAGATAAAGTTTAGATTTCAACATGAAAATTTGTAGCTATTAATTTAATATAACCTGTGTAACTTTGTTATATTTCAATTTCAATATATGATGCTATGTTCTAAAACCAAAGTTGCAACAGGCATAATAGAAATTCTTCACTTTCTGGCAGAGAAACAATGATTCATATAATTTAGAGATTTGGTAAATTGTTTTGTGCAGTACAGTTATTTTAACTGGTTTGTTTTCACAGTGTGAAGAAAATGCAAACCTTCAGGATTCTGGCCGCTACCTCAAACTCCCCTTTTCAAAGGGAATATCCCTAGGAAACAACAGCCAAGCAGTAAAAACCACTAAAGAGTCCTTCTGGATCACATCCTTTCTCTGCTCCACTAAACTCACACAAAATGGTAGGATATGTTGATTATTTAAAACATGACGAGTTGAAATGAGTGTGATAACTAGTCTTTTCCATGCCAAGCAAGCATGGATGTACTCAAAAATATGTTCTATCTCTTTTATAAACTGGTTTTCTTCATAATTTTTTTATATCCAGATGGAAACAAATGCATCATGATAAAACCACTGTTTTTAAGTAGTTCAAGAATGCTTTTTAGATGACCATTATATTGGAATCAAATGCAGCACTTCTGGAATCAACTATCAAAACCCAGCTGCTTTACAAAACCTCTTAATCTGTTTGTTGCAGAGTTTTTATGAACTACTTACTGTCAGCTTTAGGCTATAGCAGTTAGTTTCTAATTAGGCATATATTGCTTTTTTGTTTCTCTTCAAACCAACAAACATTTACTACTGCTTAAAACAATCTTATACATTGACTATAAGGAGCATCAGATATAAATACATACGTTTACACTCTACCAGTGCTCTGTGTAAAATTCTTAACCAGTGCTCTGTATAAAGTTCTTAAAGTTCTTGTTTACCTGCCACAATAATTACAGTTTGTGACTAAAACAAAAAACTGTGGAACAGTTTTCAAAAAATTTCTAAATTATTGTGGTTTTGCTTGGTGATGTGTTTATGGCCATTCTTTGATAGAACCACAATTTTATATTATTGCTTTGCTCTCTCCTCTGTGTGAATATCTGTGACTTTACCCATCTTCTGTGTATGATGATAAAATTGCTAACTGCTTGCAAATTGATTATAGATGTTTAACAAAAACTAGAGCAGCTTTTTAAATTGAAATAATCCTCTGAAGTTTCACCCTTTAATAGCAAGTGTCCAAAATAGAACTGTGTGCAAACAGTTAAGTGGTTTGTTTCCTTGTGCACACCCATTTTGTATTGTCATAGCAATTACCTTAGTAATGAAAGTTACCCAGTGAAAGATTTTCCCAAAGGTAGATAATGGGGAATTGGATACTAAATTTGCTATAGTTAAAGGCCTTGATTTAGGAAATTACATGAATCTACTGGTACTTACACCTGCATAAAAGTGCTGCCTGGAACTTTAGTGTCTCACTGATAAATAGTTGCCCTGTCGTCTGGTGTTCTAATACTAACTTTTGTTTACAGTCCAGGAGTTACTTTGTACTTAATGTAAATAGATGTGTGACATAGGACATAAAATTTCCTCCTTTTTTTTTAAACCATATTCTGAGTAAGAGGGTGTAGAATATCTGAATAATATTGATCCCCTTTTCAGCTCTGAAAGAGTTAACAATTATTTCAGCAGTACTTCAGAGGGTGGAAATATTTTCAATAGACAGGCTCATATTTTCTCCAAGGATCTTCTTTGGGAAGTTCATCTTGGTGAGTTTCCAAATCCCCATTCTTTTAAACAAAAATTTGCCAAAACCTATTGCATGCTCAGAAAATGAACATAGAGCAAAGCATGTGGATATTTGGTCATGTGAGCATTACTTCAGTTATCCCTGAGAGAATGTAGCTTATGTATTAAAAAATACAGGATTAAAAAGATCTGTGTATTTAATTTTTTTTAGTAAACATCTGTATTGGTATTTTTGAAAATTGCTGGTTATTTTTGAATTTGTTTTTAAGTTTGGAAATTTTTCTGAATGTCTCAGAGATTCACCCATTGTTTACAAACAACAATGTCCAGTCTAAAAACGAATTGAAAATTATTTTGTTGTCTGGCTGTGGGGTGGGGAAGTACCCCAAACCCAGACTTGTAAAGGGTGGGACTGAATTAGGCTGCAGCTTTACTCGCTTGCTGGGAAATCTTACTCAGCTGTCATTCTCTCATTGATTGTTCCCACATGCCATCAGCTCTCATGCATATTAAAATTATGGGGACTGGGGGACGGCGGCTGACTCCTAGTTGTTGGGATCCGAAACTTCCTTACCCTGGGTGCTTTGGAGGGGTTATTAGGATTATTTCCAAACAATTTTTAGAGACCTTCTAACCACGGGAGTCTGTGCGTTTGTCATGGCTAAGAACGCATCCTTTTTTAATCTTTCTGCTAGTTAGTTTTTCCTGCACTTTTCCTTTTGATCCTGGATAGTTAATCAGTTAATAACAGCAAAAAGTATACTAGCTTTTATCTACTATATTATTAGATGGGTTGTTATTTTTCATTACTCTATAAAACCCCTAAAGAGCGAGAGAGAACACAGTATTTTTCTACTGAGTAGTTATCAAAACAGTCTTAGTTTTTCATATATAGGAGGCTTCTGTAGCTGCAAGACAGTCAGGATCCTTTCAGTAAGTCTGAATATTTTAGCTGCTGGCATCCACTCACTTCTCAGCAGTGATCGGCGCATCCCTGGTCAGCAGCAGAGCAACGTGCCATGCAGCATGGCAGAGGTGTAATCCTTCTAGCTGCATTAAAAAAAAACAAACCAATGAGTCAGTAAAACAAAAGTAGCACTGGGCAGCTTTCCGAGGAACCCCAGTTTGGAGGAAGTGTTGGTGACCACAGAAGCAGCCTGTTGGAAGAGACATGCTGACTGCCAGTTCTGGAATTCAGTTTTTTCCTCCTGAAGTGTAGTAGTGTCACAACAACCCAATTTCTGATGTCACAGGACTTATATGAGAGAGATGGAAAATCATCCCAAACCACTTCCTTAAACGCATGATCCTAAACCTTCTATTAAAGCTAGCTCTTTGGATTTAAATTACATACTTTAGGAAGGGGCATGTTTTATTTGGCTGGGATAATAGGTCAAGTGTAGTCTATTTTAAATATACAGGCCTTGATTATTTTTAAGATAATGCATTGGAAATATTTTTATTCTTCAGCAAAATTAATCATCAGCAGTGACTTTTTCCCTTTTCCAAAACTATGACTTCCTAGTAGGCCTGTTTCTGGGGACAATTTTATATTCTCATGTCTCTTACTACATGACACACTGCTTTCCGTTCCCCTTGTGATTCACATGTCAGATTTTCTATTCATGTCATTTATGCTTGGGCTATTTGCTAATGTTATCTTAGAATGTCTTTCCTCCTTAGCACTTCCCTTGAAATAAGTCCTTTGAAGTGAGTGTCTTACATTTGCTTTTTCTTTTTAAATCCCCCAACAAATCCCTAATATTGAGTGTCAACTATTTTCCACCAAGTTCCTCCAGCAAACCTGTAAAGAAGTGTTTTTCCTGCTCTGAACTGACAGCTTCAGCTAGTGTTGCTACTCATCAGCTTGAGCTGAGGCTTAAAGAATGAAATGTAGAAGTACATTTAATTATCCAAAAGACAAATGTAGTTCACTGGATTTGTAAATCTTGTTTCTTAAAAATTCCTGACAGAAAGAATAATAAGACCTATAATTTGTCCTTGATCTTTGGGATGTGTCTCTGATATATGTGTGGGACTCTTTGTCACTCAGTGCAACTCAAGGATCTCTTTTTTCCATGCCAGCACAGTTTGAAGCAAAACAGAAATGTAATGCATAAATGCATCAAAACAATTTGTGCCCATCAAAAGCAATTAAGGCAACAAAATATATGTGGAATCTTATGTTGATTGTTTGCCATTAATACCTATGGCAAAATTTGAATATAAGTGGAGATTTCTTTAAAGTTAATAAAGTAAAAATTATTACTTCATTTTTTGTGGGATAGAATAACTTCCCTGGAGCAAACCAGGAAAGAGATGACACAAAGATGGGTGTTGTTCAAGTATTACTTGAGTGTGAAAACAGTCTGTGGTAGAAAGCAGCCAAAGAGATGCTGAACTGAGAGCAAAACTTGCTGTTAACTTCTTATTTTAATAAATACTGAGAACACTTCAGAAGCACTGCCTCCTTCCAACAGAATGCTGGGCAGTGATCAACTCGACTGTAGTTCAGCCTAAACTGATGGAAGGGTTGGATGGTGATTAAGGTCTTCTGCTTCAAACCACTAGGCACTGAGAATTTCTGAAAAGCTGGTCAGTGAAGCGTAGAAGTAGTAAACTTGAATATAAAAAAGCTTTGGGATTTATTTAATTCAACAGTTCAAAAATATGTGTCACTTTTACTGAATACAACTTGAAAGGAGCACTGCAGATGTGTCCAAGTTCATCAAGAAAAAACTGCTGAAAAGCCAAACCAAGTTTGCAAAACTACTTTAGGATATTGAATGGTATGGAAAAAGAAGTTCTCAATCTTATAGCAAGGTAGGTTTTTTTGTACATCTGTGAAGCAGTAACGTATGTCCAAAGACTACTAAATGTAGAACTTACATTTAAGACAGGTGGAAGGGCAGATATGTTAACTGGGCCATCCCTTCCTGATGAATTTTATGCAAGTATTTACAAGAAATCATGGATGAAAAAATCAACACGTAACTATTTCAGATGTGCTGTAAGATGAATTTATCAAAGACAAATCATGGCAGAATAAATTTCTTAATCTTTCTTTCCAAATTTTTTAAAATTTATTTTCAAGAGGAAGTGCAGCAGTTCAATAATACACCACATGGGAAAACATATAGATTAGAAATAAGAATTTTCAAACGGGCAAATAAAAGCTAAAATGGAGCTGGAAGTTTGCACTATAGTGGAAGGAATTTCCTTCCTGAGCAGAAGGAAAATACTACTAGATTGCAAGAAATCTCAGGGATTTCTCTCTGTTTTAAAGGACCAGAAGGGTGTGAAAATGAGAGTAACTTCACTAAAATATAAGACAACTTTCTGCTAATACGTTGTTGAAAGGTCTCATCAGTTGAGAGGGACAAAATCAAAATATGATACAGCAAAGCATTTTAACTTTGATTTAAATAATTAATAAGAAAGAATAGAAATTAGATTGAATCTGATGGTAGAAAATGCAGGATACACTAATGGAGACACCTGGGGATTCTGCTATACCCAGAGAGCTGAATAGTATTAAACAGGAGAAGCTTCATATTGATGACATAAATATGTCTATCTAAAAGACTCTCAAATTCTAGAACATAGATGTCAGGTGTTTACAACAGATATATGAGCTTGCTAATGATGTAGAAAATGATGATGTAATCTTATCTGTAATGTAGTTGTAA
The DNA here is from genome assembly GCA_013397915.1 of Daphoenositta chrysoptera. NCBI lineage: Eukaryota > Metazoa > Chordata > Aves > Passeriformes > Daphoenositta > Daphoenositta chrysoptera. Next base: position 6,835 of record VZRO01004068.1, on the reverse strand, counting down.
TTTTGGTTAAGAAAGGTGAAGGAGAATGAATTAAAACTGGAGAAACTTTGGACACACTCAGATATCTTTTAGCTCAGAAGAGTTCACTTTCCAGAAGAGATTGTTTTGTTTGTTAATAAAGCAGGATCTTAGAGGCATTGTATTTGTTCTCTAAAAACACATAGGAACATGAGTATTTAAAATATGTTCAAGCTAGTAATTAGGAGATGGCATCTAGCTTACAGAGAGTAACTCTGGAAGGCATCCTTCAACTGAATGAGAGAGAGCAAACTAATTGCTTTCCTTAAGATAGTATCTGAATTAAATTTCATGATAGCATTGCCACAGGAGAGTGATTTTTGTGACCCAGTACCACGTTCTTATGTTTGTACTAGTGGAGCAATTACGGAATGGAATGAAAATGTGTTGTTGGGAAAATCATATTATAGCAAATCTAGAGGTGTTTTCCTGTGTTTTAATGATGCCAAATTTTGCTGAGTGACCTGTAATAGTAAAATTTTAAATCTGAAATGCTGCTTTGCTTCCAGCTTTAATCTTGCATTTTGTTTTTGCAGGAGATATGCTTGACCTTCTCAAGTGGAGAACCCACCCAGACAAAATTGCAGGTTGCCTCTCAAAATTAAAAGAAATTGATGGTTCAGAAATAGTGAAGGTATATACCTTTTTATAGTTTTAGATGATAAAAGGGAAATAATGCATTTCCATGTCGCAGAAATATCTTTTTAATAACACTGTCTCATATTCTTTCCCATCAGTTTCTTCAAGATACACTAGACACTTTATTTGGAATTTTAGATGAAAATTCTCAAAAATATGGATCAAAAGTATTTGATTGCTTGGTAAGTTTCATTTTGTGATGATGCTTAACACTAGCTAAAAACTAAGGAAAACAAAAAGAAAACTGTTGGTTTTTTTTTTTTTTTTCTTTTTCTCTCACATTTAGGTTCACATAATAAATTTGCTGCAGGACAGCAAGTTTCACCACTTTAAGCCAGTAATGGACACTTACATTGAAAGTCATTTTGCAGGAGCACTTGCATACAGGTGAAGTTTGTACTTTTTCTATCTGTTTTAATACTAACAGTTACTACTAAACAAAGAGAATCAATCATTAGGTTAAGGAAATAGTGTATAGGTGTTAAAACCATTCTACTGCATATTTAATGCTGGTATTATTGCCCATTCATCAGCGATCTACTAGTTGCCCTTCAGCAGACTGAAAACTAAGTGTAATATTGGGCCTGTGGTCATCAGTGAAATCTAGTGATATATTTTTTATTTCGCCGGTGTTTCTCATATGGCAGCTATTGGTTTGCATTTTTTGTGCCAAGTTAACCCTTCTCCCACTTCTGTGTTATAATACTTTCTGATGTGCTATTTTAGAGATCTTATAAAAGTACTGAAGTGGCATATTGATCGAGTTACTGAGGTGGAGCTTCATGATCACATACAGGAAGTACTAAAGGTAATAAAAATTTTTCAAGACAGGTATATATTTGAATAATGTTTTCATACCGTACCCACAGGTTTAACTTGGGAAATGAAGCAGAATATATATAAATGCTGGAACAGTAGTACTAATTCTAGGGAGCTGCAGACTTGCAGTGCAGTCAGTTTATTCATTACTCTCTTTTGTCAATAAGCTGACCATTGAGGCTCACTACCATTAGTCTCTGGAGCTCTATGTTCCTTACTGAATAAGGCAAAGGAATCAAATACAGATTACACTGGTGATATTAACATCCATTGCATGAATCTAAATGGCAGACATGCATGCTGACCTAATGGTTCAGTCCTGATACCAGGGCATTTTACTGATTATGGTGGTTGTGGTTTTCTTGTTGCCCCAGATGGTACCATCAGAAGAGCACAATGTGCCGTCAGGCTGAGTTATACAACACAATAATCCCTTTTGGGACAGGTGCTACAGTTTGGAAATAAAATATCAGCATGGTACCCTTCTGTATTTTTCTATGCTGCTGTGAACTTTGGTGTCTTGCTAATAAGAGAGGGCTGTATTTTGAATTTGCATTCCAACAGTTTTGCAACTTAATTTAAGCTTTTTTTTTTTTTTTGAGGGAGGGGGAGAGAGTGGTGTTAAGTTTTTGCTTGTTTATTTTCATTTCGTTTTTTTATTAAAATGTTGTTACTGTTTCAATAGAAAGATTTGCCAAAATGAAGTAATTGGGTCCTGTTTCAGACCCTTGTCTTTATTTGAATGATGTAATCATTGCATGTGTTCTATTTGGAGATGAGCATGTTCATTTTTGTGAGTTATCTATGATTTTGGCATTTTTAGGCACAGGAATATATCTTTAAGTACATAGTTCAATCTCGAAGATTATTCTCTATTGCTACTGGTGGCCAAAATGAGGAGGAATTTCGCTGCTGCATTCAAGAACTCCTTATGTCAGTACGCTTCTTCCTGTCTCAAGAGAGCAAAGGAACTAGTGCTTTATCCCAACTACAAGTAAGTGTTCTTGCTTGTTGGCATTTTCCACATCCAGTATAAAAAATATATGCCTGTTCAGAAAGAAAATGTATTTTTGCTAAAGAAAAGTGGCATTTTCAACTTTCCATCCTACAGTGTGAAATTTTCATAACAGCACATTCTAAATATGCTTGGAATAGAGAATGCTAAATCGGATATTTTGAATTATAATAATTATATCGATGGATACAAATAAAGCAGTTTTTCTGTTCTGGACTTTTTACTGCATAGTTTAACCACACTGACACTGAAGAATTTGAGCCATACAAAAGACTACTATCAGAATTTTAATGCTTTACAGAAAATCTTTAAGTTTTGATGAACCATATGTTTTAATACTCAGATGATATCTTTATTTCATTTGAGACTACAAAAATGGGCTAGTGCTAAAGTGTAGAGGCAAAACACACAAGAGACAGCTCTCTACATTAGGTGCTAATGAATATACCATCCTCTTCCCCTGTTTCTGTAACCAAAGGTGGTTAAGATCCTGTTAAGAATTCATATTTTCCAAGTCTGTTTAGAAAACTGTTCCATCAAGAAAATAGCAAATCAGATAGAATGGAGTAGAGAGATAGTTCTTCCATTTCATGTCGTGTAAGCAGCTGGAGTCAAAAGACAACAAAATAATACAAACAACCACATTCAGAATTCCTTTTCAGTGTTCTTAACTCAGCCTGTTCTGCCACCAGTGTGAGTGTGTAAATAGCTTTTCACAATCAGCAGGATTTAGAGAAGAAGGGAATGTCAGGTTTAGCTTCTTTTCTCTGGCATTGTCCTCTTTACTTTTACAGTGTTTTCATATTCATCAGTGACTTTCTAACCCTATTTAAAGATTGTTGAAGGAAACCAAGACTACCAGTGCTGCCTCACTCCAAAATAAAAATGTTCATTATTTGAAATATGGAAGATACAGAGACTGTTACATTACTAACCTTAAAACAAAGCAAACCAAAACAACTCCACACAAATATTTTTGGTATCATATCAGCTAGATTCTGCCACCCTTTTAGAAGTTTTCTCTTGCAGAGACATAAGTGTATTTAAAGAATAAATATTTTTGTTTTAAGTTGAACTTTCACTTTGTCCTGGGAGAAATTAATCATTAGATATTACTTCAGGGAAATAGTCACGAGTCTTAGTCCATTAATGAATGTGAGGCTATTCCTTCTGAAAATAAGACTGTTTTTAAAGCTACTACCTACCCTTGAAACCAGGCATTTTTCTACAGTTACTTAAATTCCTGTAGTTATTTAGATTCTATAAATGTCAAAACTGTTCTGACTGTCCATTTTTGCCCTGTTCCTCTAGGCTGTGTTCCTCAGCTCGTTCCCGTCGGTGTACTCAGAACTGTTGAAGCTCTTTGATGTGAGAGAAGTGGCAAATTTGGTTCACGACGCTTTGGGCAGCTTGCCAACAGTCATGCATGGGGATGAGTCCCTTCAAGCTGTGAAACTGCAGAGCATTGGGAAAACTGTGGAGAGTCACCTGTACACTAACCCAGGTAAGGTCACTCTGGGCTGCCTGCAGAGAAGGAGCTCGAGCTGTGTGCTTGGTACGTGGGCCAGCAGCTGCTGAAGGGAATGGTGTTCCTGAGGAACAGTTCTTGAAGCACTGCTCTGCATAAGCTGCTCATTTACAAGAACACAGTTTTTTGAATTTAATGGTTTGTTTTTTCAGAGGCAAACACTCTTAAAAATATAGGGATTTTTTTAATCTCCTGGCAATATGTTGGTTAAGGAAGTTTGCCTTCTACTTTTTAAGTAATTACAAGGAAAAAGCTTGCTAAAATTATTTTATTTCCTTTTTTCTTCTTCTTTGGGGGCAGTTCAGCAAACAGACTCTCACTTATCCATTAACTTTTGTTTTTGTAACTCTTGCTAGTTCAGCACTTTGGATCCTCCATTTCTTAATGTAGCATAAAAATGCTACACAAATGTGAGTGATGCCTGGTGCATAAAGTATATAGCAGCATAGTTACTTGCTGTGCAGAACTAAAAACTGCTGAATGGTGGTGAGCCCAGCATTCTTGGTTTCTAATCTAAGTGAAACTCATGGAAGTAACCAAGTATTAAATTTGAGAGGAAGTAATTTTGAAATAATTAAAATAGAATAAAGATATTTAAAGAATTCTAGTAAGTCTTTATTTGCTCACCAATAGCCCTGAGAGCTACTTGGGTATTGGCTGATGCAATTTAGTAGGAACAGCAACTTTTACCATTTAAAACATTCAAGGTAAACATGTTGCAATGATGAAAGGTCTGCAAAAACCACCAGGATATGCATAAATACTTTGGGATACTGCAAAAAAAAAGGAAGAGTTCCTTGAGCATATTTTTTAAAAAAGTTTTCAGTGGTTCTACTTTATAAATATGAACTGAAAGAAATAGGTAAGAAGTACTGCATCCTGGCTAATTGGGCTCATTCTGGCTGTGAAAACAGCTTACCCTTTCCCTTGGGAGCCCCCCCAGTGTCCCCTCCAGAAGGGTCAGTTAGCTCTCCCTGCAGGTGATGGATCAGACCTTCCATCTCCAGCTAGATGATGACATATTCATGGAGCAATATTAAGGATGCTCTCACTTATGTTTTTCATTTTCCAGACTACTTAGGCACCAGGTAGCATCATTGCCATTTTCCTTCCATTATCTCAGGTCAGCCTGACCAGGCAATCCAAATATATGAATTTAATCAGAGTTACTCAATGCCATATAATGGACTCTTGGGGACTTTCTTGGAACTGCAAATCTACTTTCAATTGTATGACAACTTTTTTTATGTCTTTTGTAAGGAAATCAGTTTTTTATTCAATTCTGTTTTCATTATTAAGAAATTGGTTTGGCTTTAAAAGCAATGAAAATTACATGTTAAGGTTTAAAAGGAGGGCAGGTTGCACACATATAAAATAAAAATTTCTTAGACCATGGGGAAACAGATGTGAAAAACATCAGGCAGTAAAATGAGCTTCCAATGTCCGTGATAGGAAGCTCAGAAAAACAGTTGTACAGTGTAACTTTGGTCATCATTAAGTTGAAGGGTCTTGTGGAGATCAGCATCTTGTCTCTTTGCCATGAATGCTTCATCTCTTTAAAAAACAAAAATATAAGTAGACTTTCCCTCACCCTATGCCTAGAAGGAAGTCCTATTAAAATCCTCTTGGAAAAAATAAATACTGCACTATATTATGTTAATGTGTAGTGTAAACTCTACATCTTAATGGGAAGTTGAGGCTTGCTGCTGTGAAAAGAATTGATGCCTGTCTCCGAGATGAACATAATGAATGCTGCAAACCACAGTGCTAGCTAACATGCTGGAAGTAGAAGGAACATAGGAAATAACTATTTATTTAAACATCTGAAAATGAGGGGGGTACTTCTGAGATAACATTTTCTGTTACCTGGAGCTTACTTCAAAACAAGTGAGAGTAGTTTTGAAGTCTGCCATAGGAGTTATACATATTTTCTGCTGCAAGGGCCTGAACAACTAATGCATTAGCTCCCACAGCTGCACAAATAAGCTGACACTAAAGCTACTCTGTCTTTCACTGAAATTCAGAGATGTATTTGAATCTGTTGAAAACAGAAACAACAGGCATGCAGGGGTTTATTTAAGGTGCCCATGCACAGATGTTCAGTATGATTTCAGATGTATTTGTTGTGTGATCTCTGCCTGTCTCTCTAGAGAATGCAAGTTATGTATTGTATTTACTGATCATGTGTAGATAGGATGTTTGAAATGGATTTCATATAGTTTGGTTGTGGTATAGTTTCTTATAGAAATGGTTTTGGTATAGTTTGCTTTGAACCCTTTTCTATTTCAAGTTTTAAACTTGAGCTCTTCCTGTAAGTAACAGCTACAGACAGGGTTGTTAAAAGGTTTCTGTAGCAGTTATGTCTAGCTCTTCTGAGAAGTTAGTGGGTATTAAGGTCTTACTTTACTTTCTCTATTTACCTCTGCATCTTTGTTGTACACTTCACTGGCTGTCTAAAAAGAAACAGATGACAATTTTCCTGCCAATAAAGTTCATCAGTATTTTTTTCCTCTTGGCCTTTCTTCCAGCCTCCTGGGTATTTTGGTCTTCGGACTCATCCCTCTTGACACTTGTAGAATGTCCAAACTGATGTTCTACATATGCCTGTAACCAGAAGAATGTCTAACTTATTTATTTCCAATACATCAGTAGTCTAGAATACTTGTTTGCTTTCTTTTTTGTGTTAAATATTACTATAGCTTCCTTTGAGGAAGAGTTAAATCTGTTTTGCTGGGAAGAGTTAGGGCCAATAACACAGAAACACATCTTGAACCATGTCCTTCTTGACACGGTTAAACAGGAGTTAGCAGAACACC
>VZRO01004067.1:150038-160536 GCA_013397915.1 Daphoenositta chrysoptera | reverse complement strand
GGGACTGGGGACAAGGGATGGAGGGACAGGACACAGGGAATGGCTTCCCACTGCCAGAGGGCAGGGCTGGATGGGATATTGGGAAGGAATTGTTCCCTGGGAGGGTGGGCAGGCCCTGGCACAGGGTGCCCAGAGCAGCTGTGGCTGCCCCTGGATCCCTGGCAGTGCCCAAGGCCAGGATGGGTCACTCCAATCCCTGCTTCTCCTCTCAAATTGGGTCCATGGATGTGGAACTAAAGGAAATGCAGCCAGAGGAGGTGATGGACAGGCTCACCAGGCTGGCCTGGCCCTGACTGCTGACCGACCCCAGTGGCCACAGTCACCCTCATGATGCTCCTTATCATTCTGAGCAAAGTGGGGGATCAAAATCAACTACAAAAAAAAAAAAAAAAAGAAAAGGGGGATGTTATAATTAAAAGCTGATTTTTCATTGAAGCTGGACTTTTTAATTTAAATGAATTACATTTGCCTTAAAAACTTAATCGAATTAAAATTAAAGTTAACATTATGGTAAACCTATGTTAAAGCCTGGAGTTACTATAATCTATTCACATTGAAATTAAATATATATGTACAATTTTATATCCATATATGAAAAGATAGCTGTACATATTTGCTGCTGAAATTTTAAAAAAGTTAAATTACTGAACCATCCAAAAGTTGTCTGCTAAGTACCTAAGCCCCAAATTACCAGAGTGCCCCTTGCTAATAACATCCACTGTGTAAAGTAATTCTTATTTTATTTCAATTTCCTCAATGGGTGCTGGTTTGTCCAAGCTGGGAGGGGAATTGGAAGGCTGAAGGCAGGAAAATGTGGTTATATCTTTCCACCTGTGCAGGATAAAGCTGGGTGAGGAGTGTTTTGCTGAGAGGTTTGGGTCCCTTGCTGCAGACAACATTCCCAGTCTTCCAAGAATTTATCCTCTTTAAAGTGTAGGAAATGCTAGATCTTTAGTTCTTATCTATCCAGCTTATATAAGGTTTGGTTAATGTATAAAAAATGCAAAGTCCTATTTTTGTACATGTCAGATGGAATTCCAATTCCCATCTCACCAGTGCCCAGCCTGACAGAAAAATTAACAATGATCCACAGGGTCCCTTCCAGTGGCTGGGTTTGGGGAGGAAATTCCTGGATGCTCCAGCCACCTGGCATGGAGCAGGATGGCCAGAGCTGTGGCGGTGCCAGGGGTGTGCATGGACAGGTGACCATGGTAACTCCTCCCAGTGCCAATGGATGCTGAATTCCCCATCCTCGCGGCTCTCCCACATCCCAGCCTGGTGACAAACACTTCCCTTGCCCCAAACACCATCCCTGGAGCATCCCCAAGTGCCGCTGTGGCAGGAGCACAGTCAGGGCTGGAGGGAACAGCCAGGGCTGCGCTGCGGGGATGTGACTCCGGGCACGGAACAGGCCGTGTGGAAATCCCTGGATCCTCTCCACGTCCCTGGCATCGCTCTGGCCCATCTCCCTCCCTCCCAGCCGCTCCTGCTTTGTCCCGGGAGTGTCCCCCAGGGCCCGGCTCGGGGTTAGTTCAAGTCTAGCCTATTTAGATAACCTTCTGGTGGGTCTATAGAGAGCCCAATATCCCTGCTGGAGGATCTCACTACAAATGAGCCAATCCTCCTAATCTCCTTATCGTTGTAGGCCTCAGCCTCCGGGCCTGGTTATCTACGTGGATAAAAGAAAAGGGACACTGCACAGCACCTATCCCGGCAGAGACCCCTCCCCTTTAATCCTGCCAGGGTTGTTTCTCCTTTTATCCCCCTCTCGCAAATCCCCAGCGAGAAGCCCCCGGCCCCCCCGGCTCCCCTCCCTTCACGCCTGAGCAGGGAGGCAGAAAGGCCGGGAAGGGCTGAGCAGGGATGCTCTTATCGCCAGCACCTGGAGCGGGGAGCGGGGCTGGGGGCGCAAATCCCCCCGGCCCCGGCCGGCAGGGAGGCTTAGAGGGGCGGGGGGCTGCTCCGTGCCCCTCCGGAGCTCCCTGCCTGATAAGTACCTTAATCATTCAGGGCCAGGAGTCCCCCGGGGCGCGGGCTAAGCCCTGCGCATTCCTGCCGCACACAATTAGGGCTCTTTCCCCCTCCCTCTGCACATTTTTCCCTCGCTTTCATTCCTGCCCTCCACCCTTTCACCTTTGCAGCAGCCCTCTCTTCCCTGCTTGGTCCCCACCCCACCCTAGTTTCTTCCCAAGTCCTCTTGTTCCCCTCTCAAATTTCCCTCTTTATCCATTTTTGGTGCCCCTCCAACCTTTTCCCTCTCTTTTTCCCATCCCATTTTCACCCCTACCATCTTCACATCCTTCCTTCCCCCAGCCCCTGCTCCCCTTTCCCCCTTTTCCCCGTTTGCTCTTTGTCTGCCTGTTCTCCATCCCTCAGCCTGCCTCTAATTTCTGATTAATATGTTCTTAGCCAAGGAAAAGGGAGAGCAAGAGAGAGAAAGGGAGTGGGAGAGAAAAGAAGGAATCTTCTAAATAAATCATTTAGTCATGTGAGGAGCTAATCTCCAAGTGACGGCCTGTGTTTATCTAGTTTTTAGCAGTGCATGTTAAATAGTGATATGGGACTAATTTTTTTTTCCGCTGGAGCTGCTGTGAAGGGATTTTTAACTTCATTTCCCAGAAAGAAAAATGGTGAAAGCAGAGATAAGGCCCCCGAGCAGCTCTTCCCCTGAACCGGCAGCCAGTGCAATTAAACACGACGCCACCAAAAGGGCAGCCGAGCCCACGCTGCCAATTACTGATGCCTTCCCCCATGCCAGGCTCTGGCGTGCTGGGATCAGCATCCTTGGCACCCCCTGGACCACTCCACGCTGCCTTGGCATCCCCCTTGTGCCCTCTGCCACCTGCGTGGCCTCGGACTTGGCGCTTGGCACAAGGCTCTTCTCCCCTGGAGCTCTGCAGGACACACGAACATCGCTGCCGTGGCTTGGGGGGATTGGGGTTGGGTTAGAGGCAAGTTTGGTAAAGGAAACCTCTGGTCTTGCAACACGGTGGGCAAATATTGCCAATGGAAAGTGTCCAAACCCCAAACATTTTCCTATTCCAGGGATTAATAGTATTTTTCTCCTCTGCACTGGACCCCTGGACAAAGCTGGCCTGAATTTTGAGCTCCTTCGGGATCCTCCCCCTCAAGAGATGAGCAGACACAGTATTTTTTAATCTATGTATTATTCCCTGACCATTTTTTCCCTCTTTTCTCATTCCTTCCCCCTTTCCTCCCTGGCTTGTGGAACAATCCCACCTTCCCAGGGTCACAAAACCTCGCTGTGCTCCCTTGCAAGCCCCTCATCCTCTGGCTCATTTTCTAGAGAGGTAAAATCGTTCCCTTTTGGTGCCATCTCCCTCCTCCCAGCAGGGTGTCCCTGCTCCCAGGCTGGTGCTTCACGGCCCTTTCCCATTTTTCTGCCTCTTTTTGAGGGGAAAAAGTCACGGAATCACAGAACCATGGAATGGTTTGGGTTGGAAGGGACCTTAGAGCCCATCCAGTGCCACCCCATGGAACAAGGACACCTTCCACTATCCCAGCCCTGTCCTTGAACATTTCCAGGGAAGGGATCAGCTACAGCTCTTGGGTGACAATTTCTGTCTCTGGTAGATAAGGAAGGGAGATGACAGTGAACCCCCAGGGCAGAGCGTGGGGGGATTGACAGGAGGATAAATGGCGGGAAAGGAAGGTGGAATCCATCCCCACAGCTCAGGTCCTTTTAGAAGACACCTCCTGCTCCCAACAGCTTCTCCAGACATTCCCAGATGCTCCCTGGGCAATTAGAGGAAAATACTGAAATAGATCCAATTATTTTTAACTCTCCAGGCAGCTCCCATGATAAGGGGCTTTTCCCTGGAGCCCAGAAAACCCCTTGGGAGCCACCCAGCCCTTCTCCCTGGCTGCCTTTGGAGCCCCCTGGGGTGGGTGGATAATGAGTGGGCAGGAGAGGCAGCTAATTCCCGACGAGAGTCTGGGGGGAGCTCGCCAGCGACTGCAATTAAGCCCTGAGCATTAAACCCCTGGTAATAAGGGGCTGGGCTGAGGGGAGGCAGAGCAGTAATTTAAATGATGGCCAGCTCAAATATGGAACGTCTGAATGCTCTCTCCGAGAGATTTATATGGGCACGGGCCTACCTCGCTCATTTATTTCGTTAACGAGCTCCTCATTGGTGTCTCTGCCTGTGGGAGATGGGTGGACAGAGGGATATGGGATCCGTGGTAGGGTCGTCCCTGTGCGTGCACCCTGCTGAGCCCTGGAAGCTCGGTGTGCCCCACTGAGGCTTGGGCAACGCTTCCCATTCTCAAAACTGAGGATGCTGAGAAATTTCCCCCCTCCTCTGGAGCTCCTTGGTGCAATCAGAGCCAAAATCTGTGAGGTGATGGAGGGTTTTGGGCTGGGGGCATCCAGGGGCACTGCGGGGTGTGGGCAACTCCCCTTTGGTATGGCCTCTCCCTGACTGTGGCCAATAGCTTCCCATCCTGGGGGGATCAATGGGAAAAAAAGCTGGATTTGCCCAGAAAGTAGGAAAATGGAAAAGGCTTGTGATGCACCAGGGTAAGGGTGGGAGCAGGACCACTTGCTGGAAGGAGGGACCAAACCAAAACCTCTAGAAAATGAGCCAGAGGATGAGGAGATTGCAAGGGATCACAGCGAGATCCTGCGACCCTGTTCAGTGAGATAAAGCAATGAGGAAAGATGAAATTCTTTGGGACAGCAAATCCTCCTCATCCCCCTGTGGCTGGGATGGAAAGCTAATGGGAAGCACGGACCCCCAAAATGCTGGAATGGGAATATTTTGCACAGAAAGAAAAGTGCCAGTGCCCAAATCCTCCCTGCCCTCAGTGGCACAGCCGCCCCTGGGGACGGCGCAGCGTGGGGACCCCTTCCATGCCACCCCCTGCCACCTCCCGGCTGCTCCCCCTCCGGAGCATCCCTCGGGCGGGCGGCTGGGAACAGCTGTCGGAGAGCCGAGAGCTAATGGCTGCCTGGAGAGCAGTTAGTGGATAATTAATATTTGCAGCACAGAGCTGTGATTGCTCTACATCTTCCTGCTGACAGCGGCGTGGGGAGGGAGCGCGCTCCGGCCGGGCTGGGAGAGATCCCAAGCGCAGGGCTTGGAGCGCTGGGAGCAAGCAGGGAGCTCGACCAGCCCCTTCACCCAACACACTTGGAGGTCCTCATCCTTGAAGATGGAGCATGAAAAACCCCTGGATGCAGCAAGAGGGCATCACAACATGGGCGTGGAGCCAGTGGGGCTCCATGCCTGCATCCCGTGGCAGTAGCAAGGAAAACCTGCCCTGGAAAACCCCCTCGGTGAGATTTGGGGGTGTTGGAAATGCTCCCACCCTTCACTCATTTAATTTTTTTTGTTGTCGGAGAGAAAATCTAAGTAGAAAAGTGTCTCTGAGATGCCTTGGAAAGCACCAGTTCTGTTCCCTGCCCTGGGGATGGGCAGGACAGGGATGCTCTGTGTGCCCCAAGCCCTTGGGATGGGCGGTAAGAACACCCAGCCCTGCCTAGCACAGGGAAGGGCAGTGGAAGACGCAGGACAACAAAACCAGGAGCGAGGAGAGAGGGGGGACAAGTGCTGGGACAGGGGGATGAGCAGACAGGGCATGAAGCCACCCAGGAGATGCTCCAAAACTCCAGGGGACATTTGGGAAGGCAAAACCCGAATGCTTAGCCCCAGTGAGCCGGGCTCTGCCTGCCCTGGGACAGGTCTAGCCAGGCTTTGACCTTGGGCTGAGCTCCCGGCCGAGCCTGGGGCGCTCTGGCCTGCCAGCCTGGCGAATCCCTCCTGGGCTGCGAGGGAAAGGGAGGCTCCAGCCACGCCACAGCTCCGGGCGTCCCCATCCCAGTCACCTCCTGAGGGAGCAGCATCCTGACCACAGGGCCCTCCCGGCTGCGACAACAAAGGGAGCGAGGCAGAAGCAGAAAGCAAAGGCTCCGTGCAGCAGGCAGGGACTCGGTTATCCTTCTTTATTAGCGTTGTTTTCCCAGGTTTTTCTTGGCGAGGAGCAAATCCAGCGGTCCCTGGCTGCGAGCGGGTTTGCTGCAGCTCGTGGCACGCAGTGAATTCCCTGAGCTGTTTAATTGAACAGCTCTGAGCGTGCAGACAACACCGGCACTTGGCTCTTCCGAGAGCGGCCTCGGGACCCAGCCAAGAAAAGGGAAAACGCGAACACCGCGCTTGGGAGAGGCTCAAATCCCGCTTAGCTCCTGCTCCCTCTGCCGGCAGCAGCTCCTGGGGCTGTGGAACGCACGGAGGGTGGCGAAGCAAGACGTGGATGGATCCCACAGGAAAGGATCCCGCTGTCCTTAGAGGGAGCTTGGTGAGGAGCATCTCCTTCGGCTGGGCCTTTCCCTGGCTGCTTTGAGGGGCTGGGTGGGTAAACACAGCTGGTGCTCCAGCCCCATCCTTATCTCCATCCCCATCCCCATCCCCAGCAAACCCCCCCTTCCACGGGGATTTCAGGGTTGTGTCTCCTCTTTGGCAGAGCACCAGGAGCTGCATCAGGCTCCACCACCTGGGAAGATGCAGGAGGGTGTGGGAAGCCTTTCCAAACGCAGTTCCAGCCCTGGGAAAGGGGGAGAAAGGGGAGGGAAAGGGAGAGAAAGCCTTCGCTCTGGGGTGAGAGTGGCACCGTGGGACCCTACAGATGAGTTGCCCATCGGGACGCAGCAGGACAACGTGATGCTCCAGGAGAAGATGATCCTTCAGGATAACGTGATCCTTCAGGCCAACGTCCAACCCAGCCTTGACCCCAAACCCATCCCCAGCCTCTCTCTGGAGGCAGGATGGGAGCAGGGGCTGCCCCCACACCCAGGCTCCCCATCCCCGTGCCTTCCCCCAGCCGAACCAGTGGAAAAGGAGGCTTCTTGTGCCGCGGCTGCCCGGATTAACCAATCCTATAAATAGCGGGGCGGCCGCGGCGGCACCACCCCGGCCCCGCTCCTGCCAAGGGCCGCCTCGGCTGCCGCTTGATCCGCCCGCCTCCGGTATTATCCCTCCAATTTCTGCCGCAAAGCCCGGAGTGCCTGGGCTGGCGCACGCGGGAGTTCACACCTAGAGAACAGAGCCTTATCTCGGCGCCGTGTGCAGGACAAGGCTGTTTTACTCCTCCCTCCATAACCCTCTTAGACTTAATCCCGTCTTTAATGCCGCTTGGAAGGGGGCTTTGAGCGGCTGTGCAGCCTAACTGGCTCTGACCTCTCCGGCTGCTCTCGCATGCCCATTTGGAGAACTCCGACTTGCAAAGCGATAACAGCAGCCCGGTAAATCCTCGCTGGGGAGCTAAAGCGATTGTCACACTCAGGGGAAGTTTACTCGCCAAGCAAACTTGGAACAGCTTCCCGGCCCCGGCGGAGCGGTGTGGGGGGTGCCCGAGGCGGGGGTGAGGGTAGAGGCACCCGGTGGGTTTTGGTGATGACGGTCCCCGTTTTAGTTTTGTCGGTGTGGATTTGGGATGAAGCGCTTGAGGGAGGATTTCTGGTGGCCTTCCCATCCTGGGAAGCAGGATGGGGGCTCCCAGCTCCCATCACACTCGTGATGCTCCTCCCTCATCGATTGCCCCAAAAATAAAGCATCTGTGGGGTCTTAAACACCTTGCCGTTGTCCACCCCACAAATCACTCTCTGTTTTCCACTATTCCCATCCACCCCACAGCGCAGGAAGAGCCGTCCCGACGCTCATTCCGGAATAAAGGCCCTCCCCGTGCAGCCCCGTGAGGTCCCCGGCAGCGCAGGGAATCGACACCTTTCTGTTCCGTTTTAAATTAATCAAACCCAGAGTCCCTATATTAATACTGTGGTGGGAATTAAAATCATGCAACGCATTAAAGATGTAATTTAAAATTAATAACTCATAATTATTTATCATGGCGTATCAGCTGGGCTATGAATTTTCTCTTCTCACCCGGCATTCATTTCCTTCGCTTCCCTCCTTCCCGTGCCTGTAATAGCTGCCGGACCATTATGGATATCTGCGAGGGGTTTTTGGGGAGATGCTGAGCTTAAGATGTAACATTCCCAATTTTTTATTTATTTTTCTTCCCCCTTCCCTGGTTTTCCTTGGGGTTGGTGGGAGAAGCTTCTCTGTGGTGAAGAGGAGGAGGAGGAGGATGCTGAGCCTGCTTTGCCATGTGCTGATGACTTTGGAGGAGCCAGCAGTGCTTGGCCACGCAGAGCCCAGGAAAGGCCTTGGAATGGTGAGGAGCTTCCATCTCCACCCTGCTTTGGACCACCAGGAGCTTCCTGGGGCCCTTCCCCACCCATTCCTCCAAGGGGGAATTATGGATAAAGAGCAGGATGGATCCATCCCTCTGGCCATCCTCCACCCTGCTCCTGACCCCCCAGCGGCCAAGAGGGACAACTCAGCCATTTTCTAGGGAAAACGTGGAAAAAGCAGCGGCGAAATCAAGGTGGGAGGAAGAGAGTGAAGCCCAGCATCCCCGCAGGTCTTGCACTCCCCTGACTCCCTCAGCGAGCTGAGCCCGAATCAAATCCCAAACAGTGGCTGGTGGAAGCTCACATGAGGGGGAAAAAAAGGAGGCAGGAGCAGCTCTGTCTCTTTAAAAATAAATAAATAGATAAAGACTAAAAAAATGCAGTAAGTATATGCAAATGTGTGGAGCCGAACATCGCTGTCTGTGAAACAGATGAGGGAGAAAGTGCTTGAAGCTAGAGAGGAATGAGGCAGCCAGCGCTGACCTCGGGGTTAATAATTTTTACTTCTCCATCTCATTCCGTCCATAAAAAAAATACGAGGGGGGAAGGAGGGAGGGAGGAGGCGGCGCGGCAGGGAGGGAGGGGAGGGCTGGGAGCCGGATGCTGAGGGGAGCCAGCGGCACCCGGAGCTGGTCCCGCCCCGTGGGAGCCGCGGGGGCTGCGGGAGAGGGGCTGGGGCCGTGTGGGGCTGAGGGAGTTGTGTGCAGCTCCTCGCAAGGCACAGAAAGCATCGGAGATCCCGGCTGCAGCTCTCCTCCGGGTGAGGATGGCGACTGGAAATGAAACAGCGCAGCAAATACCGCAGATCTGGTGACTTTCCAGAGCCCTGTGCCCCGCGTGGGGCAGCTCTTGCGAGGGCGCTGGCGGCTGGTGGGTGGTGATGGAGGGGAAACGCTGCTGCTTCACCCAACACGGTGCTTCCACAGGCTGGCAAAACCTCTGCTCTCGCTCAGACCCCTGGTCCTTGATGGAAAACCCACCCAGTGCCGAAATTCCAGCAGCATTCCTGCATCCCATCACACTGCTGGACTCTCCCCTGCTGCACCCAAGGGTGGCTCCAAAAGTCGGTGCACCAAAGAGGATGAAACTTGGATGTATTTCCGTGTGTATTTTCCTTACCCCTCCGTTATTCCATCAGGCAGTTTGGCTGCTCTCTAAACGAAGCCCTAATTGTTCTGGGATGCTGGAGGGACGCAGCTACAGCCCGGTGCCTGGGGTGGTGTTCCCACTTCGCTGACCCGCAGCTGGCCCAGAGTATTAACCAGACCAGCGTGCCTGGTTCCTTTGCAACCCAGGCTGGGTTTTGCTACAAAAATCTCCAAATCCCTCCCTGGGTGTGGGAGCTCCTCAGGTGTGCCCAGTGATTCCCACACCCCCGGGTGTTTGGAAGCACACACTCGTTTCTCCTGCTCCTCCCCTCTTCTGTAGGACCCTATTCCTCAAACACTGAGTAAAGGAAAAGTCCCTCCATACCCCAAATAACCCCAAACCATCCCCCGCTGCAGCACGCAGGGGTGGGGGACCCAGCACTGGAGCAGATCCTGCTGTGCTGCACCCACAGCACTTCAAACACGGGGCAGATCCTGCGGGAAGGCTGAGCCCCACAGGGCTGTGGGGTGCCCAGGGTCTCACTGGCTTTTGTGGTTCCTGCCAAACCCCAGCCCTTCTCCTCGGCAGTGCTCTGCACACACTGTGACCCTCTGTTCCCGCTGGGATAACGGGAGCAAGGGGATCAACACCTGCCAGTGCCCGGGGCAGCCATCACCCTCCTCATCCCGGGGGGAGCTGGTGCTCCCTGGGGGAGGATTGCAGGGAAGAACCCCAGCTCTGCTCAGCCCTGGGCAAGCCCCAGGAGCTGCCTTTTCCCAGGGGAGGATCTCAGTGGGAGGATGGAGCCCAGCCCCTCCTTAGCTGGGCTGTCTGCGTGGCCAAAATCAGCAGCAGGGCCAGAGCCTGAGCTGCAGTTCGGCTGTCACTCGGCTGTCCCCAGCTCTGCAGCCCCCTACCCACGCTGTCACCGCCAGATCTCCTCACCTGCCTGCTGAGAGCAGCGTCCTCGCTGCCACCTGGCAGCCTGTGCAAGCCTGCATCCTTCCATGGATCCCTGCCTGCTTCCCTCCCTGCATCCCTGCCTGCTTCCCTGCCTGCTTCCCTCCCTGCATCCCTGCCTGCATCACTGCCTGCATCCCTGCCTGCTTCCCTCCCTGCATCCCTGCCTGCTTCCCTGCCTGCATCCCTCCCTGCATCCCTGCCCGCATCCCTCCCCGCGTCCCTGCCCGCATCCCT
>VZRO01004067.1:86049-145555 GCA_013397915.1 Daphoenositta chrysoptera | reverse complement strand
GGGGTGTGGGAAGGGTTAAGCGCAGGTTTGCTTTGGGAAATGGGCATCTGGAAGGGAGCAAAGAGTTTCAGTCAGGGACAGGAGCTGCTCCCCTTGGTCCCTGAGTGTCCCTCACTCCTCCCTCACTCCTGCCATCAGCCAGAGCCGCGGCTGTGAGGAGCCAGACAAAGGGGAAGAGGGCTCTTCCTCCTCTGGAGATGTCACAGGCCACGAGGGGGTCACAGCCTTCAGTGCTTCGGAGATGGGGCAGACAGACAAGAGCAGCTGCCAGTCAGTGGCCCCAGCAGCAGGTCCTGGCTCTGTGCTCTGCTCAAAGCCTTCCCAGAAACAGAGCTGGGACCGCTCATCTCTGCCAGGGAGGTTGGCAGATTTAGGGCTCAGAAATCATGGAATGGTCTGGGTTGGGAAGGACCTTAAAGCCCATCCAGTGCCCCCCCTGCCATGGCAGGGACACCTTCCACTGTCCCAGGCTGCTCCAAGCCCCAATGTCCAGCCTGGCCTTGGGCACTGCCAGGGATCCAGGGGCAGCCACAGCTGCTCTGGGCACCCTGTGCCAGGGCCTGCCCACCCTCACAGAGAACAATTTCTCCCCAGTTTCCAACCTGACCCTGTTTTCTGTCAATGTAAGGCTCTGTCATGTCTGGCAATGTTCCCCCTTGTCCTGTCACTCCAGGCCTTTATGAACAGTTCCTCCCCAGGTTTCTCCAGTGGAAATCAGTGTAACAGCACCATCCCTCAGCCACCTGTGACTTCCCAAGGATCAGTCTTTCCCAAGGCCACCACACCCATCAGCTCCCCTTTCCACTGCCAGGAGGTTTGTGATAGAAACAAAGGCACTGACCTTCCCAGCTCCCTGCACAGGTATTTCCCAGTGGGAAAACCCTCTCCATACCGAGCCAGGTGCTGCAGACCTCAGCTGAGGTGCAAACACAGCTTTTCCCCACGCTTTCAGGCAGGGAAAATGGAGCAGCTGGTGCCAGGGAGGTGACAAGGGCAGCCTTCTGTTCTGTTGGAACACAGAAAGAGGCACCGTCCTGGGTGGGTATTTCAAACATCAAACTGAAAAGCTGAAAGGAAATGTTCCCAGGAGTGCTGGAGTGGCTGCTGTGACACTCCTGCTGGAACATTAATATTTGCCAAAAATAATTTGTCTTTAATCAGACACAGCCATATATTGAGTTTTATGTGCGTTCTGGATCAGCCTTTATTACCTTGGGCGACTTCAGCTCCTTAATGCTCTGCCAGGATCAGCATCCAGGAGGACACAGGAGCTGGGGCAGGTGGCACCCAGGGAAGTGTCCCCAGGGCTGCTCTGGGCACGGTGAGCCCCAAAAGCCAAGTGCTGCTGGAGAACAACAACAAAAAGCAGTTTTGCGTTTCTGTGAGGCGGCTCAAAGCTCGGGGGTGGGTCAGGTGGAGGTCGTAGTTAATTCACGGATGATCGGAAACACACCCCGTTCGTTTTTCCTCCTGGCCCCACCCACAAGTGACACGTCCTGTCCATGCAGAGCTGCAGGACACCTTCCCAGGCGATGACAAGCCTGTTCCTGCTATGGGTTTGCACTTCCAGCTCGTGCCAATTAACGCGGTGCCACCGGCAGCGCCGCAGCGGGGCCCAAGCCGGCCCGGCACGGCCCCTCCTGCCCACACCTCGCCCGCCTGCAAGGCTCAGCCAGCCCCTCTCCCCAAATGGGGTGCCCAAATCCCGAAGACTGGGCTGGAGGAGGAAAATCCAGCCCCAAACCCCAAGTTCCAATCTGCTGCCCAGGTTCCTGCCAGGAGAGAGGCTCCAAAGCTGAGCAAAGCACCTTCAATTCAAATGCTGCTCCAGCAGAGCGAGGAACAGCCCTGCTCTGCCTTGGACCTTGCCCAGGGAGTCTCCTGCTCCAAACCCGTTTCCAGAGGCAGAGCTATGGAAGGAGGGCTCCAGCTGAGCGGGTTCCTGTGGTCCTGTGTGACCCCTGAGCTGGGCTGGCTCTGCAGCCACACACGAGCACAGGAGCAGCGATTTTGGGCTGGCGGAGCCCCCAGCCTGCTGGGGTGCTTTGGGGAGCAGCCCCAGCACCGCCCCCAGCCGAGCTGTGCCCTGAAGGGAGACCTTCCCACCACCCTAAATACAACATCTGTCAGTGAACCAATGGACACAGCTCAGTGCAGCATCCCAGAGCTGGCTGGAGACACCACAGGTGTCCATCAGGGATTTTATAGTCATGGAGACACCCAGCAAAACCACCCAGAGGTGCCCACGACCCTCTGCAGCCCCCAAGCCCAGCCCTGTGCCTCCCTCACCCAAAAACACGTGCACACCCAGAACCTGCATCCCTCAAGGCTTCTCCTCCCACCCAGCTCATCCCACAGACACCCAGAAAGTCCATCTTAGCTGAAAGACCTCAGAAGTGGGGAATTCTACTGCAGAGCTCAGAGCTTGCAGGACAAGGCCAGGTTGGAGGGGCTTGGAGCACCCTGCTCTGGTGGAAGGTGTCCCACCACAGGGGTTGGAACGGGATGAGCTCCAAGGTCCCACCCAATCCACACCTTTCAATGATTTTAAGACCCAGGCTCCCCTTGGTTGATTCTTTCCCCAACCCCACAGCTGAATGTACAGGGTGGTCACAGCCACGACACAGAACTCAGAATATTCATGGCCAAGGCTCCTGCCCAAAGCAGTCGGGAAGGGTTTGCTGAATACATTCAGATAATTAATACGTATGAGAACATTGCAATTCCCCTCTTTGCTGGTCCACAAACAGAAAGGAGCTAAATTCATTAGATTAATATTTGTTGAGACTTATTAGTTTAGCTCTAATTTCATGATCAGATGGCATTTTTAGGGAGTTGAAAAGCAAGCTCTAAAGATTCATTGGATCTAAACCATGGCATTAAAGAGCAAGGAATTTTAAAATTTCCCAGGAAAAGAGCCTGTGCCCAATTGCTGGTTTGCTCCTAACACTGTTCCCCACCAGCTGGTGAACCAGGCACTTCTGCTCCTCACTCAGGCTCAGCCCAGGGCTCAGCCTTGGTGATATTAAAGCAAACAAACATCTCCAGCTGCCCAGCCTCTCCAAAACGGGGTGGCCTCCTGGCCCTGATGGTGCCACCACCCATGAAACCTCAGAGGAAGGTCCAGATGCCTTTAAGTCATCTTCTACCTGAAGTGGGTGACAACAACTGGGCTGACTGGGGTGGTGTCCCCACCGACACCAGAGCGACCCCAACCCCTTTGTGCTACAGCCAAGCAGAGACCTTGCCCCGAGATGAGGCTGCCCTGCATCCGTCACCTGGAGCCCTCATCCCATAAACCCAGCAGCTGTGGTT
Source organism: Daphoenositta chrysoptera (assembly GCA_013397915.1). Classification (NCBI taxonomy): domain Eukaryota; kingdom Metazoa; phylum Chordata; class Aves; order Passeriformes; genus Daphoenositta; species Daphoenositta chrysoptera. The sequence goes on along the minus strand of VZRO01004067.1, from coordinate 142,240 downwards.
TGGGCATGGCAGGAACATAAAGCACGGCTGCTGGCCCCGGCTCCGGCTCCGCCTCTCCACGCGTGAAGTCCCCCGAGCCCCAGGAGCCAGGGGAATGTGTTTTATCCCAAGGAAGGCTTTGTACAGCAAAAAAGGGCTTCACTGAGTGCACCGGGGAGATGGAAAGGGCAAGGAGTGCTCAGGGGACGGCTGTCCAGCAAAATTCCTGCCCCCGAGCAGCTCTGGATGCTGGAGAATTTCCCAGGCAGTGGTCTGGAGGAGGTGGGGAAAACCCGGACACATCCCCCGAGGTAGCCTGGGGAAGGGCACTCCCCTTGGAGGTGACCCCACGCTTCACTCCCTGCCTCTGAAGGAAACTTTCAGGGAGGCAGAGCTGACTCTGAGGTGTCTTTATCTCGATTAGAGCACCGGACAAGCCAAAGCTCTCGGCTGGCAGAAGCCATGGCAGAGTTTTGGTGGCTTTGCCCCAGCTGGGGAGAACCCAAAGCTCAGGTGACACTGCCGAGGTGCCAGGTGCGGGTGCCAGGTCCATTCCCAGGGCTCAGAGGCGCCGTCCTCCTCCCGCGCCGTGTTCGCTGTGGCCAGGAGCTCCCTCCTGTCCTGGCCGGAGGGGTCAGCACCCGACAGGGGCAGATGCACCCCGGGGTGACCCCTCGGGCCGGTCCCCGCGCTGGCAGCTGCCGGGTGGGTGACCCCCGCGGGTCCCCGCGCTGACAAAAGGCCTATCTTCTCTCCGCCTAAATGATTTAAATTCTAATCAAACATCATTTATAGCACATCTCGGAGCCGTCTCCCGGGAGCCGGTCCCACGTGAGCCGTTGCCAGGGCAACCGGGGGGTCTCATTTCAGAAATGTCAGATTGCATTATTGTCTTCACACTTCTCTGATAACCCGGTGTCTCTCCCTCTCCTGCCACCACCCCCCTCCCCGCCAGCCAGCCCCCGCTCTCCGCCCTGCCCCGCTCCCCGGAGGAAATCACCGGCTCCGTTTCATTCCCTGCCCTGCCAGCACCACCCTCCCAAGGCAGGGTCCCCGCGGGCTCTGCTGCCGGCTCGGTGTTTATTTGGGATGACAGGGAAAAGCAGCGCTGGGTTTGTGCTGACCGTGCAGGGAGTGGAGCTGCACGGGGCTCCCAAAAAATTAAGGGCAGAAGGGTGGACAGAGCTCAGAGCGAGATTTTGGTCAGTCCAGGTGAGCTCTGCTCTCCTGTAGCCTTCACAGGGCATCTCCCAGCACATCCAAAGCAGGATCCAGCTGAGGGGACACTGCAGCTCCTCCTGCCACGGCAGGGAGGGCCCCGGGGCCCAGCCAGGTGAGGGATGGTCCCAGGGACACCTCCCGGAGCACGGCTGCTCCTCTGCTTCACGGTTTTCCCTTCCCCCCTTCCAGGGGAAGCTGTCCCGGCCCATGGCAGGGGGCGTGGAACCACCTGGTCTTTAGGGTCCCTTCCAACCCAAACATAAACTCCGGCTTCTCCTCATTCCCACATCTTCTAGGGTCAGACCTGAGCTACTCTGGCCCCCTCCATGACTCCAAGGACCCCCCCAGATGTGCTCCTTTCCAGGTCCCAAAGGCCAGCCTGGAGCAGTGACACCACTGCTGAACCTTCAGTGAGGTCCTGCACAGCCCTGAGACGTCAAACCCAGCAGAGCCGGGGCTGGCACAGCTGCTGGGAACAACATCCTGGGGGAAACCAGCCCTGGCAAGGGTTTGGCCAGGAACCAGGGATGGTCTCCTGACGCCAGGGAAAGACTGAGGTGTTTTTGTGTTTATTCCACCACAGCCTAGGGGAGCTGGGTGCATAAACTGTGCCTGGTGTTGTGTTTCAGGCTGTTCCCCACAGGAGCTGTCCCTGCTCGTCTCCCACACCATCCCAACAGCCCCAGTTCCCCTGTTTTTAACCCTGTGTCTTGCTGGAAGGTGGCAGGGCAGTGGTGGTGGCATCCCCACGGTCCCCAGGTACCATCAGAGCCCACATGTGCTGTCCCACACCCTCCATCCCTCCCGCCATCCATCTGCCTGATCAGCCCCTGATGAACCTCCCAACTCTGCCTCTTCCCAAAGAATAAACCAGCCCTGGCCCAGGCGGTTAATATTTAACTGAATAAGGGCCATAAATATGGAAAATGGGACTTTTAATTAAATAAGCAGCTTTTAAAAGGGCCCTTGGGCCGAAGAGGCTTTTGTTTAAATATGATTGATTTGACACGTCCTTTCCCTCCCGCTTTCTCCTGCTCGCTCCCTCTCCCGCTTGGTGCAGCGATGGGAGGGAGGCTGCAGCATGGTCCTGCTGCAGGACCCTCCTCCTGCCTGCACCCAGCCCGGCTGCTGCCCCCAAAAACCTGCCCACAGCCTCGGGCACACAGCTCTGGGATGGGGGGAACACTGGGATGGGAACCAAGCAACGCCAGCTCGCTCCAGCGCATCTGATTTTGAGCTCTAAATGGGAGCAGAAGGTTTTCCCTGGCTGCTGAGCCACCCTGGCCCACCCCAGCTGGCGAATCCAGGGATCCTGCACCCCTCGGGGCAGGATCTGGCCCCCATCACACACCTCTGGTTCTCCCTATGGTGGGTCCCTTACAGAGGTGATGGAAAGAAACTGAGGCAGGGAGCAGGGAAAAGCTGAGGGGAAGGGACTTCTCCCAGTGCTTTGGGGCTGGATTCAGCTCCCCAAAATCCTCACACACACACAGACTCTGGGAGCACACACGGAGTAAAACCAGGCCCTCATAACTCTGCTATTTCCTGACATTCGGGCATTGCCTGCTGCAGCAAGCGGCACTAACTCCTTCCTTACCCGGGCAGGATGGGAACAGGGGCTTCATGGGGATGTTTCCCCCCTGGGGAGACCCTGGGGAGGTGCTGGGGTGCGGGTGACCCTGCCCAGACCAGCAGTGTCACCCCTCGAGCAGGCTGACCGATGGTAGTGACCCACTGTGTCCCCCTGGGAGCATTGTCAGGCCTGGCTCCGCAAGGAACAGGAGTGGGCTGAGGTCATGGCAGGCTGAAGGTCAGGAATCATGGGGAACAGATGGGGAAAGGACCACGGGATGGACCAGAGCTGCAGAGGAGGAGTCAGTGCCCATCCCTGGCTGCAGCAGGGCACAGGGAAGCTGGGAAAGGGCACAAAGGATGTCCCCAGAACTGAGTGGCCTCGGGCTGTGGGACCACAAGAAGAGGCAGCCCAGTGAGGGTCGCTCTCAGCTGGTTCCTCCCGAGTGTTTCCCACCCGTGGTTCTCCCAGCCTGTCCCCCATGGCTGGCCCAGGCCCCGGGCTGCCTTCCCTTGGCACTACCCTGGCAGGTTTCAGCTGAGAACTCTCAGTTAATCATCTCCACAAACAACTCGGGGCAAGCAAAGCATTCCCTGGGCCCAGACCTGTTGCTTCGATGGGATTTCATGAGTGAACTTGTGAAAATGGGGGAAAACAAAAGAAAGCACTAATTTGGAAAAGAGCAGGTGAGTATTCACATCATTCTGGGTGTGAAAATGCCCAGCACGAGGTGCCCAGGGCCAGACTGTGGTGCTGAGGGACCTTGTCCCACACAAATGTCACTGAAATCCCCTCAGGCTGGGTGCATCCACTGCTTGAGGCTTCTCCCTGGGGCTGAGCAGCCTCTGTAGTGACACAGCTCAGGGATGTGTCCAAGTCCGCTCAGTGTTAGGGTCCCCAGAGGTCTCTGGGACCAGTGTCCAGCAGTGGTGGCACAGGGAGAGCTGCTGGCACTCCTGGATGCTCCCAGGCAGCCCGGAGTGACTCCAGGTCCTGATCCCTCAAACCCCTCACTAAACTTCTTGTACTTCCCCTTAAAGCAGCCAAGCACTGCCTGGATGAGTTGGTGATGAGCTGCCCCCTCCCAGGGCTCCTCTCCTCCAACCCCCCTCTGGCACCCCCGGTTCGGGTGCCCATTCCCAGGCACTGCAGTGGCCTCATTTTTCTCCCTCTGAAATCCGGGCACGTCTCAGCCCTGGTGTGTGGCCTCTGAGCAGCGAAACGTCCACGAATCCCGGTGTTCCCTTCATCCTTGGTGCTTAAACCTTCTCCCAGCCCTCCCCTCCGGGTGCCAGGGATATTTCTGGGCAGGAGCAGCTCGGGAGATGGAGCCTAGAGGCAACCCTGCGCAGGGGTTTCTCAGCTCTGCTCATCTCCTGCTCCTGAGGGTTTCAGGGTTTTCAGTGCCTGAACAGACAATTTGAAAAGCAAATCCTAAACCCATCCCAATTTGCATCCAGCTAGAGCTGGGAGAAACCCATGGGGAAGGGGTGTCCTGGGTGTCCCTGAGCTGCTGAGTCCCTCACACGTGGCGGGGCTCCCTGCCCAGCCCCCAGCAGCACAAGGGCATCGCTCCGAGCCCCACCGACCTCTGGGGATGCTGGGGGTGCTGCTGCCGAGGGCTCCCACAGTCTCCCAACCCAAACCCTGAGCCGGCCCAGCTGAAGTGCTCAGCCCTGATGGAATCAGGGGCATTTCCATGGATTCAGGGTCAAATTAACCTCAGTGAGAAAACCAGCCTGGCCAGAGGCACTGCGCAGGGGGTCTGATGCCACCAGCAGATCCCAGCACGGCGCTGCTCGGGGGGGCTCGAGGCAAAAGGCAGAGCTGCTCCTGGTAGTGCAGAGATAGAGATTTAGGTTTTTTAAAAGAAAAAAGAAAAAGGGGGGAGGGGGGTAGGAAGAGGCCCCGTGTTTGCAGCCAACACATGTAATCTGTTGCAGCCCTTGTCAGACAAAACAGTTTTGCCGTAAGACAGCGATTCCCAGAGGGGAAAGGGGCGAAGTGAAAATACTTTATCAGCTGCCTACATATGTAAAGCAGTACCCTGGCTGAAAAGCAAAGCCTCTTTCCCTTTGAAAGCTGGGAAGGGAGAGACGGCAGGCGACTGCCTGGGAGTGGGGACAGAAGTGACACACGCACAAAGCCCAGCGCAGCAAACCCCAGGCCTCCCTCCTCAGATGCTCTTATCTCCCCATCAGCCCCAAAAGCTACCTGGCTGTGGAGAAGCAACAAAGCCAAACAAAACCCAGATGTGGCTCAGTTTGGCAAACTTAAAATAGGGCTTTTAATGTACAGAATGTGGCTGTTCATGTACAGAAATGATTGAATTCAGATGTTAAGAGTGGGTTCTGTCGGAGTCCCCAGGTCAGCAAGGAAGTGTCCATTGCTCCAGGCTCCTCTTCCTCCAGGCTGGGCTGAGATGGAGGGAATCACTCCCTGCCTGGGTTTAAGAAGTGATGCCCAGGAGCTGCCAGCAGACGAGGGTTTTCCTTCCTCTCTGAATGTAAAGTCTGTTTCAAAGGCTGGGAATTCTGGGACCTGGACACACACCATAAATCAGCCCTTCGGATCACAGGACGAGTGGACTCTGCTGGCAACAAGTGGGCTGGTTCCTCATGGAGGCTTCGGCTCCATCCCTCAGCTACAGACCTGGGAAGATGGGAAAAAAAATGAATTCCATGTAGCAGCTCCCTCAGCAAGGCAGCGAGGGGACATGAGCCGGGCTGGGGCGACACCGAGCTGGACGGAGAGCCCAGGAGGGACTGAGATCCATGGACACGGATGCACAGAGGCAGAAGGGAGGTAAGTAATGGGATGGGGGGAGGGAGGGGAGCGAAGAAAGCAGGGAAGGAGGAGAAGGGCGGGCAGGGAAGCCGGCGGCAGGGGGAGAGGGAAGGAGCCCTCGCGCGCCCATCTGGGCGATGCATCACATTGAAATTGTCCCGCATTAAAAATTCACCAGCCAGTGAATTTTCAAGGGATTTGTAGTAATTAGATGACAAAATGCTGGCAAATCTGAGGCTTGCCAAAGATGTTACTCAGGGGTCAAAGACTCGACACTTTTGGCTGGGTAATTTGTAAGTGTCAATCACACTCAGCCATCAGAGGGAAAGGGGAGATCCAGCGGCTGAATCCTAACGAAGTCCAAGGCTCCTGCCTGCTGTGCCCCCTCCCGCTGCCCCCCGGGCCTGCAGAACCCCAGCTGACACCACCCCGGGGGGGGATTCAGTTCCTCATTTTTTAAATTAAAGCCAGAATCTTCCCGGCCTTGCTTTTTCAGCACCGATCTCTGGCGGGAGGAGCTCCTGCTCTGCCCTGCAGCTGAACCCCAGCTCACCCCACACCCCCACCCAGAGCCTAGTAGAGAAGAGAAATCAAAATGTTTCCTACGTCATCAGCTTAAAACCAGACCACAACATGCAAAAATGAAAGCTTTGCCCAAAACACCAGGAGAGATCCCTGCCCCAGCCAGGTGCAAAGGCTGCAGCGTGGGCTCAGGCTTGCTGACGCTAAGCCTGGGCTTTGCTGCCAGGTTTTGGGGGCAGAGGATGGCTCTGAGGGGATGGCTACCTACCCCAGATGCGTCCTGGAGAAAATTTTGCCTTCTGTGGTCTGGCTTCTGAGCTGATGAAGTAGAAAAGCTCTGGACTTCTCAGGGGGATGGCTGCTAACAGGGGCTACACTCACCTCCAAAAAGATCTGGGGTTACCACATGTGGGAGAGGCAGGAGCCTGCTCTTCTCTCCACCTCTCATGGCTCAAAAAGCTGTCCTTGTTACCCCTGGGGCTCCGGTTTGGGGCTGTGGGGGATGATTTAAGCTGCGGGGAAGGGATGGGGAGGTGCCACCCATCAGTTCTGAGGTGACCCATTACACCCCAGGGGGAAGCACTGCACATCTCAAACCCACTTCTCACCTGAAAGAGCCAAGTCATGGGGAAAAGGAAGGAGGTTTGAAGGAGGTTTGTTTGCTCCATCTCTCCCAGCGTGCTGGGAGCATCCTTAATCCAGTGGTGTGGGGAGAGGAGGGATGGGGGAAGGGAGGGAAAGGGCAGGAGGGACATTGCCTCTGGACAGAGCTGCTGTGGTTTGGTGGAATCCAGAGCCATTCCGTGCTGCAGGACTGGGAGAGCTGGAAAGGGAGCCAAGCAGCAGCGTGCTGCTCTCCAGCTGCCCCACAGAGGGGAGCTGAGGGGACTGCGAACGTGGGCTCCTCAATTTCAAAAGTCATTTAGCAGCTGCAAACACCTTGCAGGGGCATCCTTCCTCCAGTGCCTCACCAGCACACCACTTCCAGCTCCTACTCCACATGTAGTAGCCCAGATCAGGGGCTGAGGTCTGCAGAGGGGTTTTTCCATGATTTTACCTTCACTTGATCCAACAGTGCCTTCAGGTGCTACTGGAGGAATATTTGCTGGGAAGCAGCAGGGAAGGGCGCTGCCACTGCTCTGTGCAGTGCTGGGCACTTGGGAGCCATTCCCTGCTCACAGGGGTGTCCATGGATGTTCCCTCCCTGGCACCTGAAGACCCCCAGCCCCACCCCACTGCACCTGAACACAGCTCCCACCAACGCCCCGCTCACTCCTGCAGGAGAAAATTAACCAGAAAACGCCAAATTTTAGTGGAGAAAAGGCGAAGAAAACCTTCCTTGCCCCCAAAACACCTCTCCTGACACACACCACCGTCCTCATCACCCTCCCACTCTGTCCCAGCAGCTTTGCTAAACCCTGAGCTGGGGATGATGTCACACGTGGGGACATGGTGACGCTGGCTCTGTACCCCCCTGCTGCACCACGGTCCTGGGGCTGTAACAGAGAGACAAACCCAATTACATGGCACTAATTATGGCCTGTGGAATGTAGGGGCTGTGCTCCTGCAGGTCCCAGGGGAGCTGAGACTCCCCCTTCTCCAGGGTCCTGCCTATCTCCCTACTGCTGTGCTGGCCTTACTTCTCGTTGTCACTGATCTGGGTCACACCGTGCACACCCCTCAGCACACACCTGCTCCTGCCCTGCCTCCCTTCCCGGCTCCAGTTTGCCTCCCTTATTAGCCAATTTGGATCCCTATTTACTCTGAATTACTGAGCCTGATTATTATTCATGGCTGGCGAAGGCTGAGCTCTCAAGCCCGGCCATGCAAAGATTTCTCTTCCTCTCCGATGCATATATTTAGGGAAAACAGGAGGCAGAGTGCTTCAGTCAGGGAAGCTGCATGCTGTCTCCTCCTTCTCCTGCTGAGGAAGGTGCTGGTGGGTGCTGGAATGTGGTGGTGGATGCTGGAATGTGGTGCCAAACATTGGTGGTGCTGTGAGCCGGGGTAAAGTCCAGATGTGTGGGAATATTGGTCCCTTCCAACTCAGCTCCTTCTGGGATTCTGTGAAGAAGGAGAAGCTCCCCAAATCTCCCAGCCAGCATCCAAGTCAAGTCTCCCAATTTGCATTTACAGATTCTTCCTGAAGTCCAACCTGGACCTTCCTCTGGAGATTGCAGAGCCCTTGGAGTCAGCAGCAAGCAGGACACAGGGGATGCGAGACCTTTCCACAGCACTGGCAGGGGGTGCGTGAGTGGCAACCACGGTGCTTGCCTGGCCCTTCAGTGCTTCCAGACCTCATTCCATGGGACACACCTGGGAGGAAGCCCAGGCACGAAGGGACTAAAGGGATGAGAAGGGCTGGAATTCCTGAGTTGTCGGCAGGGGCAGTGCAGTGGTGATGAAAAGAAATCACCAACAGCTCACAGCTGCTGCCTTGCCTGTCCCTGCCAGCACTCCTGCCTCCTCCCCTGGGACAGGGAGGAAAACACAGATTGCTCAGGAGTTTTCCAGAGGAAACGAGTTACTTTGGGCACTCACAGCGCACAGCAGAGGGGCTGGCAGTGCCCAGCAAACCCAGGAGATCCTCCATCCCTGCCTTGCTTTGCCGGCCATCCCCGTAAGGAGATCAAAGCCCACACAGGCCTCGGGCCACAGGCAGCAATGAGGGAGAGCTGCTTCTACATTAAAACCCCTTAACCCTCCCATTCAGTGAAAAGCTGCATTTGAATAATATCCTAATCCAATTGAAGAGCTGGCCCTGGGGAGGGGGATCTGGAGGGTGCCTGGGGAGCAGCTGCAGCTGCCGAGCTCCGGCTCTGGTCCGGCTCGCCGGGGTCTCGCCCTGGATGGAGCTGTCACAGCCTGACAGAAACCAGGGACACAGGGCTCCAGCCTGGGCTCTGCAGAGTACCTGCAGGTACCCCAGCAGGCAGAACTGAGTGTAAACCACTGCTCTTAGCTCTCTGGTGGGGAGAGAGGAGCTGAGCACAGCCCAGAGACCCCAGAGCCCAGCTGGGGTGGCACCCCCAGCTCCTGTCTGCAGGGCCAGGGCTGATGAATGACTCAGGCTTGGAGATGCTCATGCTCTTAGCCTGGGGACAGCACTGCCACCCCAAAAGGGACACCCAGATGAGCATCACCCCCTCCCTGTGCCCAGCTCTGCCCAGGGCAGCTGAGGGGGGACAGGCAGACACGGTGACACTGACCCTGGGGTGTCAAGAGCCAGAAAACAAGGGGGACAGGGCTGCAGCTGATCCCAGCCGGGTTACAACAATCGGTGTGCAATCGCTGGCTCCACAAAGCCCTCCTGAGTAACAGAAAGGAAACTCTTCCCCTTCCCAAACCAAACAGGAGCCTTGCAGCAGCACTGCCGAGGCTTAGGACTGGGGGAGGCTGCTCCCTGCTTCAGCTACGTGGACAGGTAGGAGTTCGCGTTATTATATCATTAGGATTGTTTCAGATCAGGGGGAAAAAAACCCCCAGGCAGTGGGGAGTGCTGAATATCTGCAGAGCTACTTAAGTGATTGTTTTAATTCAGGGTAATTAGCAGGTGTGTGCTCGTTCTTGGAGAATTCCTGCTGTAATTTTAGGGGTGCAACGTGTGGGATTCTCAATACGTAACCAAGAAGTGGAGCAGGAATTAACTCCAACTGTTCTCCAGAGCTGGGATCAGCACTCCCATAATTAATGTCCATGCACACATATATCTGTATACATATACACAGCCCCTCCCTGCTCACATCAAACAGATTTCCTTGATACCAAGTTGCCTGAAAAATTAACCAGTGTCAAACTGCTCCACAAGATAAGTATCATTAAGGGAAAAAGAAAATCTTCATTATGTTTGAAGGTACAGGGGAAAAAAAACCCCCTCATGAATGTTTTCTAGCCTGTTCCCAGCTTGGGAAATAACATGTTTTAAAACATATCAAAGGGTTAAATTAATTTTCATCAAAATTTAAATTTGAGAAGGCTCCCTCTCTTCTTTCCTCCCTCCTCCCTCTTGGAACGTTTGACTGGCAACCATTTCATATTTCAATCTCGGCAGAACAAATTGAATTAGATGTTGAAACCAAACTCTGCTCTGTTCTCTAAAGCCTACATGCTCTGCTTGTACTAATCCTTTTCGTCGCCGCTGCAGACCTCAGAGACACTCAGCAAGAAACCTGCCCTGCCACAAAAGACAATGAAGGGAAAGAGAAAAAGAAAACAGGAAAAAAAAAAACCCCACAGGAAAATCCAAGCCCAACCTGCAGTGCTGCAGAGCTTTGCTGAAATCATGAGCTGGGGGGGGACCCTGCCTGGCTGCTCTGTCCCCTGTGCTGGACCTGGGCTGGTCCTTCACAGCCAGGGTGGTGAAACATCCCTGCTGGATGGGAATTTCATTCAGCTACGGCTGGAGCTCCCCTGCAGTGACCCCTGTGCGGAGCTGTGCCAGGGCTGGGGCAGGTGCTGACGGCAGCGGGGAGCAGGGGCAGGAGTGCCACTCACCAACGCCAAGCAAGAAAAGGGGAATGAAGCTCGTCACCCCTTCAGGTGACACTGTCACTCCTTCAAGTGACACTGCCACCCCCTCTGGCAGTGCTGCTTCCACACCCGTGCCTCAGTTTCCCCACCTGCTGCAGGGCTGGTGCTGCTGTACAGAATGAGGGTTTACACCACAGCCCTGCAACATCCCAAAGGGGTATCCCTGAATTCTGCTCTGTCCCCGGAGCCAGCAGTGCCAGGTCCTGGCAGGAGTGGCTGCTGGTGGGTCTGGGAAGCCCCTCTGTGGCAGCAGCAGGGCTCTAGAGCTGCAGCACAGCTTGGAGCACCAGCAAGGGGTGTCCCAGCTCATGTCCCCGAGCAGGAGCTCAGCCTGCTCCTGGGACTGCACCCAGGGCTGTGCAGCCTCAGGCCCAGCAGTGCTGAGCCCCGCTTTGGGGAATTTGGCAGAAAAGTTGGGATGGGCACATCTGTGAGCACAGGGCTGGGCTGTGAGCAGCACCGTGGGCCCGTGGGCACTTTCTCCTGTGCTCCTGCAGCCCTGCCCAGCCCCTCCTCGGGCTGGAGAAGGGGCTCACAGCACACACACCTGGGGGCATCCCAGAACCAGAGCTGCTCCAGAGGGACAGACGTGATCCCAAAGCCCTGGCACTGCATGGCAGGCAGGGATGGTTTGACCCAGCTCAGGTGCTGTGGCTGGTGAACAGGATTCCTATCAGACATCAAGGGTTTCCACCGTGGCCACAAACACACACAAGGGACACCACGAGCCCGTCTCACCTATCTTGAACCCGCACAGGGTGAGCTTGGGGCTCTCAGAAAGATGTGAGGGGCTGCCAGGACTGCAGGGTTTGCCCTCAGGGAGCCATTTCATCCTGGCTCCCTCCTGCCATCCCATGTTTTCCAGCCTTGAGATGGCCCTCCAAGGCACACCAAGGAGGAGCGATGCCAGCCAGGACTCACAGGCCTCAGGGTATGGTGCGTTTGGAGGAAGAGAAGCCATGGAGGTTTTGGTGCTGGCAGGGAAAAGGTCTTTGCAAAATTCTGTGACATGGTGGCATCTGCAGGGTGGTGTCCAAAGCAGACTTGGATTTTTTGGCAGCCCAGCTGTTGTCCCCCAGCCACAGGGAGGGACAGGTCACACCCTGACAGCGATTTCTGCTGCAGCAGCAATGCTGCTGCCTTCACCTGTGGGATGCCAGCAGCCAGGGGAGCTCACAGAGCACACCCAGGGCACGCCCTCACCTCACCATGGGGCCCAAACCGAGCCCAGATCTGGGCTGGAACCCCTGGGACCACAGCCATGAGCCTGTGGGGTGATGGGGGAGAGGCAAAGTGGGGGAAGCCTGCCTGGAGGCTGCGGAGCCTTTGGAACTGCACTTTCTCCTGCTCCTGGTGCTACCGACCCCGCAGCAAGCCAGGACATTGTGACCTTTAGGGCCAGCTGTGCCCAGCCTGGCTCTGCTGCCCCAGGACCCACCTGATCAGACCCCAGGCAGCTGTTAGATGTCCTCATCCTTGTTATTTTCCTCCTCTTCCAGGTGCTCCATGATTTCATTCAAAACCTCCGACCGTTTTTTCTTCTTCGGGGAGTCTATCCAGGCCCGGGAGGGAGAGAAGGAGGGAAGAAGAAAAGCAAAATTCACAACCTGGACCCGCACACAAGCACCTGGGAGGGGCTGAGGGGGCTGGAGGCAGCAGGCCACCCTTCCAGGTGAAGGCATCATCTCTACTTCTCCTCCCCAGCCACGTCCTGGCAGGAGCTGGGATTTCAACACCTCCCAGCAAACAGTACCCAGACAGGTGGTGGTGATGCCAACCCTTCCTGCTTACTCCAATTCACCGTGGAACTCACAACTTCCCTGTGGAAAAGTGGCTGCAGGACTAACCAGGGGTTCATCCAGGCTCTTGACAGGACACAGCCCCACCAACACCCTCGCTGAGACTACCCCATTGCAGCAGCCCAGCCCTCACCCCTTACACCTCAGGGGGTGATGTCCCTGCTTTGGCCCTCCTGCCCCACACCACAGCAGTGCCCTGTGACTCCCGTGGGACACAGCACCATCCATGCACACATCCTTCCCAATGGATGCAGGAGAGGGGGGAACCCTACCAGCACCTGGGGGAGCGTCCCGACCCGGCACTGAGGTGACAAAGCCACATTTGGTCCCTGCTCTGAGGCTGGCACCCTCCTTTATGCTGGGCAGGCAGTGCCCTCCCGGCAGGAGCCGTGGCACAGCCCCCTCTCCCCCCCGGCTCGCTCGCAGCACATGGAGAACAGCTGTTTAAATCCTGCCTTCAGACATCAAAAGCCTCGCTGGGTTTCTCAAACAAACAAACATACCATAGGACTAAAGAAAAGGTGTAAAATAAATAAATGGAACAAGCTGTGCATTTTCTTTTAGTATTACAGCTGCTGCGGGAGATAAACAACAAGTAAATGTCACAAAACATCAATACAGAAGAAATTAACCTGACAAAAGCTCACATCCCCCCCCTCCGCCTCCCCCCAACTCCCAACAATTTTGCATTTCTGGAGTTCCCATCTAATGATTTTATTTTTCAATTAATTCCTTGACAGCGAGCCAGAACCTGCCTCCCTCCTCCCTGGGGGCTGCGGGGATGGGCAGGGGGACGAGGGTGCTGAAGGACCCTCCCAGCACCCACCCCACTGAGCTCAGGGGAGCCAAGGGGGACACAAGGTGCCACCCCAAGACCCTCCAGCAGCTCTTCCCAGTTCAGTCACCCAAAGGCACAAAGGATAACCCACCCTGGAGGAAGCTGCCAGCTCAGCAGTTCTCCCTCTCCTTTACTCTGCTCTCCTGCTTTGGAATGGCATCAAACGCGGTCTCATCTCCCGAATCCACTGTAGGAACTGTGTCCAGTACCTGCCACCCCTTCCCAACCAGACCCTGGCAGGCCCCACACGGAGATCCCGCAACGATGAGGCTGCACAGCAGAGGAAGAGCTGGGTATGGGATGCTGGGTGCACAGGGAGCATCCCTCAGCAGAGCGGGATGGCACAGGCAGGGGGCTGGCGGGGAAGATCCCCCCACTGCACCCCCCAGATTCACCAGCTCGGCCACAGGCGGCACCAGGAGCATCCCCCTCTTGTCTGACACTGGGAAAATAAAAACCCAGGAGGGTGGGGAAGTGAATTGGTTCGACTTCCGTTCTGCTGCTCCAAGCTGGTTAAGGTTTGCCCGCTAACGATCCCATTTGCTTCCTTTAAACAATGGGCAAAGCCGGCGGGGGTGGGCCGGGAGGGGGATTACCACGGGATTAGAACGTGGCAGGGTTGCGGATGCCACGCTAATCCTGCAGGGTTTTACTCTACGGCTCCGGCATGTGTTTGCATTAGTTACAGATGCTCCCGGAAAAAAAAATAATAAAAAAAAAAATAGGAAAGGAGAAAGGAGAAACAAGGGAGCCCAGGGGCTGGGAGGTGAGGGAAAAGGAACCCGGGGGGTCTGCAGCCAAAGCAGGAGTGATCTGACAAAGGTGATGGTGGCAGGGAAGCCGTTCCCATCCCGCCAGGAGGATCAGGTCCATGCCTTCCCTGGCAAACCCCCTGCTTCCAGCAACAACTGTAAATAACCAGGCATGAGCCACAGCGGGGCTCGGCTGCTTCACAGCCACCCGCAGCCCCTCACAACTGAACCCCCTCCTCACACACCTCCCTCACTCACCCTCCCCATAAAACCCCCCCACAAGCCGTTCCTTCCCCTCCCGGCGTGGCGAAATTCCCCATCTGTCAATTTAATGCTTTGATCGATGGCGAGGAGCAGGATGAGCGGCCCGGCACAGCTGGCTGCCCACGTTAGGCCTGGCAGGAGAGCGGCGGCCGCGGCGCGGCGCGGGCCCCGCACCAACACCAGTCGATGGCAATTTAGCGGGATTGGGAGCCAGCGCCTTCCCTGCACGGCCCCGGGCTCCCGGGGGACAGCGGAGCGTGGAGAGGATGGGCAGCGCTCGCCAAGCTGCCCCCAGCTCGCCGTTCCTCCAGCATGGAGCTGCTCTGGCCACCCGGGCAGGAAAGGGGGTGCAGCTGTTCCCAGACCTCTGGGGAGCTGTGGTTCTGTGATTTGGGGATGCAGCAGAAGTGCAAGGGCGACCCTGGAGCACTTCTCCTGCACAGGGCACAGATCCACGGCTGGCAAATCCAGCTGCAGGGCAGCGGGATCCCTTGGTCACAGAGCCAGAACAGCCACCCTGCTGGTCCCAATGGCATCAGCAATCCTTGTTTTCCAAACGGAGGAGCCCCTGCCCAAGCCGGGGCCAAGATGATGCTGCTGGCAGGGTTTGTCCCCTGTCCCTGCCCTGCTGTGGCATTTGCCACAGCCCTGCTCCAGGTTAGGGGCTGCCCTAGAGGCTCCAGGGACAAATCCCGGCCAACCTTTCCCTGGCTTCTCCTTCCCATTTAAAGAGTCACTAAGTTTATCCAGAGCAGCATCAAAGCCTCCCCCGTCCCTGTCCCAGCTCTTGGGCTCTGCAGTCACCTTGCAGCAGTGGGTCCCCCAAATGAAAAGTGGGGTGCAAACAAAACTCAAAGTGTTTTTTTTTCTCCTAATGTAAGACTCTCCTGCCCCAGGATGAAGAGCAGACACTCTCAGAAATGAGCAAAAAGCCTTAAACCTCACCCAGACTGTGCTGGGAGGCAGCCTGGAGTGCAGGGCTGAGGTCCCAGGCCTCAGGGCCTGTGGCTTCACTCCTGACAGAATTACTGACACCACCCGTGGCAGTCAGTGACCACTCCTGGGCTCCTCACTTTCTCCTGGAACATTACAAAGCCTCGGAACAAGCCATAAAGAATGACCTGAAAACTACACAAAATGGGAAGGAAGCCTATTCCATTTTATTGCATCTATTAGACCTATTGAAAAGATGTCTCAGAAGTGGCTTGATTGCCATGACAAACGCCTGCATGGAGAAAAGATTTGGGAGACCAGACCTCTCCTTCACAAATAACAGCGGAGACCTGGAACTGGGAGCCCAATCTCTCTAAATGGTCTCTGGAAATAAGGTGCATAATTGTAGTAGAGAGCAGTCAGTGGCAGGACACGTCTGTCACAGCCCCGGCTGGGACTTGGAAATGCTGTGACAAAGATGATGGGGCTGACACTGGGGATGGGGACACCACAGACCTTGGTCTTGATTGTTTCCTGAGCCTTGAAGACCCCGTATTATCTTTTCTTTCCCATTCCCAGCTCGGTCCCCCGAGGGGCCTGGCCACTGCAGCCTGCAAAGCTGTGGGAAGACCCTCACAGGTCCGCCTGACTGTGCTGGGAGATGAGAACTCATGGAACAGCCACAAACAGCACGGGGATGTCTGAGCTGCTCCTGTGCCTTGTGGGGAGAGGAGGAGAGTGCAGAAATGGGTATCTGAGGAAAAAGCCTGGCTTCTGGTCTCTGTCACCAGTGAAAAGAGATGTGTAGTCCCAGCCTGGCTGTTGGGTGCTGTGTGTGCTCTGCATCCTCTCCAGCCCTGCTCCGTGAGGGAAAACCAGCCTCCAGCTATGCCAGGGAGGAAAGCTGAAGGAGCATCCCCCTTCCAGGGGGCTGGAGGCAGAGTGCTGGCAGCCCTTTTTCCCCTCTTCTTCACTATCACCCTCTGCACACCCACAGAAAGGACAGGGTACAGCTCCCTCCTCGCCTTGTAGCCACTGGGCACCCCATGGTGCCTTGAAACCAGGAGCAGGCACTTCCCAAGGGAATAAAATCCCACTCATTACCCTCCAGCCTGCCAGTGTGGCACAGAGAGGCTGAGACCTGGTCCCAGGCACCAGCCAGCTCCTGGTGCCCCAGGTGTGCCCCAGCCTGGCTTTGTTCTGGAGATCCCCTCCTGGCACATCCTGCTCTGCTGCAGGATTAGCCAGTGGCAGTTTTGCCAGGGCTGGAGTCATTGGATGTTCCTGCTCTCCCCTCCAGACAAGCTGGACCACAGCAGGGATCGTGCTTCCATCAGATTTCCCACCCCTAAAGATGGACAGTGATAGCCTTGCTCCTGCTTTTCAGCTGGGACCCTGGAGCCACTTCAGCTCTAAGGCTGCATTCCCCCTGGGATGTGAAAATGCTCTTCCTGCTGCCCTCCCGGGTCCCCAGCTTGGTGAGGAAGAGCCCAGACAAGGAGGCTGGAGCAAAGGCAGGCAGAAATTGGGAAGCAAGTGGAGCCTGGGGATGGTGGGAGAGCTCACAGTCACATCTGTGACTCTGCAAGGACCCTAAAGCCAAGAGTATTTCTTTCCCCCTACACTGAGCAGCGTGGAAAGGGGGGAAGGAGATCCTGAAGATAAAATTGGGTGCTTGAAACATCTCCCCTGCTGTTTTCTCCACCCAGGTGGAGCTTCACATTCCTGTGAGCAAGCACAACGTGTCCCCACTGTAGCGCTGGGTCCTGGGTGGGCACAGCCCCCCTCAGCCCTGCCACTACCCAGCTGCAGCTTCCCCAGGCTGCCGTAACCAGCCCTGAGCTATTTCAGAACAGGTGCACCACTGGATCAGCCAGGATCACCCAACAACCGGGATGTGCTGCTCTTCCCTCACCGGGGGTGTGCAGCCCCACAGCGGCTCCTGCCAAGCCCCCAGGCATGGGCACGTGCTCATGGACAGGGGAAGCTGGGAGGGGGTGCAGGAGGAAGAGCATTGATCTCCAGCTTAGCCCTGCAGCCCAGGGGAGCCCTTCCTACATAAATATTTGCCAAGCAATGCATTTGTGCCTGTCGATGGCTGTCGATAGGAGCCCGCAGTGCTGTCATCTGCCGAGCTGTCACTCCCGGCAGCCTGAGCCAAGCAGCCCCTTCTGCATCCCAAGCCATCAGCATACGATTTGTCCTTTTGAACCCGCGTGCTGCCTGCACAGAGCCCGTCCCCAGCTCGGGAGCGCCCCGGGGAGGGAGCCAAGGCCCTGTGGCTGGCAGGTGGCACACGCAGAGCTAACGGCTCACGGGCAGAGCTGTCAGACAAAGCCCTGGCCTGGATGCCTCCTGCCTCCCCCTGCATCCTCAGGCTCCAGCATCTACCTGCCAGCCCGCAGCGTGTGCCAGGCGGGGCAGTGCCAGGCGGGCTGCATGCCCGGGGCAGCGGGAGTTACCGTGGAAGTGCTGGGCGGTTTTGCGGCGCAGGGCCTCCAGCGTCTCCTCTGTGTCTGCCCACTCCAGCACCAGCCTGCGGCCGTACAGGTGAGTGCTGTGGCACAGGGTGTTGAAGGCTTTCTGCAGAATTCAAAGAGAAAAAAACAATTAAAGGAGAAAATAAGAACAGGCTCACAGGAGGAAAGGCAAAATCGTCCCTCCCTCTGCCCTGGAGCGGAAAGGCCACTGGAGAACATCCTGCTCTGAGTGCTCTGCTCTGGTGGGGCAGGATCCATCTCCATCAGAGGCTTTGACTCGGTCATTTATCTTCTCCGTACTTGCAGCAGAGCAAATGCCCATCACCCTTCCTGCAGGCTGCTGCTCGTGGGGGAGTGGGCTGGAATCCAGCATGGGATGGGACCACCCTGAGCTGGGAAAGCTGCAGCCTCTGGAGCCTTGGGGCAGCACCAGGTGGCTCAACAGCAAACCAGGACCCTCATGTGCAACCTCACAATGCTCTAGCACCCTGTTCTCTGCTGGAACACAGGAAAGCACAGCTCAGGTGTGAAAGAGAAGCTCCTTTCTGCTCTGGAAAGCTGCCTTCCTCCTGCCAACCATTTGGTGACTTGGCCATGGTGGCAGAGCAGAAGCCAGCCCAGAAGTTCTCTGTTCTTTGTGCCAGTGGTGGTTTGCTCTGACACAGAAATCCAGGTCTCCTCGTGTCAGATCCTGTTTGGTAACACCCATACAGCCCTAATCTCTGGGTGATGTGGAATACAAATGTGCTAGCCAGCCCAGAGCTCAGGTGGCTTTCTCTGTCTGCAGGCAACCAGCAGAGACACCCAGAGAACAGTGGCTCAGTCCAGGCCATCTTGATTTTGTCTTTATTTCCCACAGAATTTCAAGGAAATTCAGGACTGAGCATGATGGGCCCACAATGCAAATACACAAACATGCTGGCCAAAGACTTTTATCCCCAGGGGCCCACAAAGTGCTCCACAGGAAAGGCTGGACACAGGCAGAGAGAAATGCCCAAAATGCTCTTTAAGAACCCCAGCTAAGACTGGGATCAGCTCAAATGCCACATCTCTGGGCAGAGGGGCTTGTCCTGCTTTACTGCCCACAGCTGCTGCTCAGGACCCTCCTTGAGCTGCTGGGCTATGAAACTCAAAAAAGCCCCCATTTCAGTAACCAGCACCCGGCAACCTGAGTGTTCCTCATCTCCTGAAGTCCTGTCACTCACATAACCCTCAAGTGCCATAAAACAGAGATGAGGATCACCAGCTGCCCCTGCTCCACAGCCTGGGTGAAATCCCCATTATCCTACCACCCCCAGCCCCCAGGGTGATCCCGGCAGGGCAGGGTGCCCCCTTTTCCAGGGGCACATTCCTCCTGGAAGGGCTGCAAGCTACAGCTGTTTCTATTTGCTGCTGCTGTGTTTTCAAGGCCTATCTCCCAATTAGCAGAGCAATGTGTTGGCTTAAACAAACACTCGGGGGGGAAGGGAGTTATGAGGACTGTTTGCGTTGGCACCAGGAGCCTTTTCCAAAGCCTGGCACACAACCCACGGCTCTAAACACTGCATTTCCTTTGTTAATTCCTAGTTTTGAATTTCTCCTTCCCACAGCACAAGGAAGAGGAAGGTTGGGTGCCAGCATGCAGCCCATCCGTGCTCCACAGGTCACGGAGGAGGGCAGACCACGATGAACATGGCACCTGGTGGGCTCTGCTCCTCTGAGCCACTTCTCTGCCACCACCTCCACATTCACCTCCTCCTCACAGGACTGCCACCCTCTGGTTTTGCTGGCAGCCCTGGGAAAGGTCATGGAGCAATAGGGAAGGCAGAGGCTGCCATCAAGTTGTGTTGTGTGCAAGAAACCCGCTAGGTGAGACACATCTGCCACCAGCCTGGTGACATTGGCCCTTCCCGGCCAAACACATCCCCAGAAGGAACTGGTTTGCACCCACGATGAAGGAGAGCTCCAGCCTGTGCTGGGATCTCTGCTCCCTGTCTTCCAGATGGGAATGCAGAAGAGAAGGTGAACATTTCAGGTGACAAACACATGGATGTCACTTCTTTGGAAACGAGCTGAAAGACAAAACATAGCTCTTCACTGCTCTGAGAGGAATTAAGAGTTTTTCAGGGGAAAAAAAAAGAGAAACCACTGATGATTTAAAAGACAAAGGGATGAAGGGAAGAAATGTCATCTCCATACATCCACACTGCTGGAAATCTTCCAGGACAGGAGGAAACCCGCCACTGCTGCTATTCCAAATGAAAAGATAGGTAGGGAAAAAATATATTTTAATTAGGTGACAAGTACGAAAGGAGGAGAAGCAGGCTGACTTTCACAGAAAGCAGGAGCTATTTTTGGGGTGCAGCTCCTCTACCTGAGCATCTGCCTTCCCAGGACACACCTCTTTGGAGGAACAAAGGGGCCAGAGGTTTGTGGAGTTGTATCCAAATGAGGGATAAAGGGAGGTGTGGTGTCTGTCCATCCAAGAGAGACTCCCCACAGAAGACCTCTAATTCCCAGGGCTTCACATCCTCCTACACCTTTAAGGGGTCACAAAAGGCTCGTTTTTAAATGCCCAAACCTGATTCTGATAAAGCTGCTGCATTTAGTAATGCAGCCTCTGCCAGGCCACACCGAAACCTGAGGATCCCTGGCAAACCTTCTCCCAGGCCTCATTTGCTTTCTAGATGCTTCAGGAGTTGCATGAAAACCCTGTGGACTTCTCCTTGAGAATAGGATGTGAGCATGCTTAAAAATGCCATTTCTGAGCGTTTTTTGCAAAGTTTGGTTCAAGCTTAATGTTACGGCTCAGCGTGGTGGGGAAAAGCGGGGAGAGGAAAGGGAACAGCAGCTTAAAAACAGCTGTGAGATTCAGAAAGGGA
Source organism: Daphoenositta chrysoptera (assembly GCA_013397915.1). Classification (NCBI taxonomy): domain Eukaryota; kingdom Metazoa; phylum Chordata; class Aves; order Passeriformes; genus Daphoenositta; species Daphoenositta chrysoptera. The sequence continues at coordinate 121,701 of VZRO01004067.1, read as the reverse complement.
ATTTCCAAGTGAAGAGGTGGCTGATAAACCCCCATGGAGGCCACGCTGCTGGGATGATGCAGCCAGAGCTCTGGAGCAGAGCCTGCCGAGCCGGGAAGGCTGGGAGCAGAGCCCGGACCGCGGTGTCTGTCACCCCCAGGTGTGACAGCTCCAGCCCCGGCTGCAGCACTCATCTGGGGACAGAGCTGCTCTGCCTCCAGATTCCCCCCTGCCCCATTAAACACTCAAGCCAAAGAGCCTCCAGGCTGGAATCATTAGAGGGACAAAGGGTCAACAACATTAGGAGGCTGATAAATATCCCTCCCTTGCAACAGTCCCAACTGAGGATGCTCTCCGCGATGCCAGCTGCACGCAAGGATTTTTCCTTCCGTGCTTGTGCATTTTGAAAGCGTTGGCTGCCTCTCCCAAATGGGTGATTTCTATTTGGAGACCAGATGTATTTTTATATCGACAGGGGAGAAAAGTGGGAACTCAGCCTCCAGTTAATAGTTCAAAAATAAAAACAATTCCACAACAATTCTGCACAGGGAATGGCAGGAAATGGTGAGTGCTTCCTTAACTGGAGTTAATTTGGTATTGCCGGCACATAAGAGCTCCAGGGGAGGCTGGGAAGATCAAACCAAGCCTGATGGGGCAGATCTGCAGGCACAGTCCCGGGGAGATGGGAGGGGGAGCCCCCCATCTCTGTGCTGGCTGTGGAAAAGCTCCATGTGCGCTCCCACAGCAGCCGTGGTTATTCAGAGAAAAAGACAAACACGGGAGGTCACAGGCTTTAAACGCCCAACAAAGCCAGCCTAACTATTCTATTACAAACCCATCATGTTTTGTAAGATGCTTATAAGCAATTTCCAGATTACCACTCTGAGCAAAAGCGTCACTGCCAGTCAGAGCTATTCAGCTCAGAGGTCTCCAGGCCCACTCCCCTCCTCTCTCATTTCACTCAGCAATAAACTCTAAGCCAATTATGAGCGTGTTTACAATATTCAGGATCCTATTCATCAATACACTGTGCATCCTTTTCCAGACGGCCAATGGAGTGTACTTGATGTGCCACTTGTGAGACAATTAAATCCCTCAAAGAGATGAGGGTGGAAAAAAAAGATGAAGAAGGAAGAAGAGCTGCTTTGCTGGGAAAGAAGAAAACCCCGCTGAGAGCTCTTCCACAGGGCAGCTCTCTCCCTGCACGCTCCCCTCCATGAGCTTGGGGAGCAGTGCCCTGATTCAGAGCCCTGCCTGGCTCTCTCCCCTCACCAGAGAAGGGCTCCTATCACTGAGATTCCCATTTGTCCAGTGCAGCTGGAATCAATCCCTGAGGGGATGGAGAGGGATGGGAGGCAAACACTGAGCCTGTGCCTGTTTCCCCCAGAAAGCAGCAGAAAAGTGGGTGCTGCCACACAGCCCCCACAGCCAGGTCCCTCTGTGCACCTTTCCATCAAAAGCCCAAAGTTTCCCTGGGAAAAGATTAATTCAAACCCCAGGAACAAAGCCTGAACGACTGTGGAATGAAGCAGAGGTGAAAGCAAAGCTGATTTGAGCAGCACCATGGGCACAGCTCAAGGTACAGGGAGAGGAAGGGGGCTCCTGGGGGGATCCCTGCACCCCCAGCTGACCCCCACGGGGAGGAGGGTAGCTGAGCAGAGGGAAGTCTGAATTAGGATCAATACGGGACTAACAAAGAAACTCCATGTACTGTGTTATACAGGAGGTCAGGCTGGGAGGGATGATCTAATAGTCCCTTGTGATCCTGGATCAATGAATGCTGTCTAAAAACATAAACACAGGCTATGGCTGCCTCCCCCTCCTCTCTCCTTCATCTCCGCTCACAGCTTTGAAAATCTGGAGTTTTGGGGGGTCTGTGGTGCCTTCCCTTCAGCAGTAACATCCTGGGGGTTGTGCTTATGAGCACTCCCTTCCAGACCCTGCACAAATCACCAGGAATCAGCAGCAGGATGGAATCCGCCCTGCTCCAGAACTTCTGGCAAAGGGTAAGAGCAGAATACTATCAGGATACTATCAGGCTGCAATCCCCTTGCTTCTGCTAAAAGCATGGAACTTAAATATACAGGAAAGCTTTCAAAAAATAAATGAACTGGGCCAAGTCATAACTCCTGATCCTCTGGGTAAGGCTGCTCCCAGGGAGCTCTAAGAACACACAGAACTGGTGAACATGAGCCTCGCACAGGTTACAAATCAGGAAACAGCCGCAATATCCAAAACTGCCCTAAAGTCAAGGCGATGGTGGAGGTGGGACACATGCAGAGGTTTCCTGATGTGTTAATGTTGGGTCAGAACCATCCTGTCTCACCTTGCTGCTGACAAACCTGAAAAATAAGCTCCTCTCCTTCTGTATTACAAGAATTCTGAGTTATCAGTTGCACTGAAATTATCCCCGTTATGGCTCGGGTTGTGGGTTTTGTTGCTGCCCACACGGGGTTTCAGCCTGAGTGCAGCTTTCCTGGGGAATGGTACCAGCCTGCCCCAATCGGGGGGAACAGAGCCCCCTTCCCCACCTGGCTGGGGCCGTGCCGGAGGGGCAGGAGCACAGCTTACCTTGGCATCCTGCTTGGTGACGAAATCCACGAAGCCAAAGCCCCGGTGGGATCCAGTTCCTGCCATTTTCTTGGGCAGCCGGACAGTCTTGAGCTCTCCAAAGGTGCTGTGAATCCAAGGAAAAGCAGAGACAGTGTGAGATAAAGAGAAGAACCACCCCCTTCCCACAACCCTTAGCAGTGCCAGCTGCAGACCCACACTGAGCGGGTCACTCCCATCAGGTGAGTCCTGCTCCAGGTGTCCTGCAGCCACTCTGCCTCCCTGCAAGCCCCACTTCCCAAGCAAATACTGCCAGCTGAAAACTCAGCTTGGAGTTCAAGGATCACTCTGGATATAAACCTTAACAAGACAAAAAACTTCTTCAGTGTAACTGCTTTGCTTCTCCTTCCCTCAGGAGATCTAGCCAGAATGCCAGGCCCTGCTCAGGGTGGGCAAAGAGCATCTCCAGGTTACCAGGGCTGCTCCAAATCCCACCAAAACAGATTTATTTGCACCTTTAAGGAGAGGCTGGAGTGCAGAGGATACAGGCAGGACACAGAGCATGGCCCCACAGGGAATTGTTGTTTCCAGAATAGCTCCCTCCATCCCCAGAGGTGTCACCCCTCCCCTCCAGGGGTCCTGGGCATTTTTTATGACTGCATTTCCTTGCTCTAACCCTTCAGCCTGTCCCCTCCTGCAGCCTCTGGGCTGGAACAAACTGGTTCTATTTAAGCTTTCTGGATGTACAAAGGGAAACAGGCGAATCCAGCAGACCACAACAACCTCCCTACCCAACAGCATTTCAGGCAAGTTTTGGAGAGTTGGTGGAATGGGGAGATAAGGGGGTCCCTGTCCCAGGGAAGGAACGTGTGGCTGGAGCACTGAAGTATGCAGCCATCCCACTTTGCCCAGAAAACCTGGAAGCAGACCCAAAGGCAGCACGTGCCGGACACCCCTCTGCAGTGCCATCCCCTGGAGAAATTCCAGGACAAAGCTGACACTTTCCCGGCTACCGAGCTCCCGCTTCCCCTTCTCCTCCCCTCCCCTCATGCCCATTTATCAAACACATATGCACAAACTGCAGGCAATAAATATTTAACGTGGCCCAGGTCTGAAGAGATGTGTTATTTTATTTGAAAATCTCCACACGGACGTGCATACACAAAAGGAGCCCGGGATACGGCAGTGCCAAAGAGCACCTGGGAATAAACACAGTAAAGGCCATAAACGCTCTCGTGAAATGATATAAGCTAAATCCTGGGAGTTAACCTGCTGCACTGGCAGCATGACCAGGCATTCATCCACCCAATTTCCTTAGGCAACGCGGTGTGTAAATGCACCATTATGAAGCTTCGGAATGAATCTGCACGTCTGGCGCTTGGTGCTTTCCCTCCCGCTCTCCTTCCTGCCCCCTCCGAGCTGGAGCTACGCAAACAAACAAACAAACCCGAGCTCAGGAGAGGAGCAGCCTCAGCTGGGGGGAATGAATGCTCGGAGCTGGGAGCAGCAGGAGCACCCTGTGGGTTCCAGAGCTGCTCCTGCAAGGGGGTGGGGGTGACAGGGGCTCCCCAGGTCCCTGGAGCACCTCAAACGCTGCAGTTGGGTGAAGGGAGAGGCAATGACAGCTCCTGAACCACGGAGGTGCACATCCAGCCAGGAAAAATGGGAGGCAGGAGCCATGGGCATGCTCCAGTCTCCCCCTCCATGAAAAATATCAAGGGCCTTGCTTGGGGCAGCGGAATACTTGCTGAAGGAACAGGAACAGAGTGTTTGCTCCGAGGGAGGGCTCAGACAACACTCAGTCTGCACTAAAACACCAATATGTCCTTTGGGCACCAAGAGCCAGTGCAGAGGATGGGCCAGGAGGGGCCCATAGGAGCAGGATGGCTCTGGATCCAGGGTGCCAGGGAAGCTCTGCTGACCCACAGCAGCCTGGGCACAGCTGGGAGACACTGGCTGTTCCTTCCTCCCCAGCCACCCACACTGGGAGAGGCGCGGAGGCAGTGGAGACCTGATCCAGATCCAGAGCAGAGCTGGCCACGAGCTTTTCCTAGGCAGTGGGAGCCAGCAGGGGCTTCCAGAGGGATGGATCCAGGGCTGAGGGAGGCCGAGGGGCCAGGGCTGACCCCGGTGGGGCTGTGCAGTGGAACAGAGTCCCCCCCACTGTGGCGCTAATTAGAAACTACAACACAGCAATTACCAGCCCGGGAGCTGCGAATGAAGCGCGGAGCTCCGGCCTTTAATGTTCTCCTCTCCGGTGCCAGGCACAGACTCACACCTCTCTATTCCAATTACTGCTTCTGGATTTGGGGGGAGAGAGGGGCAGAGGCAGAAGGAAACCCAATTACCACCCGCAGTGCCAGGCTCCGGGTGCCCAGGGAAGCCAGAGGGATGCCAGGTGCTGACGCGTTTGCTCCCACTCCAGCTACAGCCAGGCTCCGGCAAGGCCTCACACGGATTGTGCCACGGGCAAAGGCATGGCAGTGGGGATGGGAGGAGGAAGAGGAGGGAGCACCTCACCCAAATGACACCGAAGCATAACAACAAGGGAGGGAAGAAAGCAGCTTTCCCGTAAGATCCCACTGAGCTGTTTGGAATGGGCTCCCAGGGGCTGGGCTGGCTCTGGAAGCAGGGGGAGCACAGCAAGTCACAGCTGGTGTTGCTGCCAGCTCCTTCCCCTTCCAGCACAGAGCTCTGGAGTGAAAAAACCCCTGGGCACCCCAGGGTGGGGGTTCCCCTGGTGCCTCTCTCCTCTCAAACTGGGCACAGATCAGCAGCCCTGCTGCCAGCACAGAGCACAGCACTCCTTCCCTCAAGCAGGATGGCTCACAGGGAAGTTCCAGCATCGGCGAGTGTGAAAGCAGAGTGGTTTCTGGATTTGCACTCACCCATCCATCCATGCTGTCTCCAGGTGCCCCTGAGCCCCTGCACCAGGCCTGAAGGACCTGGTGGTTGTGGGAGCAAAGCCCTTTCAATCCTGAGATGCTGACTTGTTTGCAGTCAGCCTGGTTTAACTCTGCACAAGACTTTAACCTCAGTCCCGATGAGCCCACCAGGCCCCGTGCCCAGCCTGGGTCTGGAATTCTGGCAGGACAGTCCTGCAGTTCCAAGTAGCACCACACCAGGATGGGATTTGACCTGCAATGAGCATGGCCAAGGTGTGCAGCAATCCCAAATCTCTTGTGGAACAACCTTCTGCCCATGGAGCTGCTCACAATTAATACAGGAAGGTTTGAGGGGGCCAAAAGCAAAGAGTTTTGCCCCAGAGGCAGCAGGATGGCAGAGCCCCTGGTGAACTGCCATGCACAGCTGCTCCAAACCCTCCCAGATTCCTGCCCATAGATCCATGAAAAATGGATCGGCTATTCTCTGAAATCCCAAGAGGAATCAGGACCAGGAGGGGAGGGCAGAGGTGTGGGTGGGTGTGGAGGACGTGGCTGTGCCCGAGCTCCCCTGTCCCTGCCAGCCTGGCTGGCAGATCTGCCCTCACGCCTCGCTCTCCCAGGCCTGGCACGGTTCCCTGCTGCTGGCTGGGAGGGATGACAGCCTCCACAAACACTGCAGCTCCTATTTCCTAAATGACAGCCTTTGTTTTGTGCCCATCCAGATTTGCTGGGAAACCAGAAAAAGCCTGTGCTGGCCCTGGCTGAGGCACGATGCACAGGGCTGCAGAACAGAGACAGCCACAAGCTCTCCTGTGACAAGCCACCCATTCCAAGTTCAGCAGGAACACAAGCTGCCTCCCAGAGGTGCCAAAGGGACATCCCCTCCCTCCCACCACAAGAGATGCAGCATTTCTCCATTGCATTGCTGGCTATCAGCTGCCCTCCCGCTGCTTTGGCAGCTCTTCCAGCTGCCTTCCCGCTCCCCTGGCTGAACACAGGGAGGAGAAGGAGATTTCTGCTCCTCACTGCAAGCTGGCTGCAGGTCAGAGGAACAGCGCTCCTTGGGATTGTAATTCTATCCTTCTGGCACAGGCCAGCTGGGAGGCAAGTCCTTTGCCTGCTAATTATAGGACATTATATGGCTATTAAACAGCACATTCCAGATCGGGGACAGCACACGGCATACCTGGCTTTGCCTGCTCACCAGGAGGTGCCTGCACAGCCTTCATCAACACAGCCATGGGACACAGGAGAATGGGGATACAGGTGGGCTCCAGAAAACCTCTTCCCTCCCCCTTCCTTCTTCCCTGGTCTCCAGAAAACCCCACAGCCTCAGGCAGCAGTGACAGCCACTCACTCATTGGACAGGTACCTCTGGATCGGGGTGAACATGGAATCAGAGTGGTTTGGTTGGAAGAAACCTTAAAGCCTATCCAGTTCCTCCTCCTGCCATGGTCAGGGACACCTTCCACTGTCCCAGGCTGCTCCAAGCCCCAATGTCCAGCCTGGCCTTGGGCACTGCCAGGGATCCAGGGGCAGCCACAGCTTCCCTGGGCACCCTGTGCCAGGGCCTCCCCACCCTCACAGAGAACAATTTCTTCCAGAGAATTTCTTCCTATGAAATGGTAAACATCTCTCCAGCTGGGAAGTGCTCCCTCCATTTCAACCCCTTTCCCTGTCTCAAAGAGCAGCATTTAAACTGCTCGATCCTCAGGACAGGCCCTGTCCATCCCTGATGGGTATTTTCAAGCCCCAAACACTCAGATTTGTTCGTCACACTGATCTCAGTGCAGCCCAAGCCCTGAGCTGATCAAGGACTCTTGGATTGCCAAGTTCTGAGGGGGAAAGCACAACTGACACCATGGATGTGTCCACTGCCAAAAAGGCAGAACATCCTGGAAAACAATCACAAAAGTCACCCTTAGTACTCTGCAGCTGTTCACAGAGGTCCCACTGCACTGAGCCATCCTCAATCCCCCTCTCTGGTTTAAATTCCTTTGAGAAAAATGAAACAGCAAAACCACATTGAAAAACTGATTATGAAAACCTTTATCAAGGCTGCCAACCTTCTCCTGGGTTGCCACCTACTGCCACCATCCCCTCCTCCTCTCCTCTTGCTGCCTTCCCATCCTGAGCCCTGCCCAAATCCCCCGTCGTGACTGCCGGCAGCCCCGGCCGGCGCTGAGCCGGGCACCGTGACTGCTCATCCCAAACGGCTCCGGGCAGGGATGACACGAGTCCTTCCCTGCCCTCCCTGCACAGCCTCAGCCCCAGGAGCAGGCTGCAGCCACACAGAATTCACTCCATCCCTTTGGAACGCTCCTCTTCATTTTATTCTTTGTCCCATCTTGCCCCCAAACAGGACCTTCCCTCCCCCGAGAACGACAGCCCTGCCAGTCTCTGCCTCCACACCCATTCGCTGATTGTAAGGGGGAGGAAAAAAAATACAATAATGGTCCTTTTCTTCTTTCTTCCTCCTTGAGGAAGGCAGGACCCTGGCAAATGGTTTTGCCCCTGGGCTGAGCCATGGCCAGTTCCACCCCCTGCATGAGGGAGTTAATGGAATACGCAGCAGAAGGGCCCTCCCGCTCCAGGACTTCAGCTGACTCCAGGACGGCTAATCCCATTACAAGAAAATAACGTGGATAATTCAAGCTAATGAAATCGTTACAAGAATGTGGACAGCCAGGGGTGGACATTCTGAGCCAATTTAACACTCCTTGGTGTTGTTATCCCCAACACAGGAAATATCTGAAAGGAGGAAGGGAAAGGGAAGGAGGGAGGAAGAAAGCCTTCCTCTCTTGTTAGCTTAAATCCTGTTAGAGTTCAGGAATTAATCTGCCATCTATCTCCCCTATTACCATTATCATCATCATCAATAACGTCTCCTTCACCTCTGCAAATCAGCAAACGAAGGCACAGAAAGACAAGGTGGGAGGGAAAGCTCTGGATTTCAGAGCCGGGTCAAGGCACAGCTCCCTCCAGCTGCGGCGAAGCCCGGGGTGGAGGGATTTGGCAGCAGAGCAGGTACCCCAGTGTCCCCCCAGCCCATGGCTGAAGTGACACCAGGATGCAGGTCCCCAGTGCAAAGCTGATCCTTCATTCCCTGTCCTGCTGGATAATCAAAGCACCTGCAAAATCTGCATGACAAGCCAGTGGGACACGGGACAGCCACGGCTGCGCCTTGTTCTTTACTCCACGGATCATCAGCTTTTCCAGCTTCCTCTCCTCCTTGCCCAGGAGCAGCCTCTTTGTCTGGAGGCCCCTTGATCTGCTGCCGCAGCACAACCGGGTTTTGCTTTATGTGATTCCTCCTTTTTCGTGCCAGCCTTGTGCTGCCGTCTGCTCCGAGCTCGGCTGCTCCAAGCCACGGAGCCCCTCCCAAGCCCAGCGTTCCGGGGAAGACCTGTTCTTGCTGCCAGGCTCCCCTCAGTGCAGCGTCTCCCACGCTCCCTGGAACACCAGTGCTGCTGTCGCAGCTCCAGCAAGCGGAGGAAGCCCATGAGGTCCACTAGGAAACAGTGCTGGGGAAGCTGGGCCAGCTGTTGGATTGCCCCTGCTCCCTCAGCACCTGCGGAAAACTCCGAATTTAGTTCTTCCTGGATTGACTGAATTTTGGCACAGATCTTCAAAGATTATTTAGATGCCCAACATCACAACTACTGCACGTGCCAGGGACTGTGTGGACATGGATGTGCTTCTTCCAAGGAGCTGGGAATTTACCCACAAATCCCATTTTTAGTGGACAGAGGCAGCAGCTTCCCCTGGAGCTCGTGGCAAAGCAGGATCAGGAACACAACAGCTTTGGCCCCACAGCAGGAGGCAGCCTGGGGATCTTCCCTCTCCTCAAGGTGCTGGATCAGGAGGCAGTGGCTGCTTCCCATGGCTTAACTGGCTTGTTTAAAAACACAGCAAAGCATTTTATCCCTCCTCGGTTTATTTTCCTTAACAGTTGCTTATGAGGGACCTTATCAAAAGCGTTCTGAAATTCCAAGTAAATTAGTCATTAGGCAGGTTTTCAGAACAGTAATTAGGCCACTCCATGCCCCTGATGTATTATTTACCTGAGAAGATCTACATAATTAGGGCTCTTCTTTATAACTGGTATTACACACACTAAATTCTCCTCCAGTCTATCGTGTAATTACGCAATTAGGCCTCACGCTAAACAGAAACCAATCCTGAAAACCAAGCAGAAAGAAAAAAAACCAACCCCACAACAGTAATTATTAGTTTTTTAAATCCTCCATCAGCAGCACAGCAGCAAGTCTTAAAATTTTAATATCCCTCCACTTAAGTCATTCCTAACCAGGTGCTTCAGCCAGGTTTGGTTTCCTAATTGTGCCGTGTTTAATCTGACATCGGGTGAGATTGGCTCTAAAGGCTGGTGGGAAAAGGGGCCTTTCCCTTCCCTGGATTTGCTGTGCTAGCGGGAGCAGCATCCTGCCCCTGCAGCCTCTCCCTCTGCAGCTCCTCAGCCCCTGCTCCTCCCAGTCCATGATCAGTGTTCCCCGGCTCCTGGAGGCAGCCAGGTACAGCTCCCGTGGTGTGACTGTCACGGGCATTCCTCCCTCCAGAGCCGGCTCCCACACTGGAATTTGAGCATGGAAGAAAGGAATGAGAGCGGATGTGCAGAGCCCCACCCAGCAGCCGCACACGCCTTTAGGATGGAGGGATGGACGTAGTCAGCTCCTGCTTTGTTCCCATTTTTCTCCTGGTCCCACTGCAAAGCGAGGTCCCAGGATGTCCCTTCCCAACTGTGCCTGCCCGTGGGGTGTTGCACATGTCCTGCTCTGTTTCCTGCTCCTTGCTGATGGAAAAGCCTGCACCATTATGGTGGGAAGTGTTTTTTTAATCCGCTTCTTGCCACAAAGCTGTTTTAGAGATGCTGACATCACAGAAAGCACCCAGGACTCACCGACACCTCGTGGAGAAGACACCTGCCTGTTACCCATGTTTATTGCCATGCTTTAAGGACAACAATGATTCACTGTTTGGTTAAAGCAGGAACAGGCTTCCTCCTGAAATCTTACACCTCAATGCTCCCAATTTCCAGTTCCCAAGGCCCAGGGGAAGGTGCAGAGCAGGCACAGGGAACAGCACAAGCTTTAGGAAGCCCCAGGTTTAAGCAGCACTACTGAACTTGAACACTGACATGAGCTCGGGCGTTCAAAACCACCTTGGAAGAGTTTGAGCTGGGGACTCAGAGGATTTAAAGATAACTGGTGGATGTAAGATGGAAGAGGTCATCCCAAACCAGGACAGAGGTGGAAAACCCCACTTTAATATTATTCAGGTTTTGCTGCTGCTTCTCTTCTCATGGGCAACCTCACAGAGCTCTGAGCTGGTTCTGGTCCCAGCAGGGCTCTCGTCCCCTGTGCTGTCACAGGCCAGCCCTTCCTGGGCTCTGCCACTCCCAAATTCCCTATCCAACATCTTCCTTCTTAATCCTACTGGAATTGGTTTTTTTTTCCTGGGGGAGACAAGAGACATTCAAGTCTGGGGGAGATAGGACCAGCTCCATCAGGACAACAGAGAGGACATCCTTCCCCTGGAGCCCACCAGGACCCCACCACGCTCCCCTGGCAGCTGAGGTGTCCAAGTGCATGACCCCTATATCCCAACCCTCGTGAAATCTCCGTCCTTGCACAGCCTTCAACAAGAGCCTGCAAAGCCCTTCTCAGAGCTCACGCTCCTAAGCCATGATTCTCCCCGCACGCAGCACCTTGCAGGACCGGGGCTTAGGAGCCACCAAGTCACTGCCCTCGTCACCGGAGGGTCAGCATTTCAAAGGAACCCACAGCTCCAACAGCGCTCAGATTTGGGGATTTATCTCTCCTGGGCTCTTTTGAAAATCCTGATCAGAGCGCAGCTCTGGTCAAAAAAATAAGTTATACTAAAAATAGTGCTCACAGGAGGGTCCGGTGCAAATCTCTGCTGCTAGAGGATTCTTGTGAGTCAGCTCCTTTCAAAGACAAGAGGAAATTTGTACCACTGGCAAAGCAGGAAACACAGAAGGAACCCAAAGGCGTAGCCAGGGCATCCTTTGGAGAAGGCAGCCTTGCTCTTAAGATACCAGCTGCATCAACAACCCAAAAAAATAAAAATGTATCTCATATTCAACTGTAGAACCTCCTGCACTGAGGTGGAGAATAAATATAGAAGCAAAGAGGTATTTATAGGCACACAGCTATTTTAACACAGCTCTGCTTTAAAGAGAATCCTTATTTAAGTCTTGCCCCTGCAAAGCTGAAGGATGACTTAAAAAAATAACCTGATTAATTATTTTCATCAGGAAAACGGAGAAACACAGAGGGAAGATCAAATGCACACAAGTGCAGCGGGAACATGGGACTCAAACACAACGAGGATGCTGAGCTCTCCCAGGCTCAGGCTTGTCCCTGAGAGCCCGGGCTGGCCACATCTGACATCTGCCGGGGGCAGAACACGGCCAAGCACAAAAAGCAGGCTCGGAGAAGCTTCTCGGTGAGGCAGGCTGGGAGCCACCATGCTCCAGAGCCAGCAGAACACCCCATTTTCTCCTCCTGCTGGAGCAGCCCTGTGAGCAGGGTGTATTTTCACTGCTGACACTCCCCCTTGCCCATCTTGCCCCCAAAACTGGAGGTGTGGCTGTCACCCAAGCTACCATGGTGGCTTTCTTCCTGCTCCCTTTGGTCACCCCTGGCCAACATGCCATGACCACAGCACCTGCTGAAGCTCAGAGGCTGCTGGGATTTGTGTTTACAGGTCACCTGGAAAACTCCCGAAAGACAGCAGGGCAGGGAGTGATTGGTGCAAGCACCATCTGAGCCATCATGGGATTCAGTGATGATGTTTCCACTCCATTTCATGGAAAGCTCATCGTTCTCCACCCTCTCAGAAAATGCTGGATGAAGAGGACAGAGATTTCACAGGATCACAGAACGGTTTGGGTTGGAAAGGACCTCTGGAGAGCACCCTGTCCCCTGCCAAGAGCTCCAAGAAGTGTGGCCACGACAAGAGAAAAGGGGAAGGGATCATCCTTCCTTCACAACCCACAAAACCCACCTGCAAGCACACACCTGGAAGAAAGGTGGGATGGGCTCTAGGGATAAGAACAATAAAAGTGGCAGGGGACAGAGCAGAATGCCTGCCACGGAGAGGGAGCTCCAGCCAGGACGGGCTCAGCAATGCTGAGCTCCTGTGGCAGCTGTCAGAGTCCCAGCTGACGGCAGAAGTCCCTGCAGAGGTGACAGCTCTGGCAGATGCAGTGAGCAAGCAGCAGAAAAGGGGAGAAATCACACAGGAGGCAAAGGCAGCTCGGTCTGTGCAGACAGAGCCAGGCTGTGCTCGCTGGTGTTAGAAAAGGGAGGCAAGTGGTTAAAAAGCAACTTTTAAGCTGAGCACAGGTAGGGCAGGGCAGGCTGGCAGCTCCCCTCCCTCCCTCCCCCAGCCTCCCCTGCCGCAGCAGACCCAATTTCATGGGGCTTTTGCACAAGCAGCGGGGTGGAAAATGATCCTCGGGAGGCAGCGCCCGGCGCTCCCCAGATCCCCCCGTGAGGTGAGCGGCCCCAGCCCCAGCTGGGTGGGCTCCTGGAGGAGGAAAAAGGCCACCAGTGAGCTTCCCCAGGGGTAGCCATGGGGCAATGAGGGGCACCCATGCTGCCCCCAGCCCCGCCACCCTTCCGGCTGCTGACGGGAGAGACGGCGCAGTCCTGTGTGACAGCGTGAAATTAATATCATTTTGGGGGAAGCTGGCAGTGAGTAATGAGCAGCTGAAACACCTCATCCCCCCCCCCNAAACACCTCATCCCCACCCCCTCGCCCCCCCTTCGACTCTTTTAACCCTTCAGCTGCTGGCATGGGATCAGAGAGTGGGGAGAGCAAGAGCTGGGTTAAAGAGAAGCAGAGAGGGGCCACACGGCCCCTCGAACTGGATTTACAGGGTGAATTTTGGCACAAATGTCAGTGGTGCTGCTGGTGGGCAGGCGCAACCTGCTGAGATTGGCACTCCTGGGCTTGGAAAAGTCAACATTGTTGCTTTTCCAGGTGAGGTTTCACAAAGACATTATCAAAAAAAAAAAAAAAAAGTAAAAAAGATGAGGGGCTGAAGGGGGCCCAGACCTCTCCAAACAACCCTGGGCAAGGCCCAGAGACCCCCCATGAGGGGACAGCCTGGTGTGCACAGGCCACTGGTGGGCAGCAGGACAAAAAGTGGCTTTCCCAGCTCCCCTGGTGTCTAATAAATGGGAATGTGGGCAGAAAAAACACCCCATCTTCACGGCTGATGATGGATGCCCAGTAAGCGTCAGTCCCACAACAGCACCTTCCTGCAAGGACAAGGCTCAGGAGCTTCCTCCTGTCCTTAACTGCAGCAAATTTAAGATCTCCTGTCCTCTGCCAGATGCCTGGAAGTGCTCAGGATACTGCTGGGGGAGGAGGAAAGAGGTGAGAAGACAGATGGTCGTCCTGATCTGCCTTGCCGTGATTTCTTCAGGAAGAACCACGTGCAGACAGAAATGCTGCCGGCCCAGTTCAAAGGCCCTGGGCACAGGGACTGCCTCAGGGGAGGTGACAGACTGCAGCGGAAGGGCCTTAATTGCAATCACATCCCAACGCTGAGAATCCACTGGATTGGAAGAGGGAGAAGGGCTGCAGCAGGCTTGAGGTTAAAAAAATAATGATGCAAACAGAGATGCAAATAAAGGACACGATGTCAGCGTGAGGAGAAAGCTGTGATTCATTAGAGGCTTGTTCAGGACCTTCTCGTGAAGTGAGACTGGAAAATACCCACACAAGTGAAAGACAGGGCGCGTGGAGGGATCGACAGCACCGTGAAGGAACAGGAGTTAAGAAACCCAACAGACAGAGGAATTTTAAGAGCAAGGAAATAATCACCTTGACTATGCCTTGATGAAAGGCTGAGACACCAGCTCAAAAGTTAGTCCAGAGTAATTTCAACATTACAGACTCTGCAATGCCCCAGCTGCCAAGCCCCCAAGGGTCAGTTCTGGGAATGAAGAAGAACTGGCCATAATATAAGGCAAAAAAATACCATATTTTTCCTTTCTTACACACTTAGCTCTTCTTGATTCAGACAAAAAGAGAGCTTATACCACTAAGAACCCTGCATGGGATATTTCCAGGAGACAGCACAAGCAGGCTTTGGTTTGCTGCCTATGGAGAAACACCTGCCCACAGATGAAAATATTTTGCACTGAAAAAATTGCAAAAACCCTAAAGTAGAAGCCCAGAGTGGCATATTAACAAGACATTCCAAAAGCAGCCCCTTCCCCACATCACTCCACCTTCCCGAGCCCCTCCACACTGCTGAGGAGGGGAATTTGTGTGGAAAACTAATTAAAGTTCCCTCGGGAAGCTCGGCTGGATGCCCTGGAGTGAGGTGCTGTGGCAGGAGAAGGGAGGAAGCAGCCCAGAAATTCCCTTCATTTGCCCAGGACAAATCCAGGCTCTGGGTAGGCACAAAAGGGACCTGGGGGTGTGGAGTACATGGGGAGCAGAAAAGGGGAAAGAAATAAATATAAAAACCAAGTCTGTAATGAATATTCAAACCCAGGAAAGGGATGTGCTGAAAAAAAATCTCCCTTCTGCTCTTGGGAAGAGCCACCTTTTAAAGCAACCTCACTGAGATAACACTGAGTTAAACATTTCCTTATCTATGTTAAACACCTTTATGATTCAAACTGCAAAAACCAGCACTGAAAACCCATTTCCCTCTCCCCCACCCCACGGCTCACTTTGGAGAGCGGCCAAATTAAAGTGGCCCCTTCCATTTCTGGGCTCTGAACATCAACCCAACTCTGCTGTGTTTGGATTTCAGTACACAAGGAGAAGAATCGAAGAAGGGAAAAAAATTAAAAAAAAAAAAAGGAGTTTAATTGATGCTGTTTGAGACAGTAAGAGAAGTAAAGCAGCCCAGCAGATCCCTGTATTCCCACCTGAAGCTCACGAGGCCAGTGCACATTCCTGTGGGCTGCTTTCTGGAAAGCTCCCGCACCGTGTTCTCCTGTGCAACATCCCCTGGCACTGCAGCTCGGACACAGAAAGGCACCGGGATTGGGAGAAGGCTGAGGATGCACCTGGGATCAGCTGGGCAGGAGATCCAGGGCACACAGTCCAGAGGTAAGGGAGAGCAGAGGGCATGGGGTGGCGTAGGGGGCACCCTGTGCCTCCCCACCCTCCCAGGGAACAATTCCTTCCCAATATCCCATCCAGCCCTGCCCTCTGGCAGTGGGAAGCCATTCCCTGTGTCCTGTCCCTCCATCCCTTGTCCCCAGTCCCTCTCCAGCTCTCCTGAAGCCCCTTTAGGTTCTGCAAGGGGCTCCAGCCCCTCCATCAACTTTGTGGCCAACTCTGGACTCGCTCCAGCAGCTCCACCTCGGCCTCGCGTTCCCCCTGCAAACCAAAGACACACTAAAGCCCCAGTGGGGCCGAGCTCTTCAGCCAGGACAGAGGGAGCCAGCAACCAGGCAGCTTCCTTTTTTCCAAAAAACAACCAAACACATCCAAAGAAGCCATTTTGGCAAGAACCTCCAAACAGCGCGGGTGGACAGGGCCCCACAGCCAGGGACAGAGGCACCCCCCAGGGTGCCTCAATCCAGAGGAGGAGCCTGGGAGGGCTTTGGAGATCTCATGGACCCACCTGTTTCCTGGAGATCCCACTCACCACCAAACCCAACTCAGAGGCACCCTTACAGCTGTCATCACTGAAACACCTTCTGGTCCCTGCTCCCAGCGCTGTTTGAGACAGGTTTCCCCCCAGGCGTGTGCCTCCAGGCAAGGGACACATTCCACAGTCCCCAGGGGAAGCCAGGAAGGTGGGACCCAAGCCCCAGTGGCTGGGTGCAGGGTGCCCAGCTGCTTCTCCAGGGGCTTTCTGCTCCTTCAAGACTCATTTTTGGGCACTCTCTTCTTGCAAGCAGAGCACCCTGGGGCAGGCAGAGGTGTCAGCACTGCAGGGGAGCTCAGAGATCCCCTGCTCTGCCCAGTCCTTCTGCCACCCCACCACACTAGCAGCTCTATCCTGCCTCAGATGGCTCCTCCCGGCTTCTCCCAAACATCACCCACCACCTGCAGCCCCTGTTCCCCCCAGCAGCCACTCACATCCCCGGGAGATGCTCACTGCGACCTCTGCAGCTGTCCCCAAGCCCTTGGGCCGTCTGACTGCAGGGGGACAGCGTGGAGACCAAATTCAAGCAGCTAAGAAGCAGCAGCAATCGGTTTTGAGCCATTTCTAGCACATTTATGGTTTTAAAAGTGAAACCCAGCAACACTGACAGCACTGGGACATTCTGTTTGCATGGAATGCTCTAATTAATTCTGCCCAGCACTCACTTAACAAACTCACGTTTTTCCTCAATTTTTTTCCTCCCGTGTCTTTCACCAGCACAGATTTTCCACATCTTCAACAGGGGAAGAAGAAATTGTCTCCAGTCATGTAGACTCCATTACTGGGAGAAAGGTGTGAACAGCAAGCATGTCTGGCAGACGGATTCATTATCCCACCGTGTCCTTTATAATGGGAAATGAAAAGCCCATTCTGGTAACTACACTTTATTATAATAGGTCAGAAGAAGTGAAAGGCATCATCTTATAAAATTAACTTCATAAAGACTGCCTTAAAAAAAAAAAAATCTCTGCCAGTTTATCCACTGCATCTCCCTGCAGAGATTTTTTTCTTCTCCTGGAAGGGGCTGACTCCCAAGCCTTGTCCCATTTCACTTTTCCCATCCAGCAGAGGGAATGGTTCTTTTTGCTCCTAATCAGGCCCAGACACTTGCTTTGCCAGGTGCAGGAAATGCCATGCCTTTGCCAAGGCAGAGAAAACAGCCAGCAAAGGAGTTAAAATTACAAGAGACACCCACCCCCAAAGGCCTTTGCAAGAAGCAGAGTTACTTTCTCTGTAGGGAAGTCAGAACAGCGAAATAAATGCACCTGATACCCCGATCTCTGCTCTGCAACACCTTCAATTGCTTTTCTGCTCACTGCTTCTTTAGTCGAACTGAAGTCCAGTCTCACAGCTGATGGTAACTGTGATTTAGCAGTTCTGTGCAGCGTGTTTGACTGCAGCTCCTGCAGGTGCAAGGCAAGGGACAGCCAGAGGGATGATAAAACACCTCCCACACCCAGTGCTGGCACCTGACCTCCCTCGGAATTTTGTCTAATTGGCAGGGGAAGGCTGGAACTAGCAACTGCTGCAAATTCAAGAGAAATCAAAGATAAAACCAAAATGATGAGTTCTCAGACACATTCTGCAAAGAAAAGAAACAACTTCATCACTCAGACACACAGCTCCAGTAACTGCATCCTTTACTCTGCCTGACTCTGAGCACACCCTGCGCTGTGCCCATCCCTCAGGCTGCCTTGGATTGGGCAGGAATCTTTTAAGAAGTGCTTTTCTAAACTTTATCATTCCCCTTCATGAGGAAAGTGAAAGACACAGCTCCTCAAAACATTATAAACCACCTGCAAACCACCCTGATTCTCAATATTCATGAAGTTGGTACTGACAGAGGGAAGGAGGATGGAAGGGGATGCTCTGAAACAAAGAGTTAATTGGAACTCCCGATGCAGGCTGCATGGATCTCATGTGATAGATTCTTAGAGGAGCCCAATTTTCAGAAATTGCCAGGGCTCCAATCTGTGAAAATGTGGCCTTTGACAGATCTCCAATTCAGCTTGCCACATCTGGAGTTCCCTTTGAAAAAAGAAAAAAGTCTTGCCATAAAAGCCCCACAATTTGGGAGCAAAAATTAGCAGCCTTCATGGGATAGCAATGCCTTTGTCTCTGCTCCCCTAACTGTGGCTCTTTGGGAAGAGCTGAGCACCATTTACCTTTTGTTATTTCTCTGGGTAGTAAAGAGAAGAGCAGAATCTAATCAAGAACAAAAATGGGTGGAAAAAACACACCCACAAAAGCTAAATCTTCACACCTCACCCAAAAGCGGCCCCTATAATTGAACAGCATTTCTCCCTCTGAAGAAGATAACACCTACCTTAAAAAAAAAAAAAAAAAGATAAATAAACCCCTCGAGGGTGCAAGAGAGGCCAGAACCTCCACGAGAACGTGGCAGGACACGCTCTGAACCGGTGTCACACCCAGCAAAGCCACCAGGGCTGGGCTGGGACGTGGGCAGCACTTGAACCTTATGGAGCTCTGCTGAGAGGATTCTTTTGCAGGCAGAGGACCCGAGCTGTTGATCACAGCACTCCTGACACCTTAATTAAGCACCACCACCTTTCTCCAAGCCAACAAAGAGAACTTGGTATCCCCAAACTCCAAAATTAGGAAGTTCTTCCAGGCTGTAGGAACACAGGCAGTGGTGCAGGGCAAGGCTGATCATTTCGGTGATAGATCCATAAAAACAATATCCAAAAAGTGTAAAATCAGCCAGGCCAGGGATTCCCTAAACTGCCAGAGCTGAGCAGCCTGAAAAATCCACTATTCAGAACACCCAGCTCCTTGTTTTGCTGCTCCAGTGTCACCAACACCTTCTGTGGGGCCATCTGAGAGGGTGGACAGAGCTCCTTGGCAAAGCCCAAAACATGGAAAGATTTCTTCAGGGGAAAAATATATATAAAGTGTTATGGATATTTTTGGAAATTATATTGGCATAATCTATGTATTTTTCTGGGTAATACATATATATAGACTGTGGATATATAAAATACATGTGTGTGTACATAGAATAAATACACACACATAAATTAATACTTATTTTAAAATTTATATTTATTTATTTTACTCCTGCTGCAAGGTGGAAGGTGGCTCTGGAGCAGGTCAAACAATAGGGAAGATGCTCATCCTGTAAGACCTGGGGCTGTCACCCTGCGTGGTGACACCTGGCTGTCCCCAGGCTGGCTGTCCCTGGGTGTCCCCAGGCAGGCTTTCCTGGGCAGGCTAAGAGTGCCCCCTGCAGCCCTGCCAGCCCTTCCACTGCCAAAGGACTGTTCGCCATCCCCAAGAAACCCCTAACAAAAGGCCAGCTCAGGCAGGTTCCTAAATGCAGGAGAGCCCAAAGCTCCAGAACAGAGGTGGCTGATTTAAAGGCACAAAGCGATGCACCGGGGTGGAGTATGGGGCAGGGCTCTGTTCTGCCTGCTTTTGGCTGCTCCAGAGGAAAGCAGGGATGGCAGGAGTGAAAGGAACGTGTCCCCCAAAGCTGCTGGCTTTTGTTTTGAGGATAAAGCCCCATTTCTACACATCCCAGGTGAATGAGAGGGACGCTCCGGGAGCGCTGTCACTGGCTGGAAGATGCAATTCCCTGTGAAATCAATCAGATGTTCCTCTGCCCCTCCTCTCCACAGCTCTGAGGTGCCAGACAAGACAGGAGGGAAAAAACCCACACCAAAAACCCCCCACAGTCTCTGTGCTTGTGATGTACAAAACCTCCCAGTGCCTTCAACTTCACCTTAGGCCCGGCTTTGCTGGCTTGAGCTTTAGGAGGGTCACGTCTGCAGTTCAGAGTGTTGGCATTTAAATTAGCAGAGCTCCACGTGCTAAGGAAACTCAGCGTGGGGACTGGAAGCCCAGGGGTTCTGCCTGAATCCCTCAGTACGGAATTGAAGCAGAAGCATCCAGGCTGCACAGCACAAGAAAAACCTTTTGCTTTCCCAGAGGCATCTTTTCATTCTGACCATCATCACCCCTGCCCGAGAGCCAAGGCATGGCTTGCCTTGAGTGAAATCCCCTGAATTTAGCCCAAATGAGCGTTGTAACACAGAGATTCCCTCACAGCCTGCAAGGGAACAGCCCCCAGCCACACAGGAACCCCAGCTCTACACAAACAAAGGAGGTGGAATTCCATGAACACAAACAAATCCCTGCCAGGGGCTTTTCACTGCATGGTTTCAAAGGGGTAAGCAATGCCTCACATTTCCCCTTTGGAAAGAAATGTCCCAGCTGTGACAAAAGCACCCAACTTGTGCTTGGACAGGCCCACAGAGGCCACACCCAACACAGCACCCCGTGGAAGGGAGCTGGAAAAATCCCTCCTGCACACCAACAGCAGAGCGGGGAGCACGGCCTGGGGCAGTGAGCAAAACATACTCATCCTGGGAGCAGCAAAGATGTGTTCCTCCCACAAAGTTCCACTTATTTTTCAGTGTGGAACAAGGCTTAAATCCCAGCACAAAAGGCTGAGGACACACAGGACACAGAGGTGATCCCACAATCCCTGCCCAGTGCTCAGCACTACCCCAGGCAGATCTCAAGGTGGTTCTTGTCAGAGAGGGAACTCCAGGCACCAAAATGCCACATCCTGACAGATATGGGGTCACATCCCACTGAACGTGTGGGGCACAAGTAATGGAACATCCACGGAAGGAAAGGCAAAGTGGAAATGCTCCCTCTGGGCTGCTGAGCATCAGGAATGCTGCTGCACACCTTCCAGGAGGGAGGGAGGGAAAAATATCCAAGGCTAAATCCTTTACAGGGATGTCCAAGCTGCAGAGAGGGAGCAGAATTTCCATACCAGTGTAACTTCCCAAGCCATTTGTCTCCACGCTCAGTAAAATCCTTGTTTTCCTCCACAAGGACAACAAAATTCCCAATATTTACAACCTGAGAAAGACCCCAAATGAAAATCCCACCAGCTCCACCCCAGGGCAACCCACAGACCCAACAAAGCCCTTTCCTACCTGAAGAGTTCCCTAATTTCCCTGACAGTGGCCTGGAAGGGGATGTTCCGGACCAGGATCTTGGAAGTTTTCTGCTTCTTGGCAGTCTGTTTCCTTCGGGCTGGTTTCACAGCAGGCCTGGAAGTCAACAGGAAGGGCAGGTAAAAACCACGGAGCAGCAAAATCCCTTTGAACTGTGGCTCCCTCAGGATTTGGAACGTGGAAAAAGAGGCACCAGCTCACACTGGCATCCTTGGTGGAAATGCTGCACAGGCCACCAAGAAGGACGCAATTCCAGTGATTTAAATCCTACATCTTAAAATGAAATAGTCCATCTTGCTCCAGTTGAGGTTCCTGCTCTCACACTTGCCACTAACTCATGATTTGTCACCAAGTCTTGCCCTTTAATTGTCAGGAGAATGCTCTAATGAATATATATATTTTTAAATTAGCTTAATGCAAGCTAATTTTGATTCTTTTTCTTCCTGGCTTATAAAACATCAAATGAAATTTTGTAATGGAGTATTAATTTTTTTTTATCTCTGGAATTGTATTGCATTTGGACAAGGTCAGAATTTACCTAACACAAAGGACAGCAGCTTATTCCATAAAGCAAAGCACTTCCCATTATGGGCTGGATACCTGCTGAAGGGATTTTCCAAATCAAACTGGATAAAAATGGTTTATGAAAGAATTGAAATACAAAGTGCAGACACAGGGAGCTGTCAGACTGCTTGTGGGCCCCAGGAACCAGATTTTCAAACAAGTTTTGACATTTAACAGATATCACCTCCAGCAGGGTTTCCAAAGTGTCTAAAGGACAGTGTTCAGGTGCCAACATTCAAATATCTGGATTAATTTGCAACTCTGCAGTTCAAATGTTCTGTGCTGAGTAAGAACTAGGAAGGAATCCCTAAAAACCAAGGCTAATTCCAAGTAAATTCACCCTCAACTAACCATCTCCTCTGCGCCTGATTGCCCATGCAAAAGGAGCTAAATCAAAACTTCTATCAAGCAAGAAACCTGTTTTTGTCTGGATTTGATCAGAGTATTATTCTTAAACTCCTGTTCTCTTAGATGAACAACTAAAAGACTTCACTACCCAGAGAAGATTTGTCTCCAAGAACTTTTCAAACCCCCTGGAACCTGCAGTGCTGCTTGAACTGTCACCAAAGCAGAGGCTTTTTCCTTGAGCAGGGAAGAAAACTCTGCCTGGTTCTCACTTTGGGCTCATTTTTGGGGCCCCACTCCAGCTCATTCCTCATTTCTTTTCTCCTTTCAAGCAAAACTGAGTGAAGCACAGCCAAGGCTGACATGTTCAGCAGCTGGAGCACTCCTGGGCATACCCCTCAGGATGCAGATGTTGGGGAAGAAGGGAAGCAGCCCCAAGGGTTAGTGCAGCTGAAATGCTGCAGAGGTGAGAGGGGAGCCTCACCTGACAGCTCTCTCGGAGACCTTCACTTCCAGCTTGTGGCCATCCACAGTGCAGCCCTAGGAGTTTCAAACACAGAAACAGGAAAAGAGATTTAATTAATAGAAATAAATATAGAGAAGAAATAGAAGTCAAAGCAGCACTAAATAAACATTAATCAGTATTTGTTCTGTGAGGGGGGATCTGGGTCTCTGCCCCCTGCAAGGGGCACCTGGCAGGAAACCTCATTAAAATCCAATCCCTGTGCATTTCCTGGGATTTCCACATTGGATCAGCACTAGGAAACACTTCTCCACAGTCCTGTCATTTTACAAACCCTCTTCCCTCACACACCTGGCCAGGTTAGAGGCTTCTCCACCTGTCCAGTGCAGCTCACAGCACTGACTCCCACAGCTACACTTTGAACTGCCAGGTTCATCCAAGCCTCTGGAAAGAACTGGGGGCTGGTGAGGCCCATGCTCACCTGGAGCCGGCGCAGGGCTTTCTGGGCACTCTCTGGCTTCTTGTACTCCACAAACCCAAAGCCCATGGACAGCAAAGTGCCTGGCAGAAGACAAAGGGACTTGTCTAGAAAGCAGTGACAATATAAGATACAGAAACAAACCAGGAGCAAGCAATGATCGCCAAAACCGGGGGGGACAAAAGCTGAATATCCCATGAAAAGGACCAGCCTGGCCACGGCCGGACTTGGGAGCTCCTCAGGAGCACCCCTGGCTGAGTTTTGAGACGAAGGCACTGCTCGGGACCAGCAGCTTTTGGTTCTGATGTGAAGAGGGGATAAGAGATGCTGCACACAAAACTGATTTTTTGCTTTGCACCATCTCAGTGTCACTTCCTTAAATAAAACACCTAATCCTGCAAAGCAACCGCCGATCACAGTCAGGGGAAGTGATCCCACTGTGGGGACAAACATTCTATGACCTGCAGAGGGCAGCTGCCACTTCCACGACCAGGGAGAGACGTCTCTTCCCCTCCCTGCGCAGCAAAGGGCTGCAGCACCTGTGGTCACACCACACCCCTGAGGAGCACGCTGACTGACCCAGGATCGATAATGAGGGGAGAAAACAATGCCCCGCGTTCAGCTTCAGACCCTCAGTGGTGGCAAAGCGTAGAAATGATCCCCGTGCCAGAAGGAAGCACTTTGGTACGAGATCAGCCCATGCTCCATGGTGCTGCCTGGTCACACCCACCAGCAGAACTGGAGAATTCACTTTATTTCTTTCTCTCTCAGTGGATCTGAGTTTTCAAGTATCCCATGGAAGAGGATAGGGAAAATCAAATTCAAGGGGAAATGTCACACAGCTGTGGAGCTCCCAGAGAGAAGCCACAGCCCCTCCAGCCAGCGCTTGCCTGGATCCAGCTCCTCAGGAAGCGAGAGCAGCCAATGACAGGCACAGTCACTCCTCCCTGCAGCCTGGGGGGGTCAGGGCTGGCAGGGAGAAGGCAAACCAAGCCCACTCAGCTCAGCTCTCAGCCAGGCATCCTCAAGGATCCAGCCGTTCCCAGGATAATGCAGGGTTTAATCACCGTGGGGTACTGGCTCCTGTCAGGCTGCACCCCACTCTCTGCTGTGATCCTGGAGCAGTTTGGCTTCTCCATCTGAAGATCTCAAGATTCACATCTCCACAAACCCCACAATTGAGCTTCACCTCCTAGGCTGAGCCCCGGGGCAAGGTTTGGTTTGCAGCCGTTTCGCCGGGAACACTCATGGAACACAGAGGGTTTTGCCAGTGGGAACACAAATGCTCAGCCAGATGAATGCTGAAGCAACAACACACCTGAGCCCTCAGCAACCAGCTGAGGGAAGGAATTGAACAGCAGCATCTAGAGTACCTGCTTTGTCTTTCTTCTTGGATATCGTGCAGCTCTTCAGGGCTCCCACTCTGGAAAACGCCTGCAAGGAATTCGGATACGTGATTCAGTTCCCTTTGTCACAGGCTTGCAACTCAACTGCCAGCGTGGCCCTTTTCCCTCAGCACACACCTGACAGGCAGTGCAGCTGAGCCTTTCTCGTGAAATTATTTCTGTACAAACACACACACAGAGTTTTAAAGATACCAAGACACGAAATCCTCCACCATTCCTCAGAAACAGCACAGAGATCTGAGATGGTTCTGCAGGAACGCTCTGGATTACGAGATGCCCTCAGCCAGGTAGAGGCCTTGAGGGCGGGTGATGCCTGCGATGTCCCTAGAACACAGCTCTTCCCAAAAATGGGGGCTAGAGGGGAGCAAACTGTTCATTTGACTCCCTTGTAAGCCAGAAAAAGAAAAGGGGACAAGTCCCAGCCCTCGTCTGGACATTTATTTGTCCATAGCTGGACCACAGTCTCTACACGGTCTCACAGGTCCAGGATTCTTGGGCCACAGGATGTGGCATTTGACATGGCTAAAAGAAGTGCCAGGGATGGAAAACTCCAGCTGCTTTTCCTCATTTTGGAGTTAACATGCCACACGACTTCAGGAATGCTCTGTCCCCAGAGCTTTGCTGAGGTGAAGCAGCACAAGGCAGCTCAGTGTCAGCAGAAGCTGAGGCAAAAAACCCCTTCAGAAATCATCATTTATTGATTCCCTGCCTCACACACGAAGCAGTGGCAGAGCTGCAGGAGGGCCTGTCCCAAGGAGGAGCATTACAGAAAACACAGGAAACCAGGAATATTACAAGATTTCCTACTGCCTCCACCTGTCTCTAGGTGGAATTAAACCCCAGCAACACAGTTCAAGATGCACTTGTCTTAACTGACACCTGGAGCGCTGTTCCCAGCCCAAGTCCAAGCCAGCGCTCTCATCTCCCACCAGGTCACCCTGGTTGCAGCTGAACTCCTTTAAACACCAGGTCCTTATTGCTCACCTCCTTCAGGGTGTCTTCTGTGGTGGCAAAGTTCAGGTTTTTGATGAACAAGGTACACCCAGGAATATTTTCTTCTTCCTCCTCCTCATCATCTTCCTCCTCCTCCTGCGCTGCTGCTTCCTCCGAGTCTTTTACAGCTTCACCTGAAACAATAACCCCAATTTTGTAAGAAGTAACAAAGCCAAATTTGGGGGAGTTGCCCACTGAAATTTTGGGATGAGGAGAAAAGTGGTGTATTTAAGGAGGGAAGATCAGTCCTCACAGCAGAAGTCACCAAGACTAAACATATCCTGGGGCTTGACACAACAGCATAGAAACAGAGACCCCCAGCAAGTCAGCCAAAGCTCTTACCTGCTCCCAGCCTGGCTTCACTCTCCTCTTCTGCAACCCCAGCTTTTTTTTTCTGAGGGGCTGGGCTGAGGAAAACACCCATGGGAGCCCACTCCAGATACAATGGCGTAGAATGGAACTGTGAAGAGAAGACAAGAAAGAAACGAGGAGTGAAGGACAAGGCCTGGAGGAAAAACTCTGCTCTCAGCTCATTTTCACCTCACTCTGTAATGGGAAGCAGCAGCGGAAAAGCTGAGCAACCTTTTCAGCTGCCTAAACTCTGTCCCAAAAAGATCTGGCCTTACAGGACCCCAGCCTGCCACGGGTCATTCCTGGATGGTGAAAGGGAAAAGAAACCCTCCAGCTGTGCCACAGCATCCTGCTCTGCTGCACCAGGAGCTCCCTAAATCCAAAGGGCAGAGTTTGGAACATGAGTGGCTCTGGAATAATGCTCCCCACACTCCCTGTGCCCCTCACTCGGAGCAGCCATTCTGCAGCTTCCCACCTCGCCAAGATCCCCCCTCCCCAGGCAGGGCCCCCACCTTGGAGTAGGCCAGCCTGGTGAAGGCTTGCTTGGCCTCCGTTGGCTCCAGGAACTCCACGATGGCCGTGATGCCTCCCTCCGGCAGCAGCACCCGGCCCAGGCCGCCGTGTCTGCCAAACACCTCCTCCAGCTCCGCGGTGCTCGTGCCGGCCGGGAGGTTCTTCACCAGGATCACAGTCTTGCTCCTCTCTCCAGCAGCCTGGCACAGCCAGCAGGGAAAGAAAGGGAACACGGGATGTAAAAGAGCAAATCCAGCAACTTTCTAACTGGAGATTTCAGATCCAGCACGCTGTGTTCTCCCTCTGTCGCCCCTTTCCAGGATGCAAAAGGGCCAAACAGCCATACAGAAAGCACTCCCTGCAAGATCCACATCCTGGTTCCACAAATGCTCACAGATGAAGGTTTCAGCTGCAGACCCACCCTGGTATGGACACAGGGCTCCTTCCCTGCCTCCAGCAAGCCGACCAGCACCCTAAAGCCATCATATTATGGGTTTCACCCATCCGGCGGGCAGCTGCGTTTTCAAACGGATACAACATTTCCTAACTCATCAGGGAGGGTTCAATCCTGCAACATGCTGAGGGTTTAATTACCAATCTCCAAGAGAGCTGAGAACACCGGGACTAGAAGAGGCAGATCCCCACTGGTGCCTCCAGCTGGGCCTCTCACCTGGCTGAAGGAATCCAGGCTGACTCCGTTTTCCACGAGGAAGCGGCGAATTTCCTGGACAAGCTCCGTTTCCCCCAGAGCCACTCTCACGGCCACGCTGTCCTTGCTCTCCTGCAGGCAAGAATTCGGTCACCTGCTGCTCCCAGAAGCACATGCAAAGGGAATGTGGCAGGCAGCTTGAGGGTAAAATGCTCCAGCGGCTGGAAGCTGTGCTGTTGGAATCCCAACACATCCCAATACAAATTGGAATTTCCAGGAAGGATCTGAGCTTTAGGGTGTATATTCCCACTCTCAAAGTAGTTATGTAGAAATGCAAAATTCAGGCACAGAACAGCAGAGGGGGAAGGAGGGCTGGGAACCAAGGGGTCAGTAGGCTCAGATCCACAGAGGTGCTGCAGCACCACAGCCTGTGTAGTGCTCATGGATGCACTGAGGCTTTTGCTGTGCAAGACCAGGAAGGGCCTGGCCACAAAGAAAGAGGCAGGGAAGCCACGTCCCACCCCAGCTGGTCCATCAGAACCCAACTCACCGCATCCAGCACTTGGCTTTTGGGAGCGTTGTACCTCTGAGCCATGGCGTCAGCCACGGCGTTGGTGCCCACAAACAGCGCGTTCCAGTTGTGGGAGCTGCCAGGAGAAAACACAGCCAGGTCAGTCCTGCGGCCCCTTCTGCTGCTGGGGCCTCTCCAGGCAACAGTCCTGGGAAAAAGCAGCTCTGAGTGCCACCACGAGCAGGCAGGGAGAAGAGAGAGGGAAAGGAGGGGAACACCCTTAGGGAAGGGACAGGATGAGGGAGATGGGACTGGAGAGCAAACAAAGCAGCGCAGGCAGCTGAGCTCTGCTGCCCCAGCCCTGACTGGTCACAGCTCTGCAGCTGCACTTCAGGTGCTGGCTCAGAGGGACACACACCTTTCTAAATGGTTTCCTAAACCCACAAACCCCATGCAAGCAAGGGTGCATCCTTTACCCTTCAAGACAGGAAGTATCAGATACTTCTTTCAAACTGCCACACAGCAAGAAGCTACTGCAAGCTTTAGAAATCCAGGTGGCTAAGCAGAGCAGAGAGGCCCCACTGATCTGAAATCAGACCCCTGAGGAATTACAGAATCAGAGAAATTATTAGAGAAATAACTCCTACACAAAGCCATTCAAGCCCCTGTTGCTCCCAATTTCTGCTGCTCACTGAACTACTGCAGCTCCTTGGACAGGGGAGTCAGGTGGGTAAGAGAGAAAGGAAAGAGCTGCACAGTAAATGCTTTATCAACTTTGGGAATCTCTGCAGCCCCTGGGAAAATCCCAGATGCATTCCTGCCTCTTCCTGGGAATCTGGCAGCTCCTGTGTACCTGGCACTGTTGTGTACCTGGCACTGTTGGCTTTGTCCTTGGCCTCCTTGCGCTTTTTGTAGGAGGAAGAATCTTCTGCATCTCCATCTTCCAGTTTTTCCTTTTTGATTGTGGAGGGTAAGAGATGCATCATTCTGCCCTGCAAGACAGGAAGGAGAGGTCCAGCAGCTCTGGAATCATCCACAGACATCCATAAACCAAGCAGAGTGGAGGGAATTTCCTGGCACCTTTCCTAGCCAGAGAGCCTTGGTGGAAGGAGGGAATTTTCCTTCCCAGAGGAGACACAACTGCAAGTCCAAGTGGCCACACAGTGTGACACAGACCCAGGGCTCCTTCCCCACCTCTACCAGGGTTTTGGTGTCTGCAGAGCTGTTCAAACCCAGCTACTCTACCAAAGGAACCTGCAGGAGACACTGAACCGTTTTACCAAAGCCCAGAAGCCACATTTCCAACAAACATTCCCACCAGCTGCTGTACCTGGAACACCTGCCCATCCAGCTCTGCCAGGGCTGTCACGGCATGCTCAGGGATCATGTAGGTGATGAAAGCAAATCCTTTGGGCTTCTTGGTCAGTTTGTCTATGGGGAAGTGGATTTCCGAGAGGGGTCCTGCAGGAGGCAAGGCCCGGTGATCACAGATGGCCCTGCCCAGCCCTGAGCTGGCACCTCCCAGACACAACCAGGGCCGAGGGGAGCCAGAGAGGGCAGGGCAGCTCTGGATGAGTGCTGAGCCACCAGCCTGGGCCAGGAGCTGCACAGGGACAAGGTGGGCCCAGCACAAGCACCCCAAGTCCAGGTGTGGCCGCTTGTGGGCTCTGACAGGTGA
This sequence comes from Daphoenositta chrysoptera, assembly GCA_013397915.1. Lineage (NCBI taxonomy): Eukaryota > Metazoa > Chordata > Aves > Passeriformes > Daphoenositta > Daphoenositta chrysoptera. The sequence goes on along the minus strand of VZRO01004067.1, from coordinate 92,676 downwards.
CACAAACCAGGCAAGCGCTGAGCATTTACCTTCAGTCAGGGATAAAGACTCGCCAGCCCCACCCTCTCTGCCCCTATCTTGGATGCCAAGATAACCCTAAATGTGTTTAATTGGGAGGTAGAAGAGGGAAACTTCAAACTTCCACTTGACATTCCACACCTGGGATGTATCTCAAGGATTCACCTCTGAGCTGTAGGAAGCCTCCTGCCAAACAGGCTCACATTACCACACCAGGCAATAAGGCTGATGGGAGCTTGGCCATGCCCAAGAGATGTGGGACACAGAGCTTAGTCCATTCCCACCCAGCAGGAAAACCTCTGGACAAAGGAAAGACATCCCTCTGAAAGTTCCAGCCCCATGGCAAACACTCACCATACTTTGAAAAGACCTTCTCCAAGTCCTCCTCCGTGCTGGTGAAAGGCAGATTCCTGACAAAGAGTCTCCCTGATTCAGCCAAGTCCTCCTCTTCCTCATCATCCCTCAGCATCCTTTGCCAGGGCTGGTTATCAGGCTTGGCTGGGACAGTTTCTTTTGTGGTGTTCCTGCACCGGGAAACCTCCACACAGCGCCCACCTAACCCCAAACACACACAGAGGGACGTTGGATGCTTCCCAAGGCCACGAGCAGACAACACCAGTGTGCAAAGAGCCCAGGTTTAGAGCAGTGATACAATCACAGCCCCACAGGCTCTGAGCAGGACTCAAAAAGAAAGGGGAGGTGGGGGCTGCAGTAGTCAGAAAAATCAGGGTGTCAACAACAGCCCCCTTTTCCTTCCAGAGAGCCCCCAGCCCAGTCTGGGCAGCCATTCCCATCCTCCACACATTGTTTGCAAACAGAATTTCAGGAGCTACTCCAAGGGCTAGGCCAGGCCCAGGGCTCCAGCACAGCCTTGCAGCACTGTCTGTACAAGGCTGGACTTCCAGGGTTATTTTTATACCACCAAGAACCACCCTGAGCACATGGCAGGACACGGGGGGCTCAGAGCACCATTCCCATCACAGCCCCTGGCTCAGCCTGTGTGGGCTGAGCCCAGGCACAGCCCCCCCGTCTGCCTGGGAGAAACTCCAATCACAGGAGCTACTCGTGCAGGGAGCACTCGAGCAGCTGAGCTCCCACAGCCACAGCGAGGAGGAACAAACAACCCTTACCCAGGAATTCTTTCTTCCGCTTCAAGGCCCTTTGCATTTCTGCTTCACTCTTCAAGTCAACAAAGATGTAACCTTGGAGGGAGGGAAGGTTCAGCTGAGCATCATGTGGGGAGCACACACAGCCACTAATTGGGTAATTAAGGGTGAATTGGGCTTGCTTGAGTACAGATTCCTATAGATAAAGCATTCAGCTCCCAAGAAAAGTTTCAATCCAGCCTGGAAATGGCCATGTCAGACTGGAAGGCTGCCTTTTCAAAGCTTATTCTCTACCCACAAATCAAAAAAGCCTGACTTAGCAGCTGGAGGAGGCTTTCACAGGTGCCTCCCAGAGCAAATAGAAGCTGCATCCGTTGTTGGACTGTTAAAGGGCAAGAGCATGGCCAAGCTCTGAGGAGCTGCTGCACACCCAGCCCATCGGGACACTCAGCCTGGCCAAAGCTCTCCTGCAGCCCACAAACACAGGTCAGCATAGTGCCCTGCCCTGCTGCAGCTATTCCAGAGGAGCAGGCTTTTCCTTGGCATGCTTTGGGGTACTTAGAAAAGTTCTGGATGCAGATCAATAAATAAAAGCTCCTGCAGCTGCTCTTAAGGGAGCACAGCCAACATTACTCTGCCCAGGGCATCCTGTGGGCAGCAAGTAGGGCAGGAGAGCTGCAAAGTCACAGAAAGGTCTGGAAGAATCAGGCCACGAGCCAGAGATTTGGAACTGCAGACTAACAGAGCAGAGGGGTGATCGAGAGGTCCCCAAACTCCCAGATCCAACCCCCGCTCCACACATAACTCTTACCTGAATTCTTCCCCTGGGCCTTTTTTCCCATCCTGATTGCCACTGGCTTCAGAGGCAAGAAGAATTCCCGAATTTTTTGCTGCAGGAAGAATTAGAATTGGTTGGATAAGTTCTCAGGTACAGGAAGCAGAAAGTTGCACACTTAGGTTTGTTTTTATATATAAAACACTCTGTGCAACAAACAGATCTCTCTGCACAAGGACAGCCCAAAAGTTCCCCATACCACCCACACAACCCTCAAAACAGTGAAAAGTGAAACGTTTCTGCAAACATCTCGCAGAGTTACACTCTGAGACCCCCTGGAGCCTCCCTCCCCAGCTGGGAAACCAAACTTGCCTCAGTGATGTTCGAAGGGGCCCCACGAAGTTTCACTGTGAACGGAGTGCTGGCTGCCCCTGAGCTGCCCTGGCTCTGCACAGAGGAGGGGGAAAAAAAAGGGGGAAGAGCTGAATGAAAGAACAAAAACCACAGCACAACCAGCTGGGCTTGTCCAACAAACAGGAGGCTGAAGAGTAGGAGAGATTATCAAGAAATTATTGCAACTGTGAGGGGCAGGAGGTACCTGCTGAAGGTGCAAGGTTTGGCTGGGACAGTCAAACCCTGGCACTGACCTGAGTTCTGCAGGACAGCATTTCCTGCAAAAAAAGGAAAAAAGCCTCTGGAAAGGGCACTAGCAGCACTTATCTGGAAGCCCCATCTTTGGGAATTTTATCAGCCCTGAGGAGATTCAGAAAAATTTCTAAATGGGTCAGACCAAGAATGCCAAGGAAGCTGATACCCAGTGGGCCCTGCAGCCTTGCCAGGCTGTGAGCCCATCCCTGCAGGGACTGACAGAAACCTGCTGCTTTAGGGAGACAGAAGTCTAACTCAGCTGTACCTCCAGTGCAGATCCTTTTTTCTTCTTCCCCACTGGTGTTTCTTGCTCTGTTTGTTGGGCTTTTGGCTTCCCCCTTTTCTCTGGGTGGGTTTCTGCAATGCCCGAATCCTCCTCGGTCTCACTTTCCTCCTCCTCACTCTCTGTTTCTTCCTCTGCACTGGATGAGGAGGAAGAATCCTTCACCACTTTAGATTTGAGGTAATCCATATCTGAGAGTTCTTTGCTGGTAGCTGCCTTCTTCCCTCCTTTCTTTCCTGACAGAGGGGAGAGACCAGAGAAGTTTTTCACACAGATGCTGCTGCTCTCCTCCCAGGCCAGGAAAAAGCTGAGAACTAACAATCACAACCATCACCTCCTCTCCTCTACCTTTCCATGGAAAAGGCTCGAGAAGAGTGGAGCAATTTCATCTCAGTGCTTCCAGACTGACAGTCCGGATTTCAAAGCAACAGTTCATGTATCAAACACATTAGAAAGGGGCTTGAGGTACTCCAGGATAAAGCATTTTGTCACAATTTTAACTGAATACCCCCAGCAGGCCTCAGACAAGGTTAAGTGTTTAGTTTTACAGGGAAAAGGACATAATCACAGCTACACTTGAGTGACCCAAGGAAAGATGAGAAAACACCACTCATGCCACCAGAGCAGCCCAAGGAAATCCCATGCAGGGAGGGAGAAAAGCTCCAAACCCACACCCAGTCCCACTGCAGGGACACTGGATTCTCAAATACACACACAGCCCAGACTCCCGAGTCTTCAGGACTAACCCACTACTCCAGTTTTCCTCTCAGAGCCAAGACCCTGAACCTTGTCCCTTCCCACCAACCCTGCCAGGCCCAAGGACACCCCATTTCCAGAAACAGGCACCAAAGGCAGAACAGACAAGTTCCCAGACATCCATCCACAGGTTCCTAAACCAACAGAAACCATATCCAGCCCTGGAAATCCTGGAGACAAAGTGGCTGCAGGTAGGACAGCACCTAAAGGAAAGCTGCAGATGTTTGTCCTGTTACTGTGGCACTTCCCACATTTCCCCGGATTTGGGGAAACAAACGTCACCCCCAGCACAGAGGAAGGTGAGGCCCCACCCTCCTGGTGACCCTGAGCCCAGTCCTGTCACAAGTCACTGTGACCAAGACAAGCAAAGGGTGACAGCTCCCTTAGGTACCTTTGATTTCCTCCTCATCTTCAGAGGATTCATCTCCACCCTCCCTCAGCTCCTCAGACTCATCTGAATCAAAGTTGAGGTAATCAGCTGCTGCTGACTTTCCCTTCTTGGGCTCCTCTGCCAAAGTGTCATTAGCCCAAGTGGCCACCTGGGACCGCTTCTGGTGAACCACCAAGAACTCCCGGAATGTTTTATCTCCTTGCAGCTGTGAAAAACAGAAAAAAAACAGACAAGCTGTGAAGAGACGCTCCCAGTGAACCTGAAATCCAAGACATCACCTCATTTCCAGCAGGGTAAAACGAAAAACCCCTTAAGGGGAGCTAAATTTACACTGACAAGGAGATTAAAGTCTTCCCAAGGCGTCTCATTCCTACTATTTTTTATAATTGGGGTTTAGAAAGTATTTTAAAGAGGAAAACAAAGTAATAAAAGAGAAAAACCCAGACAAGGCAAATGTGACAGAACTCACACAGGGGTAAGCCCCAGAACTGCTGAAACAGAACTGACCCAGACGCAGTGTGTGGTCACACAGGAGGAGAAAAACTGCACCCCATGTTGGGGCTGTTAAAGTGATTTTTTACAGCAGAACTGGGCTGTCCAGGCCTGAGTTACCAGCATGGGAAGTGGGACAGACAGGAACTATTCAGCATGCAGGGACTGCAACCCAACCTCAACTCACCTCCTTTAAGTTATCCACTGGGTCCTTCTTCTTTTTATCCTTGGGAAAAAACCCAGAAAGGTTTATTAGAAGCACAGGCAACTCCAGGTAACCCAACAGCACAGGGAGCAGAGATCCTGAGGCAGGAAAGAACAGCACCAGGACTCCAGCATCTGCTGTACCAGCTGCTCTGTCACTTCTCCACAGCCCAGCCACCCTTCCCCGTCCCTGACTCACAACAGAGCCCCCAGGAATCAGGCAAGACTCACTTTCTTTGTGCCTGAAGGAGCTGCACTTGCCAAGGGCTGCTTGGGCTGCTTCTCTGAGGCAGCGGCCTTCTGAGAGTGCTTGCTCCAGGCTTTGGGTTTTGTAGGGTCTCCAAAAGATTTGCATAGCTCCACCTGGAACAAATCAGGGCTTTCATTAACCACACGTTCAACAGTCTGTTGTAACTGCTGGGTAACTTCATACGGAGCCTCTGTTACACCCCTGATGGGAGGGAGGCTGTGCTGGAGCAACCTTTTACAGATGTTTGTTTTAAAAGCACAGAACTGCACATTCAGTCACTGTGGGGGAGTTTGGAGCGGACAGTCACAGACCCCAGGATTGTCTGGGTTGGAAAGGACCTTAAAGTCCGCCCCTGCCATGGCAGGGACACCTTCCACTGTCCCAGGCTGCTCCCAGCCCTATCCAGCCTGGTCTTGGGCACTGCCAGGGATCCAGGGGCAGCCACAGCTGCTCTGGGCACCCTGTGCCAGGGCCTGCCCACCCTCACAGCAAAGAATCTCATCCCAATATCCCATTCCTTAAGAATCTCAGGGAGATATTTTCAGAGATCAGCTCACCGCGACTCTGGAAGTGTCTATGAAGCTTTTGTTGAAGTGGTTCAGGGCCGCCTGAGCTTCATCTTCAGACCTGTAGCCAATGAAGCCGAATTTCCGGAACCTGCCATCCTTGGTGTACTTCAGGCAGCAGTCAGTGAGCGTGCCAAAGGCAGCAAACAGCTTCCTGAAGCGCTCTTCCTTCATCTGGGGGAGAAGGGAGTGAAGTCAGCCATGGAATGGACACAGAGATGCTTTGAGGACTAGTCCAAACCAAACCATTCCCCCTCGAAGGGCTTCTCAAAGGCTGCAGGAACTACGGTGTGTCACGGCACTGATAAAAATCCCTACTTCAGCCACCAAACCCCTTCATCTCCCCCACGATCCCACTCCACGGGGAAGGGGAGCAGGGCGGGATCCTGCCGGGCACAGCAGCACAGAAGGCACCCGGCCCCCAGGCAACGAGGGGGAACGGTGACCACACCGAGAGCCACTCCGCACCCTGAGGGGCTGCCGCCCGCCCAGCCCACGCCCCTCACGCTGCTTCCTGCATCCCAGGGCCCCTTCCTGACTCCTCCAGGAGCTCTCCCACCATCCTCCCCCGAGGTGTCCCCACGTTCCCCGTCCCAGCACATGACCACGATCCCTTATCCCCTCCTAGCGCCTTCGCCCGGGACAACTCACTGCTCCCACCCCAAAACCTCATCCTCCCACCACTTCAAACCCTCTCTCCCGGGAGGTCTCCCCGCTCTCCCCCATCCCCAGCACACCCTCCCGTCCCGGTGCCTCTCCCTGCCCTGTATCCCGCTTCCCCCCGCACCGTCCATCACACCCATCCTAGGCCCTGCACGCCCCCCCCGCCCCCGGCCGACCCCGCCACCGCGCCGCTGCCTCACCCCATTGGGGAGATTCTTCACGATAAGCCGCGACATGGCAGCGACAGACGCCAAGGAAGGAACGCTCAGCGCCGCGCACACCGCCCCATGGGAGCCGCCATCTTCCCCGGGTCACGTGGGCTGCGTGCGTCAGCGCGCGTGCGCCGGGGCGGAACCCGGATGTTGGTCCTTAGCAACGGCCCCTTAGCAACGGGGCCTGCAGGGGCGGGGCTGCGGCAGCACCGCTGGGGCACCGGGGCAGGGACCGGCGGGGAGGGGAGGAGGGGGGGGGGAGA
>VZRO01004067.1:17718-86007 GCA_013397915.1 Daphoenositta chrysoptera | reverse complement strand
GAGAGGCGCGGCTGCAGCTACCCGGCCCGTCCGCGCTGCTCGGCGGGGCCGCGGGAGGGAGCCCCGCGCCCGCCGCTCCGGGCGGCCGCGCAGCCAAAGTCCCTCGTGAGATGTTGGGTTTGCGTGGGGGGAATGCCGCACAGTGCCTCGATATCACGCCTAAAAGTCACGCAGGAGCGAGGAGGGAAGGGGGACAGAGGGTCTGACCCAGGGAAACCGTGGATCCCTGGATATACTCAAGGTGCCAGGTTGGACAGGGCTCGGAGCAACCTGGGATAGTGGAAGGTGTCCCTGTCCATGGCAGAGGACGGAACGAGATGGTCTCTAAGATCCCTTTAACTCCAAACCATTCTGTGATTCTATGAATAAAAGCAGCTTCCCGCCAAGAAACGGCTAAATAACCCCACAGCCAGAGGATGTTGTGTTGTGAGAGCTCCGAGGGATAAAAGAGAGCAAAATTCCTGGAATAAATAATCCCTTGAGGGTTTCTAAACACATGAACATCCATCTCCAGCTTCCTCACGAGGGGCAGCTCCGATCTCTGCTGTGGCCAGGGGCAGGACCCCGGGGACAGCTGGAGCGGTGCCAGGGCAGGGTCAGGCTGGGTAGCGGGAAAAGGCTCTTCCCCCCAGAGGCTGGCCAGGGGCCGGACTCCCTAACCCTTGTGGGTCCCCTCCCGCTCAGGACATTTTATGTTTCCATGATCCATTGCTGGAGGCTGAGCGTACCTGGGGGGAGCAGCGCTGTTCTTCAAGCACCTCCTCCTGCTCACAGCCCCTCAGCCCCGCTCTTACACGAGCCTGAAACCCCGCTTGACACCTTTATTCCAGAGGAAGATGCTCAGCACAGCTCTGAGCTTCGGCACCAGCCCTCACCTCTTCTCCCCGCGGTTTGGAATTACCGTAGGGATAACCTGGAGCAATCCCAGCCCCTCACACCATCTCCTAGCTCCCCTTTGGGGCTGGCCCAGCCGGCTGAGCCCACCCCAAAGGCTGAAAGCAGCAGGGGGACAGGGCAGGAAGCTGTTTGGGGGAAGCAGCCCCAACACAGCCCCAGCCCAGTGTCCTGGCGGGACTGGGGTGCAGCCCGTGCTCTGCCCCCAGGGAATGGCAAGGGAAACATATTTGCCAGGGAGGGAGGGCAGAGACAACGGGCAGGCTCAGGGCACGGGGAGCTGGAGAGAGCGGGATGCTCCAGGAATGCCCTCAGCGCCCTGCTCAGAGGGACAGGGCACAGCACAGCCCCCTTCCACCCCACAGCCCTGACTGGGGGCTCCCAGGGGAGATGTCCTTTGTCCCTGCCCTTCACAGGGGCCTCCGTGAGGACTCACAGCACGGGGACCCGGCTCCCTCCCCCCTCGCCGTCCGCTCCCGCCTCGTCCTTGGCCGGGCTGTCAGGGCTGTCACTTGGGATGCGGGCTGCCACTGACAGGACCCTCCATGCGCCATCACTAACGCGTCCAGACCTTGCCCTCGTCACTCCCGTCCTCTCCAAGACACTTGTCCCCCATCTCCCTCCCCGTGTCCTCCTTACCTGCTGCGTGCCGCCGGCAGCAGCGCCCAGCTCATGCCCGCACAGCGCTGACCTTGCCTGTCCCTGCCTCCTGACTGCTAGGAAAGGGATTGAGCCTGGCTGTGTCCAGCCCTGCCGCTCTTTGTAGGTCCTCAGCTCCCAGCACAGTTGCACCCGGGGCTGCCATCTGCCTCCTCACTGCCTTTTCTGCAATTAGGGGCGATTTCCCCCAGCTAGGAACTTGGCCCCGGCGCTCAGGTGCTGCAGCTGTGACCCCTAAGGATGGCTTGGATCAGGAAGAGCCCCTTTTCTTGGGGAGTTTGGGGGAGAAAGAGAGGAAGACAGAGAGGAAGAGGAAGAGAGAGAGAGAAAGAAAGAAGGAGAAAGAGGGAAAGAAAGCAGGAGAAAGAAGGAAAGAAAGAAGAAGCTGCTGCAGAGCCTGTCTGCCCCTGAGGATGTGGGGACAGATGCAAAGGCTGCTGCAGTGTTTGGAGAGGTGCTTCTCTGGCTCTTTGTCCCCCATGGTGTCCAAAGGGGCACCAGAGGCTTCCCCCGACTTCTCCAGGTGCCATCCCAGGCAGGCAGAGCTGTGATCCCGAGCCAGAGCAGCTGCTGCGCTGCGGTGTCCTGCCCTGGACAGCCCTGGCCGTCCAGCCCTGCCAAGAAGGACGAGCACAGCCTCGGGGTGCCCTTCATGCCTGTCGGATCAGGAGCGCCTCGACCACCGCTGGACGCTGCTGGAGGTGATCAGGGAAGGTAAAAGATCCTTCTGAGCCAGGGTCACCTTGGCTGTGACAGGACCCCCCATGTTCAGCAGCCTCTCTGGTGCTCACGGGATGCTGCTGAGTAGATCTGGGGGCTGCAGGGGGTTCCGAGTGTACCCACACCCCTCCGTGGCAGGAAGCACTGGAGGTGCTCGGTTTCCTTGGCACCCTTGAGTCCTTCCCTTTTCTTTCAGCTATGGGAAATGAGCAGAATTCTGCCTCGGGGGGCTCCTGCAGAGGGCTGTCACCTGGCTGAGGACCTTCTCCTGACTGAATTAACCCAGATCCCAGTGAGGACAGGGATGAACAGGACCCAGCAGCACCCAGGCCCGGTTTTGGTGTGCTGCCCCTACTGCAGTGGGTAACATTATTTTAAAAACAGCATCACAGGAAATGCTGCCTGAACCTCCTCAGTTTTGCTGCTGGAGACATTAAATTTTGGGAGGGGAGATGGCCAGATTCTCCTTGTGTGAGCAAATTGTCCTGACAGTCCTGAAGGAGGTAAAAGGCAGCTTTTAATGATAGAGCTGGTGCTTGGAGAGGCAGTGCCCAGGAACTTGTCCCTACAGTGCTGCACAACGGGATGGGGCCAAGGGAGGCAGAGAAGGAGTAGAAATTGCCCTTCTGAAGGGCTTAATGTCTGGGACTCTGCCCAGCCCGGCCTACCAGCCCCTCTGCTAGAGGGAAAGGATGCTGCAAGGATGCTGTCCTTGCCCGGGGCTGTGACTGCTGCAGTGTCACTGTGGCAGCACAGTTTCGCTTCCAACCACATGTCCCCTCACCTGAACCCGCTGCCTTAGCCGAGGGCACAGTCTGGAAGCATGTCCTGTGCTCCTGCTCTCCGCCCTCATTTTACCTGCAGGTTTTTTGTGGAGATCGTGTCTTTTCAAGGCCTTGCCAGCTGAACTGCAATGCTGAGTGTCAGCAGATGCAGGAGAGGATGAGGACGGGCAGGAGGGATTTCCCCCATCACATCGGGCACAAACGAGCTGCTGATGCCAGCATGACTTGCCATGGAGGAGGATTCTCCGAGGACTTGGAAATCCAGATAATCCAAGTGCTTTGCATTACAGCAGCTGGGGACAGAGGTAAATCCTGTCCATGAGCCATAATTCATCTGCCAGAACAGTTAACGGGACCACCCTTGCCCTGGAGAGCAGCCACCACCAGAGCAGGTCTCAGACCTTCTCCTCTCCCTGTGAAGCAGCTGATGGTGGTGGCTGCCAGAGCTGACGGAGAGGATCCATGAGGTCAAATCCCTCCTGGCATCACTCTGCCCATCGCAGCCCACGTGCCTGCCCAGCAGAGCCTTCCATGGTTCTCCAGAGGGGATGGGCTGGAGCTTGGCACCGAGCACACACAAACTGCCAGGACTGCAGTGGAGTTAAAGGAAAGGTCCATCCAGGCTCCCTCCTGGCCCCACCTAAAGCTGGGGGAGATATTGGCTGTGTTCTGCCACAGCTGCTACTGTCACCCACCCAGGACAGTTTCCTCCAGGTGACAGATGAGGTCCAACTCCTTTTCCAAGCTGCCCCAAGCAGCTCTCCTGTCAGACCTTGACAGACTCCCCACCAGCCTTCCTCATGGGTATGGGTGGGACCCTCCATGAGGAGACCAGGGAGAGGGATTTTCCTGCTGCTGCCCCTTGCCCGCTCTCTCCTTCATCCATCACCCCTTCCAGCGCCTCGAGTTTCCTTTATTTCTGTATTTTGGGGTGTGTGTGTGCAAATGGGCTCAGGGGAGGGTCCGGGCAACAGCTGCCTTTGATCAGCGCAACATGTGGGAGATGGAGCGCTTCAGGAATGCCGACTCCTGATCAAAGGTGGGAACACGGTGACAGCCGGGACTTGGCAAAAACCCCTCCCGGCTAATCCCTGCTGGGGAGCCGGGGGGTCGGCTCAGGGACCCACCCAGGCAGAGCTCCCAGCCCACCAGAGGGATGGAGCCGTGCCCCGGCAGGGTGAGGGGAGCAGGGTTGCTCCCTCTGCCCCGGGGCTCTGTCCTGAGCGGGGCATTCTCCTCTCTTCAACGAGAAATGGCATCCCCATCTCTTCCTCGGCTCTCCACCATCCCTGCTCCCGCACCCCGGCACCCTCCAAACCCTGCAGCTCCTGCAGCTGCTCCCTGGAGAGGGAGCTGAAGGAAGAGAGGGGCAGTGATGCCCTGGGACTTTTATCACCTCAAAAAAGATGGATGGAAAGGTCACTTGGGAGGAAAAGGGAAGAAAAACCGGCCCCTCCTACCGGACAGCCGGGGTTTGGGGACAGCAAGGACACAGCTCCCAGTCCCTGCCCCATTCCAGGTGTGTGGGTGCCGGTGCAGCACAGCCCCGATGTGTGGGATGGGCCGCGGTGCCAAGAGTGTCCCGTGTCACCTTCGCCCCCCCGGCCGCTCTTATCTCCCGCCGGGCTTTCTCCCGATAATCACGGTGGGAAGCCTGTCTGGAGGAGCAGGTGGGTTCAGACCAGGCGTTTGTCAAGCTCAGCCCCCCTGAGCTACACCCAGCCCTTCTCCACCGCAACACTCGGCTCTTCCACCCTCATGGGTCTCACTGCAGCTCTTCCCAACCCCAGGGAACACCCACCGTTCCCAGCAGGAACAATCCCGCCCCACGGGCCTGGTGCTTCCCGCACCCCTCGTCCTGGCAGGACACACCGTCCTCCTCCTCTTGGTGCTGAGGCTTGGCCGGGGCTCCTCTGCCATGCTAGGAAGGGAAGCTTTCAAGGAGGGCCGATAAGGGCGGCTCCCTCGGGGTCACCCCTGTCCCCGGGCGGGGTCACAGGTCGCTTCCTCGCCCTGCGGTGCCTGATAATGAGTCCAGCACGGCCGGGGGATGGAGACAGCATTTATCACCAAACCCTGGGAAAATAAAGACATGGAAATGCTCCTGCACCAGGCTGGGAATCCGACAGTGACGAGCCTTTTTTTGGGTGGATGGAGAGGTTGGGGTTTAAGAGCTGGTGGGGTGGCACAGAGGAAGGGGGCGGGGGAAGTTGGGAAGCAGGGAGCAGTGGGAACAGAACGGCAGCTGAGGCTTGGGATCCCGCACGGCTCCAGAGCGGTGCCTCCACGGCCGGCTGAGGGCACGGCGAGAGGCTGCCGGGGCTAGGGGGGATGGCTGAGCTCATGCATCATTGGGATTGGAAAAACTCTCCAAGATTGTCATGTCCAACCACATCCTTTAGTGCCACATTCACCCATCTTTTAAACTCCAGAGATGGCAACTCTACTGCCCTGAGCAGCCTCTGCCAGTGCTTGACAACTCCTTCCATTAAGGAATTTTCCTTAATATCCAACCTCAACCTCCTCCAGTGCAGCTGGAGGCTGTTTCCTATCTGTCACATTAGCTGGGAGAAGAGACCAAGCTCTGGCTGGCTCCAGCCTCTGCTCAGGGAGCTGTGGAGAGCAGGAAGCTCCTCCTGAGGCTCCTTTTCTCCAGGCTGAGCCCCCCTGGCTGCAGGTGGCCATTGCAGACCAGGACAGGCAGCAAGGCAGGGAGTGAATGGGGTGCCCCTGTGGCAGACCCACAGAATATGGGGCTGGAGAGGTGCTGGGGTTTCCCATGGAACCTGAAGACCCCTTGGAAAGATTTCCCAGAAAAATGAGGTCCCAGAAAGTGTAAATCAGGCAGGAGGGATGGTGTGATCAGCGCTGCCACTTCCCTACGGACACAGTCATGTTGTGTAAGTCCCAGCCCAAGGGGTTCACCTGCCAAAATATCCCACACCAGCCACGATCCACGGCCCCCACTGCAGCCAGATCCTGCACCAAAGAGTGGGGAGGGAAACTGAGGCACGGGGAAAGCCTGGTGACACCGCCAGGGGTGCCACCACAGCCTCCCTGTGCCACACCGGAACTATTTGTGCTCCAGCTCTAAGGACAACCCAAGGACCCTCACTTTTGTGGGGGCCTTGGAAGTGGCCAGAGGCTTCCCGAGAATCCCCCCTGAGCACAGGGATGAGGCTGCTCCATCCCATCCCAAACGGGCAGAGCAGAGCTGACAGCTGGGCGTGGATGGAGGGGACTTTGGGAGAGGCAGCGGTGAGGGACAGAGAGCTGCGGGAGGGGAGGGGACAGCGCCGGGCTCTGAGGCAGCATAGGGTGACAGGCCAGCGCTGACACCTCGGCAGGGCCGCACTCGGGGACAGCGGTGCGGCAGGACCTGATGTGACGGGGACGGCTGTGACACGAGGCCACGGGCAGCCCCCACCCGGGACTCGCCACTACCCCGGCTGAACTCCCTCCTCCGCCTCCCCACAGCAGACGCATCCTGCAAACGCTTCTCCCTCTCAGAGGGGCTGAGCAGGGGCAATATTGGAATATTGAAATATTGGAAGTATCTGCCTGCCTCGGCTGGGAGTCAATGTCCCCAGTGCTGGGATCCCTGCACGGCACAATTATCCCTGGGGAAAGTCCAGTGTGGGAATGTAGGGCACCCTCTCTCCTCAGTGACCCTCTGTGGGAGCAGCACGCAATTAAAACAAGCCAGGCCAGATGGTTTATTAGCAATTTCAGAGCTGGGAGCTGACACTTCTCTCTTTCCAGCTCCAAGGCTTCAGAAATGGGTCCGTCTCGGAATGTTTCACACACTCCCTGGCGACAGGGCAGGAGAGGTTGGATTTATTTGGGAATGTGGCACTCTGACACCACAGCAGTGAGTCTGGCGAGTGGAGAGATGGGACTGGAGCAGATTGTGGCATTTAGCAGGCAGATAAGGGAGAAGTGGAAATTGTCACCTGGGTTAACAGTCACTTGTTTAGAGTTATGGAATCATTAAGGTGGGAAAAGGCCTCCAGGACCATCAAATCCAGCCTTCAACCAAGCACTCCTGAGCCAGCTCTGGAATTTCAGCAGTGGGGGTCTCTGTCCTCTTCAGCCAGACCAGTGTGGTCAGGCACCACTTTGCATCTCCTCAGCACGGGTTTGGTGGGAGCAAACAGGACTCAGCAGCAGGTGCCCCAGGCGAGGAGAAACCTTCATCAGTGCGGCTCATTAGCGCCGGAAGGCGTGCAGACCCGAGGCTGCTGTGGTACCTGGCGGGTGATGACGAAGCCCAGTTCTGCAGAGGGACTCACCAGGTCCCCATGAGTGCAGGCAGAGCTGAATTCTTGGCGTTTGTTGGCCTGTTCCTCTCAGATCTTTGCACCAAGGAGGTGACCTTGGATTTGACCAGGATCCACACAGTGACACCCTCCAGGCTGGAGAGCACAGCAGGACCCACAGAGGACTCACAATCATCTCTTGCCAGCACTCAGCTGAGGCCGTAATTCCCCTTGGGAAGTGCTGCACCCCCAGGCACAGCTGCGGGATCCGGGGAGGAGCAGCCATCCAGCACCTCCATCTGTAGAGTCCCTCCCTCTGCGGTCCCAACCACTCCTGCAGGGATATTTTGGTTGGGAGTAGAGGTCTCATCCCCATTTGGGAGCTGATATTCCCCTCTGTGCAGAGCAAACACCACTTTTCTCCCTCCTTTCCCTCAGTCTTCAGCATCACCACCTCCAGAGCGCCCACCCAAGCTGGTGGGGCTGTTCCTGCCGTGTTCCATCCTCCCCAGGGCTTGCAGCCTGCACATGAGCCTCTCCCTGGACACCTCTGGCAGTTTATTATCCCATGCTGGGCTTCTCCACAGCTGGGAGGGGGAATTTCAGTGTCCCTGTGTGTTGGGTGAAGCGCTGCAGCACAGCAAGCTGGCGAGGGGAGCGGAGCAGGCTGTTCCAACAGGGGACAGAGCTCCAGCCCTCCTCCTCCTCCTCCTCCTCCTCCTCCTGCCCCTCCTCCTCCGGGGCTTGGCAAAGCCGTGCTCCATGCCCAGATACTGCCAAGGGGCACCAAGCTCCCTACCAAGCCCAGCATCCAGGTGGGGCTGCAGAGGGGCACAGGCTGCCCACGCTGTCCACGCGCAGAACAAAGAGGTTCGTTTGGTGAGGGTGGGTGCAGGGGGTTTGCTCGAGGTGGAAAGGATGCTCCACACAGGTGAATCAGTGCCTGTGGTCCCCAGGCTCCTGCCTAGAACGGGTTTGGAATTCCTCGAAGCAAATGCTGGCTGTGGGAGAGCACAGCGTGTTCTGTGCCCTCGTGCTGCTTTCCCTGCACCAATTCCTTCATTCCAGCAGCGGTGGCCAGGCACCACGGTGCACCTCACTGCCGTGTGTTCGGCAGGATAAAGAGCCTTCTTCGAGTCCTGATTGCCCCTGGAGGAGGAGCCTGTGTGGCTGCAGCAAAGCCAAGCAGAGCCACCAAACCTCACTTTTTTGTTTTTGTTTTTAATTTAAGGGTGGTGCTGCAACTGCAGCTTTGCCTCCTGCGAAGGTTTGTTTCTCCACTGGCAGGGCTGGGTGCTGGAAGCTGCCGGGCAAGGGGCTCTCCAAGGCAGGAACTACAAAGCAGGCTGACACCTCTAATGAATTACAGTAATACCAGCTTAGGGTGAACTCTGAAGTGCCTGTTTACACAATCGCTGACCTCCCCTCACCCCGCTCTGGGGCCAGCCCCCCCTTGATGGATCACAGCTGAATGCAGGCAGCCCCCGGTGTTTATCATCTCCCAGCCCCGGGAAGGGAAGGAATAGCAGCATTTCCTGGCACCACTGACAATTCAATACCCAACCAACACTTGCTCTGAGAAATACCCCTGCATCTCCCACTGTAAATCCCGGTTTTGGTGGGAGGGCTCTGAGCTCAGGGATTCTGCAGCACCAGGCACTGGGACACAGGCAAGCCCCTCCCATGGAGCAGAGAGCAAGGACAGCCTCTGTGCCCTGCAGGGAACTGCTCTTGGCCAGGACTCGCCTCTGGAGTGTTACTCTGAGTTTTGGCCATTTTGGCAGAGGAATTTTTTCCATTTTTCCCGGTGTCCTGGTGCTCAGAAGCTGCCAGCTCCTGGGTTCTCATGGCTCAGGGATTGCTCCCTCTGACAGGATCAGTGCCAAGCTGGAGGGAACAGGTTCTTCAAGAAGCCCTGAGCTCCTGAGGGTGGGAATTGGCTCTTAAATCCACTTGATTTAAGTGGGGAAAAATTATCCAACAAATCCTGTCCCACCTGTAACACTTCCAGAGCTCCCCACGACCACCACAGACATCTGCCTCTGTCCAGATCGAACCCTGCTCTGTGAGGGGGGCTGGAGATGTGTCCCCTGCCCTCAGGTGTGCTCAGCTCTGCTTGGGTCCGTGCCCAGCACAGCCCAACCTTTCCTTCTCTCTCCTGGTAGAGCTTGGGGAACACCAGGGAATCCTGGTGGGAATCACCAGTGGGAATCCTCCTACCCACTGGGAATCCCGGCCTTCACCTCCAAGACAGACATCCATGGGCATGGAGCAGCACGTCCATGGATAAGGGACCACAGGAGCCCCTCGGTCCCCTCTCCTGCCCCGTGCCAGTCACGGCAGTGCTGGGGCTGGGGAGCAGCTGCAGCATCACCATGCAAGAGCCGGGGACAAGGCGAGGAGAGGTGCCATGGCCATGCCCCGGCGTGTGCCAGCCCTGAGCAGCCAGAAGGGCAGAGTTTGTTGGGAGGATGATCTGGGGAATGCTCAGCTTGGAACACGCAGAGGAGGAAGGGCAGCGTGGTGCCCCGTGCCACTGTCCCCCACTGCTCTCACACGTGCCTGTTTTAGCTCTGCAGCGGGGGACTGTCTTTAATCCAGCCAAGCTTTCCTGCTCAGAGGAGAACTCCGGGGCTGGCCCCTGGAGGAGGCACTTCTCCGTTTCCCTGCTTGCCCTCCACCCTCTTCGTTTTGTTCCGCAGTTATTTTTGGCAGTAAAAGCTTTTTTCTTCGCCCTTCCCGTGGCCCCCAGCTCTCTGCCAGCCAAAGTGGCATTTTAAGCCTCCTGCCCACCCGAGCAGAAAAATGGTGGCTGAGGCAGGGTAGAGTTAAACCTTTCCATCCTTCTCGAACCATTAACTGCCCATTAGCTCAGCTGCCCAGAGAGGAGCTCTGAAAAGCCTCTGTGGGGACAACCTGCCCCCCACCAGGGGTTCATGGGGGCAAGGAGAAGCACAAGCCCCAAAATGGGGTCTCACTCCGTGTCTCATTCCCTCCAGCACTACAAAATCCACTCGATTAATTCAGCATCCAAGCACCTGCAGCTGCAGTCCCCCAGCAAATACAAAATCCCAGGTGCATCCCAAGTCCTGCTCCCACCTGGAGCTGGGTGAACGAACAAGGCCCTACCCCAAAAGGAGACTCAAAGCAGGGACCTTGTGCCACCAAACACACACAGAGCTGGGGAGGGACCTGCTGGCAGCCAGGGAAGGGATGTCTGAGCCAGAGAGCAGCAGCCCACTGACCTCCAGGTACCAAACCCCCCTGGGCCTCTTTATTCCCCGATTGCTGCTGGAATTCTCTGCAGGTGGAGGGATGCACACACCAGGAATTGCTGGTTGCTCCCGCAGCACCCCAGAGGAGGCAGGTCCCTGTCACTCACGGGGACCAGGACAGCGGCAGGAGGTGCTGGGAGCCAGGAGCCAAACCACGCTCGAGGGGAATAAGAAAATCCCAGTCCCAACCATCCTCCCTGCCCAGAGATTAACCTTTTCCTGCATCCCAAAGAGTATGCTGGAGGAGAATTGGAAAAAACAGAGATCTGACAATCTGGGAATGCTGTGGGAGCTCCAGGCTTCTGCATATTGCTGGAGAAAAGGAATCTTCCCCTTGAATCCAAACTGCTCACCTCTAGTGTTTGCAGAATTGTCCTGGCATTTGTCTGCTTTGGAGCAATCTTGTAATTTAATTGTGTTTTTCTTTAATTTTGAAGTTTTTGTTTAAGTTGATTGAATTACTTTGGAGTGAAATATCTTGAGTCTGTACTTTAAATAAGCTGGATGGGAATTGCCTGCAGTTTGAGGAATTTTCAGAGCTCCAATGTTTTATCTCAATATTTGGGAGGGAAACAGATTCCCTGAACCACAAAGCCCACAAAAACCAGCAGCAAGGGCCAGGCTGGACACCTTGGCTCAGCATCCTCCTCCTTGCAGCAGCCAGCATCAGGCAAGGAAGCAACACAAGCATGGAGTTACTCCAGCCTCAGCCGCTGGTGATGCAGGGACACCTCATCCCAAGTTTTCTCCAATCCTGGTGTTTAAGATCCCCCTGACAGACAGCCCTCTGCCTCCTGAGGGGTTCCAGAGCCTGATATTTGTAGCTTACTTGGCATCCCACAGCAGCGAGTTCACATTGGATCGCAGGTTTGAATCCAGTGTGTAGAACCAGGATGGACTAAACTGAGCACCCTGTGTTCCCAGCAAGGCAGGATCCCAGAAAAACCCAGAAAAACCTGTGCTGGTCAGGATGGCTGAAATTTTCACTCCCTGCCACGGATCCTGATTGGCACAAGAGGGGGGAAAATGGCTTTTAGCCTCCTGCAGGACACCGGGGCTTCCCGACTTGGCTCCATCCTCCCAGCCCGGCTGAGCCCGAGCTGTGCAGGCGCTTCGGGCCGGAAAACTCCCAGGTAATGTCCCAGACCTCGGGGTTTGAGAGGAGTGGCCGGGCGGGCTCCGCTGTGGCGGCGCAGCCCCGGCGAGGAGCCGCCACCACAAGGTGTCACCCGCCCCCTTCGCCCCGAGCCCCCCGAGAGGCCAACGCTCCAGAGGGTTCCCCGGCCACGTCCCCTCCTCCCCAGCAACATCGCTGGGGACCGAATCGCGTCCCAAGCTCGCTATTGTCCCGTCTCCATGGCAACCCCCTGGCTGCAGCATCGCGCAGTGCCTGGCGCTGGACCATGGGATGCTCGGCCCAGCCCAGCCCTGGCAGTCCTTGTCCCAGTCCTGAGCCCCAAAATGGACTGGAATTACTCCTCCTTAAATTTTCCTTTGTACGGAGAACTGCAGCCTGGAGTGTTTAGATAAAAAAGTTGTTTTCAGACTCCTAATTTTAAGCTTTCTGCCTCAGGAGTGCAACAGAATCATGGAATGGTTTGGGTTGGAAGGGACCTTAAATATCTCATTCCAACCCCCTGCCGTGGCAGGGACACCTTCCACTGTCCCAGGTTGTTCAGCCTGGCCTTGGACACTTGCAGGGATGGGGCAATAGCAGGTACCTGGACAGGAGAATGTGCAGCTGAATTAGCACAGGAGGGGTTTGAGTGGAACTATTCCAATTCACACCAGAACACCCTGGGTTGGCAAGTCAATAAATCAGAAATTTATTTAAAGCACAGACTCAAGATATTTCACTCCAAAGTAATTCAGTCGATTTAAACAAAAACGTCAAAATCAAAGATAAAAAACAATTAAATTACAAGATTGCTCCAAATGCCAGGGCAATTCTGCAAACACTGGAGGTGAGCAGTTTGGATTCAAGGGGAAATTTCCTTTTCTCCAGCAATATGCAGGAGCCTGGAGCTCCCGCAGCATTCCCAGATTGTCAGATCTGTTTTCCCCAACTAAAACCACTGGTGAAAACTGCAGCTCATGTTAGCTCACAGACCCTGGGCATTGTCTCGCAACTCCTTTCCCTCCCCCAGCCTTGGCAGGGAGAAAAGGAGCTGCCAACAGGTAAAAGCCTCCAAGTGAAACACTGAAAGCACTGGGGGAAGGACAAGATGACACAGATCCTCTTCAGGTGACACAAAGATGTTCAGCTCAAGTGACAGCAGCTGAGAACCAAGGGCAGCCCCTGCAGAGGACACCAGAGGGTTCAGCCAGGCCAAATTTCATGTAAAAATTAGTGGTTTGTCTCTTTTTTCTGCCCCCATGAAGTCCACCGCAGTTTTGTCGCAGCCAGGTGATCCCCAAGCCTGGCGTGCAGCATCTCCATGCTGCTGCCAGAGAGGGGACGGGCTGGGGCTGAGGGAGGGATTGAAGTGCTCTGGGCAGCTGTTTCTTGGGAAGACACCAGCAAATCCAGAGGGTGAAGCAGGCAGGGAGTGCCCTTGGCACACAGGCAGGGCAGCTGGGGGCTGCAAAAGCAAGTGCTGAATTCCTTCTCTCCGTTGTCCTGTAGCTTCCCTCTCACGGCACCACAGAGTGAGAGCCCCTCCCCTGATGCTGGGAGGCAACAGCCCCTCCTTGTCCTGCAGCCCAAGAGAGAAATAAGAGATCTCCAAAATTCAGGTTGGCCTTGTTTGAGGCACCTGCCAGGAACTGTTCGTGTTCCAGCACGGCCACACCATATCCAGGGAAAGGTGGGAACACACGGGTCCATGGGAGCTGGGGCTGGGGACAGTGCCCAGCACACATGGAATTTCCTGAGTGCCAAGGCACAACATCATCAAATCCAGCTCCTGGCCCTGCACAGACACCCCAACAACCCCACCCCAGGCACCCCTGGCAGCGCTGCCCAAACGCTCCTGGAGCTCTGGCAGCCTCGGGGCCGTGCCCATTCCCTGGGGAGCCTGGGCAGTGCCAGCACCCTCTGGGGGAAGAACCTTTCCCTGATACCCAACCTAAACCTCCCCGACACAGCTCCAGCCGTTCCCTGGGTCCTGCCACATCTCCTGGCCTGCACGCCAACATAACATCCGCAAGATCTCAGAAACAGAAACCTCAGCAAGGCTCCCAGAGTCACATCCACAAGGCTCATTGTCAGAGCCAGCAGCGTTTTGGCCAAACGACCTTGTAGCAACAACCAAACCCTGTGGAAAATCCCCAAGCCTGGCTCTTTTCACACTTGACCTTCCCTTCAGCGGTACATTAGCCCCTGAGCCCGGGCTGTGTGCTGCTGGAATTCTGAGTGGGACACTGCTGAGTTTATTACAGAGCAGAGGGCTTGGCTCAGCAGGATCCCCGAGGGCTCCGTCCCCCGCTGCTCCTTAGCTCTGCTCGCTGTGTTTAATGGACTGGGCTACAAAAAGCTCAGCTGCTGGGAGCCCCCAGCGTGGCTTGTAAAAGCCAGGCCCAACAATGAGCTGCAAACGCGGCCGTGTAGCTTCCCTGCTCTGCTTCCCCAACAGGTTATTGCTTGTAAAACTCCTCGCTGGAAGCGGCAGCGCTCAAAGGGCGAGGCAACGATGGCTTTTGGTACGTTAAATATAAAGGCCCCCACGCTTGATTCCTTTCCCAAGGAATATTTGATATTTGTTGCTCTGGGGTGCCCAGAAAGGAAGAAAATTACTGGCCCGTTAACAACTGCCCCTTGGCCTGTTTTCCCGGATTAAAACAATGCACTCAAAATTGGCAGTTGAGGCCGCCTTAAACATTTGTTTTGCCTCAGATTATTTGCAACACCCTGTAAACTCGGGGGCTTTTCGCTCCCTGGCTAGGGGGATTTCTCCTCTGCATTTTTCCATGTGTCTCCAACATATGGAGCAATAAAAAAAAAAAAAAAAGAAAAATCAAGCTCATAGCTGGTGTCATGAAATATTTTGGGGGTGGGGAGGCCTTGGGGAGGTGGTGTGGGACTTGGATCACTGTGACCTGGCAGAGACCTGGGCCTGAAGGAAGCTCATGTTTTTATGAGCCAGGAAATTGCAGGCTCAGCTTGGGCTGTGCCAGTTGTCCAGAAGGGTTCAAGTTTCACATCATAACTCGGGTCTCGGTGGAAGTGAGGAGGTGGAGGGAGACAGGGCAGCTGCGTGGGAAGGTGGGCACCAAGAGATGCAGGAATGGCTACGAGACAGAGATGGTGGTGGGGAAAAATATCTAAGAGCCCGTGAGGGGAGAAAAAATCCATCCAATTTCCACTCCCACCCACAATTGCCCAAAAGCTGATGAGCTGGGAACAAGTTCTTAGAGTTCCCCCTTGCCAGGGGCACAGATGAGCCTGGAGCACTTTTCTGGGCCAGCTGGGAGCAGAGACACCCACCCTTCCTCAGGTACCAAGTCTCTGTGCTCTGCTCTGTCCAGCAGGCTCAGTGTGGGATTATTGGGGCTGTCCTGAGTAGGGCCAGGAGTTGGACTTGATAATCCTTGGGGACCCCTTTCAGCCCGTGATATTCTTTATGAGTATTTTTTTAAGGGGAGAGAAGGCTGGCAGAGGAGAAGGGTGTGGGACACAGAGGTGGGACCAAACCGTGGAGACCCAGAGAAGCAGGGAGCAGAGGAACTCCAACACACCCCAACCCACAGAGCAGAGACAGCAGCCAAGGAGGTGCCTGAGGAGCACTTAAATGCTTTCCCTCTGTCCATCAGCAGAAGAAGAGTTCAGCTATGCCCAAGTTCCCCAAAAACCATTTTTTCCTGCTTCTCTCTGAAAATTTTCCCTTGCTCAGAGGTTTCTGGATGAATCCCTGGCTGCCCTGAGGTGTCCAGTGCCCAGCTGGGCGCTGCCTGTCAGCTGCAGCATCATCGGCGGTGAGGAGCCAAACACACTGAGGAGTGCAAGACTTTGGGCAAAGCTGGTGTTTCCCAGAGCTCAGCATACACAGACTCACCCACATTTCATTCTTTAGGAAATCCTGCTGGGAATATGGGAATAATACTGGAAACTTTGGGGAGAGGCTCAGTAGTCACAGAAAAGAGTGAAGACCCCAATGAGCACTGCTGACACCCAGTGCTCCCTCTGCTCCTATCCACAGCCCATTCCCTGCGAATTCAAGGGCTGACAGTTCACTTTTCCAGCAGTGGGTGGGCATCCCACAGCGCAGGCAAGCAGCCAGAGAATCCCAGCTGCTCCCAGCACCCCTCAGCCAGGGGCTGCGAGTCGCCCCTCCACACCAAGCCAGCACAAATATTGCTGCAGCACCCCCAGGCATCTGTCAGAGAAATCCTCAGCAGGGCACCACAATCCAAGGGAGGGGATGTATTTAACCTCCTCTTTAAATAAAAGGCAGGAATTAATCAAGCAGCCCAAACCGTGGTGTTTCCCAGCTCTCTTCATTTGTCACTTCAGCTGTGCTGTTTCAGTGCAGGTTTCAGTGGTGCCTTGGACGGCCCAGCAGCACCACAAGGGCTCTTGGCAGGCTCAGCAGAGCAGGGACAGAATTCTCCTCTGCCCCCCTGCTCAGCTGTGTGGTCTCTCAGCCCTGTCTCCTCTTGCCCAGGCTGCCCCAGCTCTTCAGCACAGTAGCCCCATGGAGCCAGGCAAGTCCCTTGGGCCACCAGAGCAAGGTCTCTCCAGGGCAAAACACATCCAAGGACAGCTCTGGAGCTGGAGCCTCATGCAGAAATTTTCAGCTTTCCCTTCCTGTGCAGGGAGAAGATGAGGGGCTTTTCTGCCTGGCTTCACTCCTCGCGCTGGGCAGATGGAGGGTGGCAAAACCCCACTGATCTTTTTGGGCAAATCCCCATTTACCTTCTCTCCCTACCTTCAGCTGCCCTGTTTGACAATGCTCCATGCACCATGCTGCTGGTGGGATCCAGGCACACATCCCACAGGGATAGCCCATATCCAAGGTCCAAACAGGCCTGGGACCATGGCTGTGGGCTCAGGGTGGGCACCACGTCCAAATAACCCCACACAGTCATGGGGAACCCAGCTCTCCCCCCTCAGCTCCGTGCGAGCTGCGCTGGAGTTTGTAATGTCCACCTGTCATCACTGGCATTTGTCAAATGAAGTGACCACTCTCGGGACAGGTACTATTTCAAAAGTGGACATCACTTTTAAAAAGTGCTAATGTACAAGACTGTCAGGTCCTGGCCTCAGGAGCAAGATCAGTTCTCTAATGTTTGGGGCAGAGATAAGGCACCAGAGTGATGGCTGAGCACAGCCGCTCCCTGCCAGGGCCGGCAGCCCCGGCCCTTTCTGAGAGCCACTCAGCCGAGGGCACACCAAGCTGCTCCTCCCCAGGTTTGAGACCAGCAGCCTCCTCCCCACGTTGCTGCTCCACGCAGATGGGAGGCAGCTCCAGCCCACTCAGCTGCTCCCCAGCATCTCCCAGAGCTTCACCTCCACCTGCGTGACGGAGCCTGGAAAGCAGGGGCAGCAAAGCCTCCGTTAAAGGCAGGGAGTTAAAGCACAGGGAAAACCTTTTGGAGTTAAAACCTCGCAGGTTTCAAGTCACTTCCCAAGAAATCTGTGCCTGAGGATTTGTTTTATAGAGCAGGCAGTGGCTTCCAGTGCTGCTGCTCACACCAAGTGTTATGCTCACCGAGGGCTGCTTCCTCCGAAGAATTTGAGGGTTTTTCCCAAAACCAAGAGGCCTCTGAAGGTGGGGAGGGAAGGTACAAACCTTCACCGTGGTGTCTGTCACCCCTTGTCCCCAGCAGGGCTCAGGGACACACCAGACTCATCTGAGCCTCTCCTCAGCAAAGGCAACTGGGGCACAGGCCTCACTTTCCCCCGGAACCTGCTCATCCACCTTAATTTAGGAGAACAAGATAATAAATATCCCAAAACTAGAATTCAACACATCCCTGTCTCCTTCCTACTTGCAGCTCTGGAGCCAACCAAGCCCCAAGGCAGAGGCTCTCAGGATTTTTAAGGATTCTCCAGCTGGTTTCATGTCTTAGCTCCTGCCCTGGCTGGAACAGGAGCCCTGGAAAAGCACAAAGCAGCCTCTGCCTGGGGAAGGGACTCAGTGGAATCATCTCAACAGGACAGGGAATGACTGAACTCTGTCCCTTGTCCACCCCAGAGCATTTCCCTGCAGCCACACCTGCAGCGCTTCCCTCCCAATGCTGCTCCACAAACACCAGCAGCACCCAGGGCAGGACATTCCTACCCCAAAAATATAACACAAACAAGCAAACAACACCTCCCCACCCCTTCTCCCCATGGAAAGAATTCCCCCTGCCCCAGGAAACGCTCACCTTGCCACCACCCATCCAGCATTGCAGCAGTGACTGCAGTCCCAGGGCTTTATAGAGGATTTACCACCCCGGGGAAAGAAAGTCCTGCCCTCTCTCTGATTACTGGCAGCTTGTCCAGCTAATTCCTCCTCTCTCCTTCCCTGCTGGGTGTTTTACCAGCTGTGCTTATCAGGACATCCCATTCTTTGTTAAAATCAGAGTAGAGATCAGCTTCCTTATGTCTTCAGTGTGTGGAGTCCTACAGCTGGTCTGTGATGCACAGCTGGAAATAAAATGACATTTCAAGAGTATTTTCCCCAAATGATGTGGTATTTACCATGGAAATAACATGGAAAACTGAAACCAAAGAACCAAAATGATGCCACAGAAACACAGGGGACACCCCCCTCATCGTTGATTGTTGGGTGTTATTTTGCAAACGATCATTTTAGGGAAATCTAGTGGGGGGGGAAAAGATTTAAATCAGAACCTGGTTTGGTTTTTTTTAATGTAAAAATTCCTATTAATGGGTAAGGAAATATATCTATTTATTTAAATTAGAATGTCAATTCTTTATTTCTTATTAATAAAATATCACAGTGGGAGGACAGAGTTTGGTATTGAGCTGTAGAAAAATGTGAATTAATAAAGCATCCGAGATAACCAGCTCTCCAGGACCCTGCCCAGGATGTCAGGTCAGGAAGGGCCTGTGGTCCTGCAGGGAAAGCTGAAATCAAAAGCTGAAGCCCTGCAAATTCCAAGCAAAGCCAGGGCCTGCGTGTTTAAGTGAGGGTGATTGACGCTGGCACAGCTCTCCATGGGAAGTGATGGATTTGCCATCTCTGGATATCTTCAAACCACATCTGGATGATTCCAGGGGCTGGGTGTGACCTTCCCTGGCAGGGAGTTGCTACTGTTCACCTTGCAGCTCCCCCAAAAATCCCTGGAGAGCCCGAATTTTTCCTCCCAGCTCTGCTTCCAACCTGCTCTGGGCCCTAATCAGAGTGGTTTCTTCTCCGGGTGATTTTTGCTGGCAGTTCTCCACCCTTGCTGGGAGTGGTGAGGGCAGGAATGCCCTGTGTGGTGCTCAGCAGGATCAGTGGGGCTGATCTTAGGGCTTTGTGGGATTGTTTACGTAGGAATTTTCAAGGGTTACATAGTTTTTCGTGGGGATAAGAAGTCTGGGGGGATCTCACTGCCAGCACACTGACTGCACAAAAACCCTTAAAATTCTTCCATGCAAAAACTTCTTTCCACAGGTAGTGAAAATAGGGAATTGCATAAAGAAAAGGACTGGAGGAGAGAGGATTTTGCAGAAGGAAGTGGGTGAGTGAACTCTGTATCAATGTAAACACCTGAAAACACAAATCACCAAGGGTCAAGCACCAATTTTTAAGTTATGCTCTTCTAGAAAAAGGATGAGTTCATTTAGGGCCAAAGAGCCTAAAGGGAGAGGTTGCCATTCCTGAGACACCTCCAGGGGAGGGAAAATCAGGAATGATCAACCAGAACAGCACCACAGGCATGAAGAAATAGAGAGGGGGGAAAAACCTGACCAAGCTGGGCTGGATCTGTGGGCTTGAATCAGAAATGTCCCATATTTCACAGGGGCTTTTGGGAAAATTGTTAATATTGAGTGTGACGTGGAAGTTTTAACCAGCTGGGATAGGAGACAGGAGATGTCAAAGCAGAGCTGCAGGGCATTTTTTTACTGGACCTTTTATCAATCCAGTGGTCAATTCACGGTGTGAATTTTGGCTTTGACTCACAGGAAACAGCAGATGCACAAGCCAGGGCCTGTCCCAGTGCCAGTGGAGGGTGGGGCAGTGCATGGAGCAGGAGGGATGTGTCCAGGGGGTTGTGGCACCTCCTGATGGTTTCCCCCAGCCTGAACCAGACCATTTTGCTGCCTTTGTAGCTGCAGAGGGAGGGTGGGGGTTTGCAGCAGGCCCACGGTGTGGTTTTGATGGATTATTAAGCAAGGAGAGACAAAAAATCAGATTTTTAAAGGACATCTTCACCTGGGCACTGAGAGCCCCCTCAGTCATTCCCTCGTGCTGACTTTTTCCATGATTTGGGCCTTCCTCAGAGCTGAATTTCAGAGCTGAGCTGAGCCTAAGGTGCAGGCAAGCACTATTTTGGTGTCACTCCTCTCTCCTCTCCTTGCCAGGACCATCCCAGTGGCTCATCCTGAGGAAGATGAATCCCACCACACCCCATCCCAGCTCCTCGTCCACCACCCCAGCTCCACTCTGCTGCTTCCAGACCCCACCTTTATTCCTCTTGCTGCTGGCAATGCTGTGGGGAAACATAAGAGGCACCCATGCGGCCTGGCCTGGCTCAGGAAGGAGGCACCGGCCGTGCAAGAAACACCCAATTATTTAGCAGCTGTCAAGGTTAAGCTGAATAACCCCGGCATGGGGAGGGAAGGCTGGGCTCTGGGAGAGGCACAAAAGCATCTTCCCCAGGCAGCTGAGGGAAGCACAACCCACGGAGCAGTTCCAGGCTGCCCAGCGGGACTCTCCGGGTTTCCAGGAATGAAAGGAAGCCGGGGATGTCCTGGCAGACGCCGGGGCAGGGCTGGGCAGACGAGCTCTGCCCATCCATCAGCGCCCGTCAGGCTCCCCGAGCT
Organism: Daphoenositta chrysoptera; assembly: GCA_013397915.1. Lineage (NCBI taxonomy): Eukaryota > Metazoa > Chordata > Aves > Passeriformes > Daphoenositta > Daphoenositta chrysoptera. Next base: position 65,492 of record VZRO01004067.1, on the reverse strand, counting down.
GGCCGTGGGATAAATCAAACCGAGAGGGGAAGGGGGGAAGAAAGTGTCCGAGGGGGAGCTGGGGGGGCTGCGAGCAGAGGGGAGAAGAGGGAACGAAAAGGCAGTGTGAGGGAGAGGAAAAACCAGATCAAAGGCAGAAATTCATCAGAGATAACGGAATTATTTATTTTTCCTGCTGCTAGTGGGGATTTTTTTTTCCCCCTTTGAGGCCCCCCAGGCCTTCTGGGCTGCTCTGTCTCCAGCCAGTCTGTTATTCTCAGGCGTCCCATCACCCCACCCCAGGCACAAAGCAACATGTTCACTTCATCACACGGCTCTGCTCGGCACAGCGAGACCTTTTGATCTCCGTCTCTGCTGTGTTTATATGTGACAGTGCAAGAAATGTATTTACAGTACGCGGGGCTCTGTTAGACACTGCCTGCCTTCATTTGAACATTAATATTGGCAGCAGGGGAGAGGGGGGGAGCAGCTCTCCTTTAATTCCCCCCTCATTTATTAAAATGTTTATTTGGAAACCCGCAGGCCCATTTATCTGGTTATTACTCAGAGCAGGATCAAATAATAACTCAGGTTCTCCATGTCACACAAGACAAACCAAATATACGCTGGATGAGGGCTTTCAGTGGCCCTTGGATCCATCCTCAGCCTGGCACTCCGCCGGCTGGAGGTCCCTGGGTGGGCTCCCCGGACCTGTAATGCAGATTTTCATCCCCGTTTCCACAGGCTCAGACCCAGCCCGGGCCTGTTGCTACTGCTGGAGGTGTCCCCAAAAGCCCGCTGATAGCAGGGGCTGCCTCAGTGATCAAGGGGGGCTTCAGCAGAGCTTCTCCCCAGCTCTGCCTGACTCAGGCTGTGCCTTTAAAGCTGTCTTATTCCATCCCATCCCATCCCATCCCATCCCATCCCATCCCATCCCATCCCATCCCATCCCATCCCATCCCATCCCCTTTGCCAGGAGTGTGCAGGACCAAGCCACATCAGTACCAACAGTTCAGTTGTTGATAGCGGCCGGAGAACACGGAGTGACCACAAAGCTCCTGTTCTTAGAGCCAAACTCTGGGATGTTCTGGGCTCAGCCTGGTAGTTCTGTTCTCCTTGCTCTCTGCCCACCCCACCGTCCCACGTTCCAACATTAGCTCCCCATCTCACACCTTCTCCTTCTCTTTGGGTTTGCCAACCATGGTTTCAAGCTCTCAGCAGGTCTAGGCCACTCTCAGATGGTGTAAGGGCCCCTGGCACATTTCTGGTGACCAGCTCTTGGTCTTCAGAGGCTCAGGAAACACTGAAGCTACTGAAGTGGAACTTGGTATTAATTTGCAAGCAAACAGCCTTTGGCATTGAAATGGTAAAGGAAAGATGAATGTGGATAATTTCATGTGATCACAGCAGAGCCGGGCAGGAGCACTTCCCACACAGGTTCAGAGGAGAGGCTAGAGGTGCCAGCCTGCAAAACACTTGGGAAAGCATCAGTGCTTGAGGAGAGGAATAATTCCAGACACGGCCAGGGGAAAGGAATAGTAAATTCAGTAAATGAGAGGGGACATGTGGGATCTTTGCATTTCACATCCCTCCCACTCTTGACTGCAGAGGTTGAACAACCATCAAATCCCAGCTCTTCTTGGCATCCTGAAGGGCTTCCCAGCAGCAGCTGCCTACAAATTTGGGGTTAAAAAGCCTTCATTTGTGCTCTGAAAACTTCTGCATCCTACCCACCTCCTGCCCCACAGCTTCTCTGGGGTCTTTGGAGGTGTTAGAGGTGCTTTATCCCATCCTTGGAAGTGTTCCAGGCCAGGTTGAACGAGGCTTGGAGCAGCCTGGTCTAGTGGAAGGTGTCCCTGCCATGGCAGGGGATGGAATGAGATGGTTTCTAAAGTCCCTTTAAATCCAAAAAAATTTGTGATTCCGTGGTTTAACCATGAGGTGATTCTGCCTTGGCAGCTCCCAAGTGCTCCCAGTGCAGGATGATCCCAATGGGAGCTTCCAAGCACAAACATCCAAGGGATTCACCCCATCTCCACCTCCCAAGCCTCCAGGGAGCTGGGCTCACCCCATTCTGGAGGGGGAGATTCTGGAACAAGGCACTGGAAGCTGGCACTGCTACCCACAGCATGCCGAGCCCTGAGGAACCATCCCTGCTTCTGGAACCATCCCTGCTCCTGATACCATCCCTGCTCCTGATACCATCCCTGCTCCTGATACCATCCCTGCTCCTGATACCATCCCTGCTCCTGATACCATCCCTGCTCCTGATACCATCCCTGCTCCTGATACCATCCCTGCTCCTGATACCATCCCTGCTCCTGATACCATCCCTGCTCCTGATACCATCCCTGCTCCTGATACCATCCCTGCTCCTGATACCATCCCTGCTCCTGATACCATCCCTGCTCCTGATACCATCCCTGCTCCTGATACCATCCCTGCTCCTGATACCATCCCTGCTCCTGATACCATCCCTGCTCCTGATACCATCCCTGCTCCTGATACCATCCCTGCTCCTGATACCATCCCTGCTCCTGATACCATCCCTGCTCCTGATACCATCCCTGCTCCTGATACCATCCCTGCTCCTGATACCATCCCTGCTCCTGATACCATCCCTGCTCCTGATACCATCCCTGCTCCTGATACCATCCCTGCTCCTGATACCATCCCTGCTCCTGATACCATCCCTGCTCCTGATACCATCCCTGCTCCTGATACCATCCCTGCTCCTGATACCATCCCTGCTCCTGATACCATCCCTGCTCCTGATACCATCCCTGCTCCAGGAACCATCCCTACTGCTGGAACCATCCCTGCCCCTGGAACCATCCCTGCNCTGGAACCATCCCTGCTCCTGGAACCATCCCTGCTGCTGGAACCATCCCTGCTCCTGATACCATCCCTGCTGCTGGAACCATCCCTGCTCCTGTGGAACCATCCCTGCTCCTGGAACCATCCTGCCCCAGAGCCAGCACCAGTGCTCCTCAGGCATCACAAATGTTCATTTTTAATGCCCCCTTTTCCCACACGTAGATTTAAGATGCCCAGGATAAGGTGTCACCAAAATCTCTGAGAAGCCTGGAAACCCCGAGCTGCTGCTTGTGCTCCTTCCTGACATTATTTGGAGACTTGGCTTGGGGAAATCCTGGGATTCTGGGAAAGAAGCCACTGGTGGCAGGAGCACAGAGCCCCTGTCACCTCCTGGGGGGCTTCAGAGCCCTGGGCCACCCTGGGCTGGGGTATCAGGCCCAGCAAACAGAGCCTAGTTTCCTAGTGGAGCTGTGATCACACTGAGAAAAATGACATTTTTGGTAAAATTATATAAATTGGGGGGAAAATTTTAATTTGCGAGCAAACAGCCTTTGGCATTGAAATGGTGAAGGAAAGATGAATGTGGATAATTTCATGTGATCACAGCAGAGCCGGACAGGAGTACTTCCCACACAGGTTCAGAGGAGAGGCTAGAGGTGCCAGCCTGCAAAACACTTGGGAAAGCATCAGTGCTTGAGGAGAGGAATAATTCCAGACACGGGCAGGGGAAAGGAATAGTAAATTCAGTAAATGAGAGGGGACATGTGGGATCTTTTCATTTCACATCCTTCCCACTCTTGACTGCAGAGGTTGAACAACCATCAAAAAAAAGCATATTCACATTTTCAGAGTAAACTTCTGAGTTTCAGTTGAACACGTTCTTTGCATCTGAGATTGGGTTTCTTTTAGTTATTTATATTTATAGTTATATACCTATCCATTAGATATGGATTTATTCAGTTATTTATACAGTTATTGCAGGGAGGGAAAAGGCAGTTTCAGTTCCAAGCATTTGCTACATGAGTTTATCTACATTATACTCAAATACAATGTTTTTACTATATATTAAATTATTCCCTTTACTTCCCCTTTCCTGCCTTATCCTTGTTAAAAAACTTTGAATTTTGGCCTTTCATTTACAATCATTTAATTTCTTCCAACCTCCTCTTTCCAAGGCCACCCATTCATTTTGTAGCCCTTGCTACTGAAATCTTTTAGTGCTTTTAATTCCTTCCTGAGCACGCACATGCAAAACTCCCTGATACAGAGGCTGAAAACTAAAACTCAGTAATTGACCACTTGAAAAATGTTTATTTTTAATTTTTAAAAAAATTTATTACCTTTTTTTCACTCCTAACTCTGCAAAGAAGGGGTGAGTCACAGCTTTGAAATCTGCACTGGATGCCAGCTGAAAACAGAGGCTTTACACGATCAAATTGACAGATGATTCCAAGGCAGCCCCGCTCTGCACAGACCCATCCATATTCCCAGTTAAAAGAAATATTGCATTTTTAAGGGTAAAGAAACATATTTAAGAGATAAAGGAAAAGAAAAGTTTGCTGGTCATCAATTATCATAATAAAACAGAGCAGTGGGGTGGGGGGGGATGAAATTCACTTTAAAGACATGTTAAAGCCCCCTAATCTTCAAAGAGATAAAGGCTGCCCCTGAGAGAGCCACTTGGCCAGGAGGCATCCACGGGCCTGGCCTCGGGGGAGGCTGATCCAGCTCCAGAATAAACCCGGGATCAACTTGAACCGAGTGTGGTTGGGTTCAGGGAAGGAGGAGAAGGGGCGCAGAAGGACATGGGAGGCCAGGGCTGGGTGGTGGCTGTGGGACAGCCCCGCGCTTTGGGATGCCACCAGGGGACACAGAGGGTGTTTGTGGTGTTCTTCTCCCTCCCAGCCCTGCTGCTCCTGCCAGACAACCTCAGAACAGCTCAAAATATGACAAAAAGTCCTGACTGCCGATGTCAGCCGCAGCCAGGCCTGCAGGAGCGGCGCTCAGCCACAGACGCTGCTGCCCACCTGAGCCCGGATGAATCCCCCAGGGAATGAATCCCCCAGGGAATGAATCCCCCAGGGAATTCCCATGGCTGGGGGTGACAGACAGCGCTGGGTGAGCCGGGAGAGCTGAGCTGGGGCTTGTCCTGTGCTTCTGAGCACAAAGTGGGTGTGCAGAGCCCACAGACCGGGAGAGGACCGTCAAGACCTTGGGTCTCGTTGTGAAGGCCGAGGCCCAGCCTGAGCTCTTCCCCTGTGATCGCTCACAGGAGGTGCAGCAGGGCAGAAAATTCTGCCCTTTCTGAATTTGGGGATTTCAAATTACAACCTTTAAGCAGCCCCCCACAAAGGCTTCAGCTTATCCAATGTGGACCAAAGAGGAGGCTCCATCTGCAAACCGCATTTCATGGCTCACCAGGTGGAAGAGGCTTCTGTGCAGCCCTAAGTAATTTCCCATCATCAGACATTTCTTTTTAAACAATTTGAGAAAGCAAAGCTCAAAAATCCAGAGGAAAAAAAACACCAAAAAGATGAAAAATGGCAAGGCCAGGTGAGCTGGGATTTCCTCTGGAAAGGTGACATCGATTACAGCCCTTGGAAAGTAGAAAATCAACCATGGAAGCAAAAGTGAGACCGTGAGTGTTGCCAGGTTTTGACCTCTGGTAAAACTGTGGAAGAATTAAGATTTGGGTCCATCTGCTGGGGTAAAGATTTGGAGAAGAAGGATCCTAAACCTTGGTGAAAGGAGTGTCCCACTCAGAGCCAAGCAGCAGGAGTTGTCAGGGGGCAAAAAGGACCACCAGGAAATAAAAACCTGGATCCAGAAAAGGGGGGAAATTCCAGCTCTTTGGAGAGGCCTGCTGGATTATGAAGTGGAGGGAGCTCAGCACATTCAGGTGCTCACTCCTTCCAGTGCCCTCAGAGTGCACAGAGTGCTCCAGAAAAATGGGGATTTGTTGCAGCATGCATGGATTAGGGATCATGCATTGGAACTGCATTACTGGATCATTCACTCTAACACAGAAATGCTCCCCATCCATCCAGACTGTGCCCCACTAACCAGCAGCTCCTTGGGTTTTTCCAGAGTATCTTCCCCCAGCCAGAGGAAAACTGGCCCAGCTCCACCCAGGAGCCATCCAGACCCATGTCAAAGCTTGGGAAAATCCCAGCCAAGTTCTCTCCAGCCCCTGCAGCTCTGGCAGAGTCAGAGCATGAAGCTCATTTGGTACCCATGAGCTCAGGCAGGGATCCGAGAGCAAAGCTGGACGGGAACATGTGGTGGGTGACCTGCCAGCAGGTGTGCAGGAATCCCAAAGCATCCCCAGTGAGTTTTGCTCCTCAGAGCATGGAAACAGCTGGATTCTTGCAGGTTTGGCCAACTCACTTTGCTCCTGCAGTATGTGGTGGGCCAAGCCCAAGGAGGAGAGTGGAGAGCGTGGATCCTCCAGCAGCAAGGGCATATCCTGCCCCAAAACACACCTAGGCCTCTTGTCTCAGCCCCAATGTTCACTCAGCATGTGCTGTGCCACTCTCTCACCCTCCTGGGCCCTGGAGGCTTTAAGAAGTTGTTTCCAAGCTCAGAGCCTGCTGGTGAGGAGAGTTTATCACTGAGTTCTGCACCAGGCTTTTCCTGCAGCTTGCAAGCCAAAACTAACACAAACAGCAGGCTCCTCATTCATTATTCTAATTCCACCATAAAACATTCCCAAGCCAGCTCTGACTGAGGGTTTTGGCTGATTTGCTGCCTTTTCAGCAGGCAGTACCTCTGAACTGGGTGAGCTCGTGTGTCACATCCACACCGAGGAGCCGCTGAAAGGAGCTCGCCCTCAGCGCAGCCTCTCCTGTGCCCAGGGCAGCAGCAGCACTGATGGCCCGCTGGAAAATTCCCAACATTTTCCTGTTTCCCACCACACGGAAGTGGCTGCCCCCTGGATTTTTCTAAAAGAGAAAGGGAAGGGAGAGCACAGGAGGTTGGAATTGTTGTTGGCTTGGGCTCAAGGGTCTGCTTCAAGGTGGGGATTAAGGACCGTTGCCCTCTGGCCGCTCATCCCATCCCTGGGAACATCCAAGCCGGGCTGAATGGGGCTCTGAGGTTGAAAATCTCCCTGCCCATGGCAGGGGATTCGACTTAATGACTTTTAAAAGTCCCTTCCAACCTAAATTCTTTTATCCAAGACACCATGCATGGAACAAGAGGCTCTGGCACTGTCACCCACTGAGGACACCCACACCATGGTGGGTCCTGGCACCACATCAGGGGTCTCGGGTGGCCAGTGAGGTGTCGGTGACAGCCATTCCTTGTGCTTGTGGCCACTGCAGAGAGCTGGAGCCAACACTCAGCCTGGATGCGCTTCCACAAAGCCATTGCTCCTCCTGGATCCCCTTTTTCCTCCCTTCAGATGGAGGAAAGCATTCCCAGCCTCAGCTTTGGCAGGCACCACACATCGCTCTGAGAAGTTCCCTCTGACCAAGCGACTCCAACACGTGCTTTAGCAAAAAGATTCCCAGCCAGCTCTGCTTCCAGTGGCTCCAAAATCCCGAAATCCCCTTCTAAGATGTGCTGCAGTAGAGTGGGATGGCAGTGCCATGTGTACCCCACGGCACTGCCTGGTTTGCCTCCAGCCGTCCCCTGGGAAGTGCTGCTAGCTCTGGATGCTCCTGGTTAATCCAGATCAAATATAAAATCTTTGCCGTTTTCCCCATCTTTCTGTACCAGGTTAAAACCAGATTCCCAGGGAGGCTGGTGCATGGAAAGGGGAGTTCAGCTAAACATGAACCCTTTGGCATCCCCCAGCAGGTGTTTTGGAGTTCTTTCAGAAATCCTTCTTATCCTTGAGATGTTCCTATTTTAATCACAACCAAGCTCACAGGTGAAGGCCCCGAGCAGCGTTTTCCGAGTGACATTAGCGATGAATCCAGCAGCTTTCCAAGGACACCGAGCAGCAGTGGCTGGGAGAAATCCTGGGAGCAGCCAGCCCAGGAGGTCCCAGATCCTGCAGGTCCTGGTCCAAGGCACAGTGCAGCGATGCCTCATTGCTCTCTCAGCCACAACCAGCTCTGACACCAGCCAGATGCTTCTCGTCCCTCGAGCTGAGCCAGCTGAGGGAGCCTCATCCCTGGGGAGTTTGGGAATTGGATAAACCCCTGCTCAACCTGCCAATGGGGCAACAACACAATGCTCATCCAGAGCATCCCTCCGAGGCTTCCCAGCCCTGCTGTGCGTCCCAGCCTTGCTCCCTGCCAGTTCCCAGGCCTTGGCACCGCGCTGTGCTGTGCTGGACACAGCTGGCAGGGCTCGGTGCTGCCTTGTTTTCCCCTGGGGGCACCAGGAGCAGCAGTGCTGCAGACATGTGGAAGGTAGGCAACCTGGCTTTCACATCAGGGCTGCGAGGTGAGGGATTTTTGGTGTTTCAGCTTGCTTTGGCACAGGGGAAGATGTATTTCCCCTCCTTCCGTGGGCTGGACCCTGTAATAGCACAGCCACTTTCATGTTTCAGTCAGGATTTTTCTTATTGCTGCTGCACAGAACAAAACCAGGCTAACGCTAAGACTGGGAATTTGGGTCCTTCTTGACTCTCTGGAGTACTGGAAGGTGCAGCTTTCTCCACTCATCTCTAGGCTGCTTGGGAGCAGATGCAAGGGAGAGAAGGAAAACAAAGCTTTATCCAAGTGCCAACGTTGTTCAGGCTCGGCTAAAATCAGATACAAAACCAGCTCAAGGCTTGGAGTGAGGAGCTCCTGTGGATTCAGCTGTTAAAGTCAGGGGCAGCCACACTTTCCCTTTGTTATAGGGACCATGTGTCTGCACGGGGGCTCTTCAGTTTCCCAAGCCATTTGCACATAAGCAAGAGCAGGAAAAAAAGCCTGGGAAGCCCCTTCTCCCATCCTACAGCCAGCCAGAAAACCACGACGCACTTGGATACCAGCACTCCCAAATCTTCCTCTGGCATCGAGCAGCGTTAGGGTACCTCGCCTTGCTTATCTGCCCAGGTAGCCACATTTTTCACTAAAAAATATTCTGGGATGATTCCTTGCCTGCCCGGGGCAACAATGGGTGCATTAGAGCAGGATTTGGGTTTTCGGCAGGTGAAGTGGGAGGACACAGCTCTCTGCCGGGCAGGGACCATTCGGCATTGCTTGAACACAAACCCAGCCCCTCCAGGGCGAGACAGGCCCTGGCTTCTCTCTGCCTCCTCCCTTATCAGGGCTGAGAGGTGCCAGCAGCTCCGCATGGTTCTCCCCCAGGAGCGTGGGGAGAGCTGCAAGCCCTGGCTCCAAACACCATCCCAGCTCCACCAGCTCTGCGTTATCCCAGTCCCAGCAGAGGAACCGGCTTCTCCAGCCAGCAGAGCTGCTCAAACCCCCTCCGTCCCCTGCCTTCTGCTGTCCACACAGGGGGAGAAGGGATCACGGCACGCTCGTTAACCGGGCGACATTCAAATCCAGGGGCCTCCCCCACCTTCCCCTGGGCACAGCCCCTGCAATTTAAATTACACGGAGGGGTAGGATTTAGGGGGCTGCTGGGAGTGGACTTGGCGCCCAGATTCCCGTATCTGGAAGAGGCCTGTCCTTTGTGAATTGTGTTATGAGACAAAGGCGGAAGAAAACACCTGGAACACTGAGGCCGGGGCGGGGGGGAGATGTGGCTGCTGCAAGGTTTGGGCCAGATTTGCAGAGGTCCTTGGAGATCTGCCACCTCTGCCAGAGGGACCTGTGCACCACGACTTGGAGAGGTACTTAATGCCCAGAGATCTGGGTCAGGGCTTGCTCTGCTCGGCCAGAAATCCTGGATTATCCTCCCTGAACGTACACGGAGCAGTTCTACTGCATCCCGGAGGCACCGACCTGCTCCAGAGGTCAGGCGGAGTCAGTCTCTGCCTGGGCTGTGTTGTGTTTGCTGCACACACTCAGGCAGGACCACCTCCTTTCCCATGTGCTGACAAGCGCTGTGCTCAAGCACCCAAAGGAATACAAAAATGTGCCTGGTGGGACGGAGCGCGGGGCCGAGCCGGGTCACACCGAACTCGCAGCTTGCGCCTTCCAGAGCTGCTCCCTGCACATCTCAGCCGCTCCTTCATCCTCCAAAAACCCGTGGTACCCTTCTTGGAAACTGTAGCAGCGAGCTCTAACAAACTTCAGCTCTTCCCCACCCGCGGGACGGTGCACAAAGGCGTTTGGCAGCCAGGAAGGGATGTAACAGCCCAGGGAGGGGAGGAAACGCAGATAAAGCCTCTCCCCCTGCTTTTCACGGGAAATTCCCCTCGCAGGAGTGAAGAGAGGGGTGAGAGGTTTGCAGGACACTGATAGGACCTCCCCAGCCTCCCCTCTGAGTCTGCAGCATCGCAGATGATGAAGGAGAAGGCTGGAGATGCAGAGACACCGAGTGCCAGCACGGTGTCCCCGCAGCCCTGCCAGCATCACTGCCTGGCACCCCGGTCTGGGAGCTGCAGAGAAGGAGCTGCAGAGCTCAGGCTTCGCTGTGCCAGACACAGCCCCTCCCTTCCCACCGGGAGGGAGGGAGGGAAAACCCTACAAATAAATGGCAATAGGAAAGGGATTGCAGGTCTCGCAGCAGCGCCTGGAAGCCGCCTCGGAGGCGAGGCGGGGAGGTGGAGGGAGCCTGACTGACAGCCTGATTTAAGACCTGCCTGAAAAGCAAACAAAAGCAATTGAAAACTGCATCATCTAGGAAAACTTAGTAGGTTGTATTTTCACAAGTGAGGACTGATGGTAAGACCGGCTTAATCCCCCGGTGGACTTTCCACACCTCGGCAGGGGCCAGCTGGTTTGTCTTGCAGCTGATTGCTGAAATAACAGCGGCGGGCTGGGCTGCAGGGAGCGCACAGCAGAGGCTTTGGAAGAAATGTCCTCGCTTCCCAAACCCTCCTTGTCCCTGTCAGAGCCGGTGGCACGTCCTGGGCTTTGCAGCAGGGAGCGAGGATGCCCTGGCCTGGCAGAGTCTTGGCTCGCAGGCACCTGGAGAAAAATCCCTGGAGAATCTTCTTCCCTGTTTCCAGCCAGTTTGGGGGGAGCAGGAAACACAGCCAAGAGGTAAAGATGTAACCTAGGGCGTTATCTCTCCTCCCGGGGACCGAGCTGGGGACACACCGAGCTGAGCACGAGCTGCAGAACAGCGCTGTGGCCACGGCAGGCTCAGCCAGGGCAGGCGCGATGCCTGACACAGACAAGTGTTAAAAGATGGCATCATGTGCAAGCAGACAAAAACCCCAATCCAAGGCATCCTGAACATTTCTATAGATAATATTTCCTCTTGGGTTTTGGCTTTAATGAGACTACAGAGTTTCCTCCTGCAGAATCCAAGTGAAGTCCAGACAAAGAGAGGGAAAAACATCCCTTTGCCCAAGACAGGTGATGTTCTATGCCCCTGATTCCCTTCTACCCCTCCCTGAAATGATGAACCAGGATGACGTTTCCTTTGCCAGCATCAGACTTGTTCCCAGAGCAGAAATCTTCAGGTTTAACCAGCCCAACACACCCCGTACAGATCAGACATGCAAGCAGCAGATGGACGAGCCCCCAGTGCTGAGCATGACCCTTTTTGTCCGCTTGTGGTTTCAAACGAAGGCTTGCTGGTTGGAGAACAAAAGGCAAAGCAAACGCTCCTCAACCCATCCTTTTCCAAGCCATCGATTTCACCCTACAAGCTGTGAGACTGGATATATGTGTAGGAGTGGAGATAGATAATTAAATGAAGCTGGGAGGTGCCTCATCTGGGATATTGGAACATTCAGGGCTGACAGCCTAACAAGTTCCTGTGGGGGAATAAACCCAAGCCTGGCATCTGGGAGCTCGGGGGATGTCCAGATGATTAAAAGCAGCTGAGGCAGATTTGGTAGCTGGGTCTTAATGACCAGGGTGTCAAGTTTTTGGTCAGAAGAAGAATTTAAATGACACTTTCATTCTGCAGCAGGTAAGGAACACTCGTGCAGGTTGTACCCACTTGGTAATGGGTGAACTCTGCCAGGAGATGGCCCAGGATGCTCCTGAGGACGGAGCAGCTCTGCCTGTCCCCAGGGACGTGCTGGCTGCTGTTATCAGGAGCGCCCGGTGCTCTCCAGATCCCAGGGCTCTGATGAGGCTCAGCATCCCAGGGACTGCCACACATCTGGAATCCAGACCAGGCAGAGAATTTGCTCCTTTCCTTGCTGGAGGGAGAAGATGAATGAAGCTGCCTGGCTGACCTGGGATTGTTCAAAGGGACAGATGATCTATCAGGGTCTCTCCCTCTGCCAGCACCTACGCAGGGATATGGAGCTGGTCTCAGGGCCCTCTGTCCCCTGCTCTGTGCCCACCCTTACAGCGTCCTTTCCCTTCGTTATTATTCAGGCTGATGACTGTGTTTGCTGCCTGAAGTTGCCCTTTCAGACCTGATATTTTGGCTCAGACAGTTTTTGCTTTATGAAAACACGACATTACAGCCCAGACCACCAGAGATTCTGATGTTTTCAAAGCAGAGGGCTTTTTGAAATCCAATTTCGTGGTGGTGTCTGATCTCTTAAAATCATCTCCACCTCTGCAAAGATGTCGTTTGGCAATTCCTGGCCAAGCCAATGCCAGCTCTTCCTCCCGTGCCCAGGTCTCTGGGCAGCCGGCAGTGGAAGGGGTTGGGCAGTTTGGATTTCTGGCGGATTAAGTGAGGAGCAAGGCAAGCAAGGTCACAAAGCACCCGGGACAAGTAACAAAGAGGGTATAACGATCAGAGATTTGGTCTCAAAGCTGGGTCACCCTCAGGTCCCAGATCCAAACCCCTGGCTGGGTCTGCTCCCAAATCCAGCCAGCCCCGCTGGATCCATCAAGCCCAACCCATCCATTTTCTGCTCTCCTGTTGCCAAACCCCTCGTGCTGCCTCTTCGCTTTCAGTGGTTTTCCCTCCCCAGAGCTGGATTTAACCCCTTCGCAGCCTTTCCTCATCTCTCCTCAAGCTTAGAAGCCAAACCTAGAGCAAGCATATCTGTCCAAACCCTCCTCTCCTTCACCTGAGCCTGGAACCTTCCACACCCTGCTCTGGGTCTCGCTGGTCAGGCCCAAAGCCAAGGCTAATGCACCTCCTTTGGGATGCAAACAGCTCAAACTGACCCTGGCAACCTTCCCAGAGGATGGGGGGACGAGAGAAGCACAAAGCCCTGGAGCCCTGGGCTGTGCTGCGCTTCAGCTGTGAGCAGCGGGAATAGTAAAGCAGCTGCCTCGAGCAGCGATGGCTCCTCAACCCTCACCTCAGACACCTGCCTAGAAAATGGAGGAGAGGAGGCAAAACAGGGAAAAAGCCAACCTCAAGGCCCCCCTCTGATTGATTTCCTGATGGAGACGGCTGGGTGAGCGCAGGCTGTTTATCGAGCGGTACCTGCGCTGCGGCGCTGCTGCTCCCGGGAGTCCTGCCCGGCTCCCCTGCCCAGGGGGGAGGGGATGGGATGGGATATGGGATATAGGATGGGATAAGGGATGGGATATGGGATATTGGATGGGGGATGGGATATGCGATATTGGATGGGGGATGGGATATGGGATATGGGATATGGGATATGGGATATGGGATATGGGATATGGGATGGCATGGTATGGTATGGCATGGCCCCAGCCACTTCCATTTGTAGCCCTGGCCCTGCTGGGGATGGATGAGGGGGTTCAGGTCACTAATGCTGCCTTTCTCTGCAGCTCCCACATGGTCATGCACCGCTCCAGAGCCAAGTACCAAACCAGGCTGATTTCCCCCTAGGAGCGTTGGCTTTCCCTGAGCTCTGCCACCCCTCCATTGGAAACTGAAAACCTCTCATCCAGAAACCTAAAAGTGCTTTCATTTTCAAATTAATTATTCATTTTCAGCTTTCCAATTAAAGGAAAAAAGCAGAATTTTCCCTCTGTGATGGACATAAGGGAAAGGGATTTTTTTCCCCCCCGCCACAGCTTTAACTGCTACACCTTTGCCCAGGTATCCCGGTGTTGGGAGTGCCCAAAAGCTGCTGTTTTCTATCCCTTGTCTGCCAGTGCCACCCAAGGGACAGCAAGAACCACCAGGTCCCCAGCAGCACCTCTGGCCTGGCCTTTTGAGAACGGAAATACCCACGGAGCTATTGACTCTCCCATTTTTCTCCAGCAAGCATCCTGTCTGGCCAGATCCATGCCAGTAATTCCTAGACAAAAATCTATCCTGGAGCATGAATTTTAAGCTGGGATGCTCCCGAGGAGGGCACCATTCCCTGAAACAGTGGGATTTGGGCTGAAGTTATCCTGACATCATTCAGCTCCATCGGAAGCTCCCCAGCAGAGCAGTGCAGCGAGCGTCCTCTGTGATCCATGGATTGGGAATTAGTTTCCCTCCCAATCCCTTTCCCAGGGCAGCTATGAAGTGTTCCAGCACACCAAAACACCCCAGGAAAATCCCCTGCAATCGTTGCAATCAGTTCAATCCATTTTCACACCCTGGGCTCTGTTTTGTGTGGCTCAGGGTCTCCTCCCCACCTCCAGAACAGCAGCAACTCCCCCGGCATCCCAGGAAATGGATTGGGAAATGGATTTCCTGCTCATGTTCTCTGGAATTCTGGAATCCTGCCACAAGTAACGATCACTGTTACTTTTGTTTGGGCATCTCTGGCTTGGAGCAGACCGGGCAAGAGCCGCTGCAGCACTTCAAAAGGAGAGTTCACGCATGGGTAAAGGTCCTTTAAAATGGGATTAAAAATTCACATTTTTGTCCTGCATTTTTTTGACATTTCTAATCAAACCTATCCTGTGACAGAGAGGAGGATGGGCTGGACTCTCTGTTTTTTGGTGATAAGACATGGGGAGGTTTTGGTGGGTATTTCTAATCTGCAATTTTCTTTTTTTTTTTTTTTTCATTTCTAAAAATAAACTCCCTTCTCTGGAGCACTTATCTGAAGTCAAAAAGGTCCCATTGAAAACTTACCGTTTTCCATTAAAAAAAAAAAATTAAAATAGATATATATGCATCATTTTCTCCACACCATTTCACTTCCTGCATTTTCACCAGACTGGCTACGCCAAAAACTTTCTGTTTCTGCCAAGTCCTAACCCAAACCCAGCCAGGTTCAACACTCCAAATTCCCATTTTAGATCTGGCCATGAAGCCCAAAAGTGTCAAAGCGGAGCCTTCGGTTGCTCTGCCCGCTAAAATCGTTATTCCAGCGGGGCATCCCAAGGGATTTGGTGCTCAGCAGCAGGTAAGCGGCCTTTGATCCCCCGGGGCAGCAGGGCCGGTGGGGAAGGCTCCGGGGAGACAGACTCCGCTTCCATCCCTCCTTCCCTAATTCCCTTCTGAAGTGCTGGAGCCACTGTCAGCTCTCATTAAAAGAAGGGAATGCCCTTGTTTTAATTCCCAACCAGAGCCAGCTGGATAATGATATTAACCCCGGCAGGGGGTGGCAGGAGAAGGCACCTCCTTGCTTCAAATGTTTGGACAAAAAATTTGCTCTCATTAGGGCACAAGCCCAGGAGATGTCGCCTTTGTAGGGCGGGGGACGGGGCTTTGTGGCTTTGAATGTCCCCTCCCAGAGCGCCCCAGGCTGTAATTGGGGCTGGCGATGCTGGGGGAAGAGAGGGAGAGACAAAAAGGGCAAAGAAAGCTTCATATCTCCTCTGCAGTTCCATATTCTGCTGTAAAATGTGCTCCTGGAATGTGATCCCCGAAATCAGGAGCGACGTGGTGACCATCAGGCCATGGATGGCCTTGGGAAAGGTCAGATGCTGCCCGGTGCAGGGATGGTCCCACTGCTCTGGGAGAAGGGCTGGGGGAAGCCCAGGCTCGAGGGCAAAGAGAGGAATTCAGCTTAAAATATCAGAGCTGGAAGGGAGATCCACGGGATGGACCCGGGGTGTCCACGGGAGGGACCCAGGGGTGGCCATGGGTCCTTTC
The DNA here is from genome assembly GCA_013397915.1 of Daphoenositta chrysoptera. Taxonomy (NCBI): domain Eukaryota; kingdom Metazoa; phylum Chordata; class Aves; order Passeriformes; genus Daphoenositta; species Daphoenositta chrysoptera. The sequence continues at coordinate 49,805 of VZRO01004067.1, read as the reverse complement.
TACCAAGACATGGGGAGGGAAAACCAGCCCCTAACTGCCCACAGCGTTCCTGAGTCTCCTTGGGCATAGAATCATCATTCCCATCACTTTCAGGAGGTTTCCCATATTTGCAGGTGGCAGAGATGCTGCAAACCAGGGAGGAGCAGGACTGGGGAATTCCCAGTGCCAGGGACACCAGGAGGTGAGGGAAAAGCTCATTTTTCCACAGCAGCAGAGATTTTTCTGTAGCTGGACACATTCCCTGGGAAAAGGAAGTTCACTTGCAACTCACCTGCTCCCAAGGATCAAAGCACCTCCCTGGAGTCACTCCAGACCGGGAGAATCCAGAGCTGGAAGCAGGGATGTGATGGGAAACACTCTAAATCCATGGAACAGCCCACGGGCTGCAAGTACTGCACAGGATGTGATAACAAGGAATTGTTATCACTGACTGAGAGAAGCTGTGGCTGCCCCTGGATCCCTGGAAGTGTCCAAGACCAGGCTGGACATGGCTTGGAGCACCTTGGGATGGTGAAACCCAGCAGGGGGTCAGAACAAGATGGGTTTTAGGGTCCCTTCCCACCCAAATTCCATTCTGGAATTCTGGGATTGACTAAATCACCATCCCCTGACTGCAGTGACATTCACACAGACACCACTGCTAAAGGCAGAGTCCCAAATCCTCCTCCCAGCTCACCGTGCTTGGGAAAGGGGAAGAACTGGCGGGAAAAGAGGAAAGAACTGGCAAAAACCTGCCTGAACTGAGCAGAAAACGATGGAAACCCCAACCAAGAGGGAGGAATTGTCACCCCGCCCCTTTCCTGCAGGGGAAGCACACTGTCAGAGGGATCTCGAGTTGGATTCAGGAGGGGGGGAAATGAAAAGCAAGTGTTCAATTAATTCCTCATTTGTGGCCCAGGACCCAGGTTATTGCTTCCCTCATTCCCACAGTCAGTGTGTTGGGAAACAGGCTGGAAATGAGGGCTGGGGCTGCCACAGAGAGCATGGACCCCACGGAGGGTCGCTTTTCCATGGTTTTGCTGGAATTCCAGCTGGGTGAAAGCCCCGAGCTGCCCTGGTTGCTCATGTTCCTGGGAGCTGTGGAGCCAGACCCTTCTGAGAACAGCGTTGGGATATCGAGGGTTTGGGAATGGAGACATTCCCACCCGTCAGCGGAACACAGCTCCAGCTGCAAATCCAGCACTGGGAATGGTGCTTGGGAAAGACAAAAAAAAGCAGAAATGGTTGAATTCAGCTGACCTTGTGGAGACTTCCTCCTGATGGCTCCTGCAAGGAGAGGAACAGACTCTGGAATCCAGAAGGGGGGCCTTATCCTGCCCCAGGTGCCTCAATCCCAGCTCATCCCAAAACTCCACCGAGGTTTGGGGTCAAAGGGCCTCATGAACTGAGGGCAAAGTTGCTGTGATTAACTGAGATTTGGAAATTGTATTTATTATCGATCTAAGCTAAAGCTGGCTCATTAGAGACCTTTCTTCAGCATGCAGGCAACTCACACATCAATATCTTGCTTATTAAAACTAGTTTCCATGATGAAAACCCCTTATGGATGCCAATCCATAGGGTTATTTATTTTTTTCAATAGGAATTTGGAAAAAAAGGAAATTAATCGTGTTCTCAATGTTCCCCTTTCAGCCTGAACCAGTCTTTAACACTTCAATGTTAAAAAAAATCAGTTTATTCAGTCACTCTTGAGTCTTCCCAAGGACTACAGAGATTCCCTCAGGGAAAAACAGGCACTTTAAAAATAAAAAAGAAACAGGTTTTAGCTCTCAAATCTGGTTGCAGATCTCTTGAGGGTGACTTGATGGGACAAAGCCCTGACTGTGACGGGACAAACGCCATTTGTCACGTTGTTTTCAGGAAGCTTCTCCTAAAATCAAGATCAAGGAGAGCCTGAGGAAACGGGACACAACCTTCACTCGACCCTGAGCACCCTCCCCTGGCTCAGCCGCGCCTCCAGTCTGCAGCAAATAAACAGAAAATTGGGGAATAGTCAGGGAATTCTTGGAGGGGGCAGCTCCTTGCCAGGAAGGTCAGACCAGGAAATGGCAAAATTCAACTGGGAATGGCAAAATTCATTGGGAAATGGCAAACTCAAACTGGGAAATGGTAAAATTGAATCGGGGAATGGCAAAATCAAACTGGGAATGGCAAAATTCATCCAGGATGGCAAAATTCATCTGGGAATGGCAAAATTCATCAGGAAATGGTAAAATTAAATTGGAAAATGGCAAAATTAAACTGTAAAATGGAAAAATGAATCCAGGAATGGCAAAATCAAACTGGGAAATGGCAAAATTCATCAGGAAATGGCAAAATCCAGCTGGGAAATGGCAATAAGTTAAAGTAAGAAGCCCATCTGCAGTGTGTAAAATTCCCAGTTTGTCTGGGATTCAGCACAGCAAAGCCCCAGAACAGTGGATTTCACAGCGAGGTTGATTCCCACAATCCCTGATCCAGAGCCTCGCCTGGGCTTGGGTGAACATCCACGGGGTGGGAAGCACTGAGCTGGCCACTAAATCTTGGCTTCCCCTCCAGCTCCTCCTCCAAGTTCTCTCCCCAAAACTTGGCTTCCCGGGCAGCAAAATGAGGATAATGGCCAATTTTGCCTTTCCTTCTGGAGGGATAATTTAATTTGAGGAAATGACCAAAAAAAAGCACATTTTGGAGTTCCAAGTGGAACTAGAGAGCCATGGATGCAAAGGAATTCATCAAAGAGTTCCTGGAGGTGAAGTTCTTGGTCCTTCCAAACCCACATTTGGCTCAGAATCAGAATATTTTGCAAGAACTTGTCCATTTCTATGAAATTTTTGAAGAGGGACAAAGCTTTTCATCAGCTTTCCAGAGCTGGAACATTTCATTTCACTTTGGGTATTATTTTGCTGGCCCATGTTGTTTAAAGCATATTCAAATATCTCCTGACATATTATTATATATTAAATGTCAGAATGCATTTTGATGCTGGTAAATTTCAGCTATGAACACAAAAGTCCAAACAAAACATTTTCTCCTGTTAAAATGTCAAGTTTTTATTGAAACAAATGAATTTTTTTAAAAAATTCCCAGAGTCAGGAAGCATTTGAGACTTCCTCCACACTGAACTGCTTTTGTCCAATTTTCCTGCATGAAAATTACTGGTTTCTAATTGCTTTGCAGAAGGGGGAAATTTCATTTTGTTGTTTTCAAACTAAAAAATTGCAGTTTTCAGTCAGCTTTCAAGGCACAATCTCAGCCTGGATTTTTCCCACAGAAGGAAAAGAGGAGGAAAAGACCAATATTTTTGAGTTCTCTCTTAAACAAAAACTTGAGGCAGTTGATAGAAAAGGCTCCGTTCCTGGCAAGCCAAGAAAATCGAACTGGTGAAAAATATTTTTTCCTGAAAAGCCCAAAATTTGCAATCAGGCCTTGGATCCTGTGGAATATCAAAGCTTTTTACCTCTCTGGGCTGGCATTTGGCACATCTTGGTCCTCCATCCATCATTACTTGGCAGCTCCTGTTGATGTGAGAAGAGGAAAAAAAAAAGTTTTCTTTGTTGGGTGTTTTCCTTAAGCTTGGGGGAAACAAAAAGAGGAAAAAGAGGAAAGAAATAAACCTGTGCTGTAATTCCCTGGCATCTTCTGCTGTTCCTGTGGGGAGGAGAACAGGGAGCAGGAGACACTCCTGGGCTCATCACGGAAAGCTGGAGTTCTCCGCACAGCCACAGAAATGATTGCTGATATCCCAGACGCGGTGGTGAAAGTCCTCCCCCAAACCTCTGCATCAACCCCTCATCTGATGCAAGTGCGGCTGAGAAAAGAGAGAAAACCCCACGGAACAACCGCAGCCTTCTGCTGGTGGCAGTGGTTTCCTTGTGGATGAGGAAAGGAGAGGCAACTTGTGCTCCTAAACCCCCCAAATGCACCAAATTTCCAAGGAATCGCGGAAATATCACCTCAGAAGGATCCTTAGGAGGTTTCAAGTCCAACCTTGTGCTCAAGGTTCACACTGAGTTCAGAGTGGGTCACTCCTGGCTGTGTCCGAAAGGCAGGACAGTCACATCCCTGTGCTTCCAGGCAACTCCCTGAGTTGTTCTTCCCAATTTGCTCTGGAAAGAAAATTCCTACTCCCTGGAAAAGGAGTGGGTGCAGTAAGTGGAGGCCAGGGGGTGGAGAACCAAGGAAAAGCCAAGTGCCAGCCTCTCGACTCTGAGACTCCACTCCTGCTCCTGGAGCCCAGGTAACAAAGGAGAGGTTATTATCCCGAACAACCCACGAGATGCTCCACCTTAATGCAGGGAATAAAAGAGGAATCACAGAATATCCTGAGCTGGAAGGGACCCCCTGGGGCCAGCAAAGCCCAGATCAGTCAAAGCTCAGCTTTTACTGAATGGGTTTAGAGTGGAGACCTCTCCAGTGTGTCCCAGGACTTGAAAATCACCCAGGTGAGCTGGGGGTGAGCAGAGCCCAGGAGAGCCCTCACACCACCAAGGAAAAGCTGCTTTTCCCAGGATCCTGGAGGCAGAAACTACAGCATCCAGGGCCTGGATGTCAGCAGCACCCGTGGGGTGGGACCCGTGGGTGCTGACACTGGATCTAAGTGATCCCCATGGTCTGGGGCTGGAGGATTGATCCCCTGACAGCCCTGCCCTGCCTGCGGCTTGAGTTCCCGGCTGTTTTCATTATTTCTTCATTTGTGATTTGATTTTGGAGCAGTAACAGGACACCCCGGGGCAATGTGTTTCCAGGGGATTATTGCCTCCAGCTCGGTGCTTTATGACACATGCCATAATCACCCAGAAATGTACAGCCTGTCACAAGTCATTACTTAAGCCTGGCTTACACAGCCACGTATTAGGCGTGATGGATAGACCAGAGCCACAAAATTATATGGACATTTAGTGGCAAAAGTTAGTTTGTCCTGAGAATGGCTTGCAGCTGGGCAGGCTCTCCTTGGAGCCATCCTCAACTTGAGAGCTCTCACGAGCTGGTTTAGCTCCCCTTCTGCCTGAGCTAATTCCACAGTTCCATGCTCCTCTGCTTCCCCTCTCAGCTGGGCAAGGCTCTTCCACCTGCAGCCACCAGCACCAAACACCCCCCAGGCAAGCTGAGCCTCACTCAACTCCCCTGAGGCCTTGCAAAAGCAAGTCCCAAGTCAGGCTCCTTCTCCCTCTTACTGCCCGTAAATCACCAGTCACGGGATTTCCTGGAGAGCAGCGAGGTGGAGGAGGGAGAAGGGGAGAGCGCGGAACGTGGGGCACAAGCTGCTTTCTTCCATGGGGTGGTGTCACTCTGGATTTATTCTACAGCTTCTGTAAAAGGCAGTCTGGGCAACTGGCACAGGGAGCCAATGGGCTGAAAGCAGGGGGCACAGGGACACCCTGGGGTTTGGGGGCACAGGGAATTTGGGCAGCAGCCAAGGGCCAGGAGAGCAGCAGGGAGCTGATGGCCCACAGGGAATGTTCTTGGCCAGCAAGGCTGGGGAGATGGATAGGCCAAATGTCCAGAGCAGCACCACAAAGCTCCCCCAGCACTCCAGGGTGTTTAACCAGAGCTGTTCCTCCAAGGCCAGGACAGCTGGTGGTTCCAAGCTCTTCCCTGGAGCTCACAAGGACTCAGAGAGGAGGCCTTTAGTGGGGATCCCGTCACTCCTGGAGCTGGGCTGGCTCTGGCTCCCAGGGCTGTGTCACCCCCAGGAGGGACAGGCTGCGATTCCTTCCCCCACAGAGCGCAGGGTGAGGGTACAGCGGGAGGACGTCAGCGCTCAGCCAGCAGGGAATGAGGCAGCTGAAGGCACTTCTGTACAGCTCCAGCACACGAACGCTCTGCACACCAGCGGCTCCTGAGCCACCACCTTGGAGAACCACCAGGATCAAGCTGGGGACTATGGAGAGGCAGCGGGCCAAGGGGGACCTTCATTGTGAGGGGCCCAGAGGGGTCTTGGCGGGACTTGAAGGTCACAGAAGGGTGGAATGGTTTGGGTTGGAAGGGACCTTGAGGATCATCTCGTTCCAGCCACCCACCGTCCCAGGCTGCTCCAAGCCCCATCCAGCCTGGCCTTGGACACTGGCAGGGATTCAGGGGCAGCCACAGCTTCTCTGAGCACCCTGTGCCAGGGCCTCCCCTCCCTCACAGGCAGGAATTTCTTCTGACATCTGATCCAAATCTGTCATCTTTTAGCTTAAAGCCCTTCCCCCTTGTCCTATCACCACCTGCCATGGAAAAAGCCATTTTCCCACTTTTTTATAATCCCCCTTTAGGCCCTGGAAGGGGCTCTGAGCTCTCCCTGGAGCCTTCTCCTCTCCAGGTGAACATCCCCAGCTCTCCCAGCCTGGCTCCAGAGACTCCTGGGCGTCTCTGTGGCCTCCTCTGGATGTGCTCCAACAGATCCACACCTTTCCCGTGCTGAGGACTCCAGACCTGGGTGCTGTACCCCAGGTGGGGTTTCACAAGGCCAGGACAGAGGGGGGAATCATCTCCCTCAGGGTGATTCTTAAGGATCTTTTCCAGGCTAAACAATTCCTAAGATGCTGGTGGATCTCAGGACAGCCTGAGCAGGCAGGAGAACCCCCTCACATGGATCTGGCTGGCAGAGGAGTTACAAGTTGCTATGGAAAACCCTCCTCAGCCTTTCCTGTACCCTGCAAGTGCCTTTCTGTGCCTGGGACCACTCACAGCGAGGCTCTGAGGGCTGGATCACTGGGACAGGCATTCCCAGAGGGAGCTGGGATCCAGGGATTGCCTGGCAGGCTCCTGGCTCTCAATGCCAGCTCTGTGCTGGCCTGGCCAGCCCTCCTGGCCACGTCCCAGCACCGCTCAGGCTCGGCCCCGCTCAGGCAGGCCAGGCTGGGGATTGATTTTGTTGCTGGGCTGGGGAGAGCTGCCCTTAGCCACGAGGCCTGAGAGAACCCCCGGCCCAGCCCTTGGCACGGAATAAACCCACAGCAAGGCCATTCACCCCAGGGAAGCTCATCTTACCTGAGCCCTGGGGCAGTGGCTCGGGGATAGAGCCCTCCTTTCCCCACGGAGAGGGTTTCCATGTTCTGCGCCTTCCAGCTCACTCTCCTTCTGCCCCTCTTTCCAAACAGCTGCTTTTTTGTTCTCCAGCCCTGCAGCTCTGATACATGCACCGTGCCCTCCTTCACAGAGATTCTGGGGGGTTTTAATCCTTCCTGCTGTTCTCCATGAGCTGAAGTTAGAGAAATTCAGGTTAAAAATGCGTGGCTGAGGTGTTTTTGTTCCAGACCCCCTCAGAAACCAAAGGTGTTTTTTCGGTGGAGCGGGATCAGCCTCCTGCAGGGGACAAAGGCAATTTACAAGCACATAAACTGCAGCCGTGACAGTGAACTGCTCCTCTTGGGTATACGGAGACAAACCCCCTTTGGCCACAGCCCTCCTGCTCCCACTCAAGATTCCCATTATTCCTGAGAGCAGCTTAACGTAAATCTCGGCCATCCTAGGAGCTCCTCAAGGCTTTTTCCTCCCTACCAAGTTTCCTCCAGCCCTCGGAGGGCAAACAGCAGCCACACAGCCCCTTTTGTGCTCCAGGGCCTGGCCGGAGCTCCGCCCAGGCCGGTGGGCAGAGGTGCCCCGAGCCGCGCTCGGAGGGCTGGCACAGCATCACAGCGGGCTTTGAGCAGCGCTGCTGCTGGGTGTCCTGGAAAGGGCACCGCACCCAGCCCGGCACTGCGGAGGAGGAGGAGGGACCGGCAGGGCAGGGCCTTGGCAGCACGGCGGAACGGGGTTTGGGAGCCTCGGGGCGGATGGTGCTGGTCAGGGAACCAGAGATCAGCCTCGGCCGGGCAGCTGGCTGATCCAGATCTCAATTTGGAAGGCACAAACACAGCACCGAGTGTCACTGGGTTCACTGAGGGGTGAAAATCAGAGCCCATAGCTTCAGAAATTAGATTTCCTGACCCCTGTTCTCACTGTGAGGGAAAATTCCAGTGCAGGCACAGGGTGTGGACAGGGCTCAGTTGGAGATGTCCCTGTCCCAGCTCCTTGCTACCTCCCCAAAACCTCATTCCCCTCCTCTGCCTGTAGGAAGCAACACAAGCAAATCCTGCCCTGCAAAATCGGTGTTAAGGGATGTTCCTGTGCTCCTGTTCTGCTCCAAGCTTCCAGGGGAGGAATGGAAACACCACCCAGGACCCTGCAATGACTTCTGAACACCTCCAGCTCCGGCCCTGCAACTTCGAGAGGCACCAGGGGCCCCCGTGCTGGTGTGGCCTGGGGACATCTGTGGGCTGCTGGGACACTGGCATGGTGATGGCCACTGGGATCTGTCCTGGGCCATAAAACCTTTGAGGAGGTCACATTGGAGTTAATGAAACCCTACAGTCAGATTCAGGTAATGAAGGACATAAAATCCACCAGGTGAGAACAATAAACCCTCTGCAATGCCTTCACTTCCTTTTGCATTCTCCCAAATATTTCCTCTCCCCCAGTTTTGCCCTGGGGTTGGGTTTTTTCCCCACATGTTCTCCTGACTTTCTAGATCACTTTCCCAGTCTCTCCTTTTGTGTTTTTCCCTGCAATCCACAGCCCACGTTTCATTTTCCCCTTGCCTGGCACCCATGGCTACAGCTTGAGCTCAGTGTCACGGTCCAGGCTGTGGTTTGCACGTGTTGGGGATGTGCTCCCACATCTTCCCGGCCCTTTTTTTTGGGAGAAAAAAGTATTATCTATGGTTTTCCTTAGTGGCTCCTTCATATTAAAAAAAATCCACACACTTTAAAGCCTTACCTAATGCCCTTTCCCTTTTCCATGTCAGGCCGTGGGACACACAGGGATCATGATCCCTGTCCTACATTAACCAGAGCTGGGGGAAGAGCCCAGGATCTCAAACCTCTCCAGAAACATCTGCAGAGAACGGGAGGACACCACATTTCACCCTCCCCTGCAGCATCTTCTCCCCTGCCCTGTCCCTTGGGAGATCCCACTGAGGAGGGAACATTCCAGGAAGGAAACCTTCCTTTGTATTCCCTCGTGCTCCCAGCCCTGCCAGGACTGTGTTTATTTATTTAAGAATGACAAACGGAGCTGAGATCTCCTGGCTGGGGTGAAGCAGGTCCCAACAAGTCATGCAAAGGATTCCTGTTACTGCAGGGACCAGAATAGCAACACCCAGCCCCAGGAGGGCATGGATCCTCCTTTTGTGACACTTTGGGAACAGAACTCTGGGAAGACCAGGATGTTTCTGCTCTCCAAAGGTCCTTGTGTATTAAGATAATGGGGGAGGGTGAATATGGGCAAAACGTGCCATGTGTGATTCTCCCAGCACTGCTGAAAATCCACGGTGATTCCCCAGCCTCTCTCTCCCAGCATTCACAGGCCCTCCATCAATCCCAGGAGTGCATCCCAGTCATTTCCCTCTGCAAATTTCCCTCCTTCCCTGAGCTTACCTCTCCATTTCTTGTGTTGGGAAACTCTGTTGGATCCCATGTGGGACCCGGGGATCCCTCCTGGCCACGCTGGCAGGAGCAGCAGCCACTTTCTTGTTAAAATATCGCTCCATTCTCACAGCCAGCAGCCATCAGGAGGAGAGGAAACAGCCTCGGGCTGGGCCAGGGGAGGTTCAGGTTGGATGTTAGGGAAAATTTCTTCACCAGAAGGATTATCGAGCACTGGCACAGGCATTTGTCACCATCCCTGGGGGGTTGTGGTGACCTGGGGGGTTTGGTTGGTCTCAACGATCCTGACGGTTTTTCCCAGACCAAATGATTCCGTGATTCTCCAAAAAACATTTAAAATAAAGCTGGGGAGGATTCCAAAATGAATTCCCTGTTCCGACCACCCTCCAAAACCTCTAGTCCGAGATTCCGTGCTTGGGGGAACCTCCCAAAGGATGGGGAGCATCCCGAAGGGTGGGGTAGGGACACAGCAGCCGTGCTGGGGGCTGCAGCCGGGTGTGCTGCACAGCAAATCCTGGGAAAAGCCCACATCCCAAAAGCGGCTGCTGTGGATGTTACCCAGGGGGACATGCAGGGGACAGGGACCGGGTGCTGTGTTCCTGCCACAGCCCAGGGGACACGCAGGGGACAGGGACCAGGTGCGCTGAGCCGGGCGGGGATCGCGGCTGGGGCAGAGGGGGTCGGGAGCGGCACCCCGCCGCCCCCGGGACCCGGAGCACCCCTTCCCCGGGCCGGGGGCCACTAGAGGGCAATCGTGGAGTGTCCCACGCCCGGAGCGCCGGGAGCGAGGAATGCATAGGGGATGGACAGGGGATGCTCGGTGGCCGCAAGGACACGTCAGGGCACCTGTCTGTCCTAAAGTTAAAAAAAAAAAAAAAAAAGCATTTTCGAACTCAGCTCGGTTTAAGCGCTGCAGGCGGATAAGGGGGACCTTTAGGGTCCGTGCGGACACTCACAGGGTGTCGCAGCTCAGCTCTGACACAAAGCAGAGGGTACAGCACCAGCTGAGCTGCGTTTTATCCCCAGCTGATTGAGGTAATTCAGGGAAAAGCTGTTCCTAGCGCAGGCAGGTGTCAGCAGTTGGCTCCCTGATAGAAATATTGGAGCCGCTCTCTGGTGGGGTCAGACCCTTCCCCCGAGTAACAGAGCCAGAGGAAACAGCCTCAGGCTGCACCAGGGGAGGTTTAGATTGGACGAAAGGGAAAATTCCTTCACCAAAGCCCAGTCAGTGGTGGTGGAGTCCCTGTCCCTGGAGGGATTTAAAAAGCTGTGTGAATGTGGCACTTGGGGACATGGGTTTGTGGTGGCCTTGGCAGTGCTGGGATAACTTGATACTTCCCACCTATAATTTTCCCAGGGATGCATTTCTGGGAAATTTCCCCACACCCCATCACCCCTGTAGAGGATGTTCCCTCTACCCCGGGCCTGGCCACTGCTGCTCCCAAGCTGCTCTGAGGGACCCTTTGGGAAAGGATCTGCTCTGCTCCTTCTCTCCAGCACATCCTGGGTGACACAGAGGGGCTCCTGGAAAAGTCCCGCAGCCCTGCTGGGTTTGCTTGGCCAGTCCCCAGCTCCGTCCCCTGCTCCGGGCGCTTCCCCCGGGTGCCAGCAGCCCCTCCCTTTATCAGGCTGGGGCGGTGGGAGATAGGCGGCGAGGCTGATAAGCCCTCAAGTGGCAGCGTGCTGTAAACATTCCCACTGGTGCTGTTAGATTAGAGCGCTGGGAAAATGCCTGCAGCCCCCGGGCCACCAGCGCAGCCGGTCCCAGCTGGGGGGCTGCGGAGCTGCGGAGCCGCTGAAAAGCGCCGAGGGAGGAGCTGTGGAGGAGCTGAAGTGCTTCAGGGCACGCTGGATGCTGCCTGCCAGGGCAGTAGGGCTTGGCAGGGGCTCCCCAGGATTCCTCGGAGGGCTGATTTGGCAGCCGAGCCCGCAGCCGGTTCCATCCGCATCCAGAGGCTTCGCTGCCTGCTTTGCCCAGATGGAAGGAAAGCTCACTTCTCCCTCCCTCCATCCCCCAGGAGTTCTGGTATCCAGCGGTCTCAGCTGGCTGGAAGCTCTGCCTGGGGGTTTTCACTTGTACCTGGAGGATGGCACAGAGATAAAGGCTGTGCTCCTCCTGCCAGAGGAACCTGTACCCATTTTAAACCCATTTTCCACCACAAAACCGGTCCGTCTCAAGCAGCTTCAGCAGATTACTGCCCCTAGTTTGGAGTGGGGAGGGCAAACCCCTCCTGCCCTCGAGGCAAAGGGGCTCTTTCCTTGCAGCAGCTCCTGTGCTTGGCCTCAGGCGGAGCTGGGACCCCGTCACCACCGAAATGTGTCAGGATCCAGGTTTGGAAATGCTGATGGTTGTCACAGCTCTGCCAGATGAGGTTTGTCACGGAGGTGATGCCACCAGCGGTGACAGTGGTGCCTGGTGGTCAGTGTGGGGCACAGGAGCAGTCCCTCGGGAGGAGGGGACGTGGTTCCAGCATTCCCACAAGGATTGGGCACAGCAGGAAGCAGCAATCCCTCCCTCCCACCCCATTCCTGTGTGTCCCTCCTGGGCATCAGCATCACCCCGAACCCCCTCCTCCGAGGGTGAACCCCTTGGCTGATGAAACCTCTCCATCCTCCTTTTCCCGTACCCTGAGAAGGAAATTCTCCGTTTCTCGGGAGTACCCACAGCTCTGGGAGCTCGGCAGAGCAGCCGCAGCTGCCTTCCAGGGCCGCTCGAAGGCAACATTCCCTCCTCTCCCATCCCCAGCAGCTTCCCGGCCCTCGGGCAGCTTCCAGAGCTCGCAGCCAGGCAGCGCCGGGCCCTGGGAACCTCCCACTTTCTCCCTAATATTTCCACAGTGAGTAAATCGCCATCCTTTTAGTGCTCTCAAATCTATTATTTTTACATTTACAGTGGATTCCCTGGCCCTGTTATTAATGAAAACCTCCAGGAAAGCTCCTCAAATACAGCTTTGACTTTCTGCCCAGGACCTGTGGACAAGGGGAAAAAAAAAAAAAATCAGGCAACATTAATAAAGCAGGAGGTTTCTATTAAGTCTGAGGGACTGGACTCTCTGGCTTTCTTGGATGCTGAAATCCTCTGGTGCAGGATAAATCTTATGCACTTCATTTTCCCAATCTCCCCTTCAATATATTTTAAGAGAACACTGCAGTATCAGGGTAAGTAATGTCCCAACTGCAGCGTGGGGTCTGCAGGGCGGCCCGGGGTCAGCCCGTGGGCTGGGGCATCCTCCACCGTGGCTGTTGTGGGCTCAGCCCTCTCCCCCTAATCAGGGGGCTGAGCCCGGGGAAGCTTTAATTAGCTGCGAAAACAAATAACGAGCAGTCCCTGCGAGGCTGGGGAAGGAAGCGGGCGAGTGGATGTGCATGAAGTCACTAAACGCGCAAATCTCCGCAGCCAGCACCACCTCGGTGGGAGCAAACCTCCCCCAGGTCCCGTCCCTCGGAGCAGGACGCGTTTCCCACCCGCCTGCCGGGGAGTTTTCCATTGGCGGGCCCTGCTGCTGCCTTTGCACAGCACCTGCTCCTCCCGAGGACGCTGGGTTTTCTCGGGAAAAGCTGTTACCTGGGAGCGTGCAGGCAGGAAAGGGGGCAGGTCCCCCTGCGAGCCCCAGGTCAGGCAGGGAGGTGGTTTCCCTCTGCTTTTATCCCTGTGAGTGCTTTGGAGAGCGCCCTGAAGGCGAGTTAATGCAGCAGCTCCGGCCCAGGGAGCGCTTCGGGCCTGGTTCCGCGCCCAGGGCTCGCACGCAGCCCCGGCGGCGATGGATGCTGGGAGCAGGGGGTTTATTTGGATGCTGGCACCTCGTTCCCCTCGGATTGCCCTTGGATCCCCCATTGGGGATGGGGCTGCTGTGCCGGCACAACACACAAGGAGCAGGCCGGTGCTGCAGGCTGCTATGGGGAATAAACACAAAGGAAAACTCTCTCCTTCTTTAGAGCAGAGCTGGTGTGTTCAGAGTGGCTCATGCGGGTGGGTTTAACCCAGCAGCACTCCTGGGGGTTGTAATCACGATGGTTCCAGCAGCAGAACAACCTTGTCCTGCCTGGAAAAAAAGTGCCAGGCCAGTCCCAATGTGCAGAGGCAGCAGAGTTCAGTCAGTGTGAGGCAGGAGCCCAAACCCCCAGCAGCCCCGGGCAGAGCCCTGCAAACAGCGTAACCGAGAGCAGGGGGTAGCACAGAGTCACATTAACAAGGTCTGGTGTAGCTCAAAAGGCAGTTCTGGGGCTTGGGAAGCCAAGTGGCTCTGGCCTGGAGCTGGGAATGGAGGGCTGGACAGCACCATTTAGATTGTGGAATATCCTGAGCGGGAAAGGGCCCACAGGGATCATTGATCCAACTCCTGATCCTGGCCCTGCACAGACACCCCAACAACCCCACCCTGTCCATCCCTGGCAGCGCTGCCCAAACACTCCTGGAGCTCTGGCAGCCTCGGGGCCGTGCCCATTCCCTGGGGAGCCTGGGCAGTGCCAGCACCCTCTGGGGGAAGAACCTTTCCCTGAGCTCCAGCCTGAGCCTGCCCTGGCACAGCTCCAGCTGTTCCTGGGTGCTGTCCCTGTTCAGAGAGGAGAGCTCAGTGCCCGAGTGACAGGCTCTGATCCACTGGCTCTGTTTCCATCCAACCCAAGAAATCAGAATTTGTCCTCCTGTCAGTGAAAGGCATCCTCATAACACTCATCCTCTCTGCCCTCCATCGTATGGATCCTCACAGGGCAGCCTCAGCCCTGCCTTGGGGAGATCCATGTCCTGCTTCTGTTGGAGATAAGGGTCTGAGGATGGTGACAGGCTGAGAGAAGAGAAGGTTGAGTGGAGACCTCAGAACAGCTTTCCAGGATCTGAAGGGGCTGCAAGGAAACCACAGAGGGACTGTTCATCAGGAACTGGAATGACAGGACAAGGGGGAATGGCTTCAAACTGACAGAGAAGAGGTTTAGATGGGAAATTGAGAAGGAATTGTTCCCTGGGAGGGTGGGCAGGCCCTGGCACAGGGTGCACAGAGCAGCTGTGGCTGCCCCTGGATCCCTGGCAGTGCCCAAGGCCAGGCTGGACATTGGGGCTTGGAGCAGCCTGGGACAGTGGAAGGTGTCCCTGCCCATGGCAGGGGTGGCACTGGGTGGGCTTTGAGATCCCTCCAAACCCATCCCATTCTGGGATGCCATGAACAACCCCCATCCTTGGCAAAAGAGGTGTGAAATGAGGCCCTGAGCAGAGGACAGAGCTTCAGGTGTTCCCCTCTGCAGGCTCCTGGAAGCTCTGCCAGGAGCTGGATCCCAGATCCCTCTGGCTCCATCCCCTCTCCATGGTTTTACAGGGCCTGGCAGCACTCAGGGCAAATTCACTCGAATGAATTTAGGGGAGGGGGCAGAGAGAAAACTCCCCAAATGGCCAAGTGTAATAAACAGTCACAAGCACTGGGCAGGACACTCACACAATAATGTGTGGTGGTTATACTTTTACCAGCCCAGTGGGACCTTGGCAAGTAAATCAAACTTCCCTACCCTGACCCAAATAAATGTCCTGGAGTGGAAATAACAGATTGCCTTTGCCTGAAATCACCGTGTGCTCGTTCCAGGGGATATCAGTGAGCAAGCCTCGCTCCTCTGGACCACTCACAGCTTCCCCCTAGTCTCCCTGAGCTCTGTAAGGACCCACTAATCCAAATTCCACCAGAGTTGGGGGTAAATCTCCATCTGGTTCACAGGTTTTCAGCAATTCTTCAGCCACTAAAATGCTGAAAAGAATGGGTGGGCAGAGTCCACAATTTTCTGAGCCTCCTCAGAAAAATCCTTGCTCACATTCCAGACCCAATTCCTGGAATGCCCCTCCATTGGGAATGGACACAGGGGAGCAATCCCCAGGAAAGCAATCCCAACCCTACACATGCTGTAACCCCAACCTCTTCCTCCTCTTCCTCCCATGGTAGGGTACCTTTAGGGCCACATTCTCATTAGGATTTTCCCTCTTGCTCCTTTCCACGCTGTCTGGAGCTACCAAATCACAATGCTGCAGCAGAATTATTTCTTACCCTGTCCTACTTGTCCAACCAAGTTCCTCCCTGGTGCTGCTGGAGGAGACATTTCATTTCTCTGCAGGGTATGGGTTCAGTAGGGTGACCAATGGCTGTTTGAAAACTGTGGTTGAGGTCCCACCAAAAGTTGTTGTTACCTCAGGCATCCTTTGATGCTCTTTCAAGACCCTTGGTGTGAGAGGCCAAGGATTAAAGGATTCAAGTGGTTTCCTCTGTGCTGTGTGGAGACCTCAGATGGTTCATCTGGGGCTGGTGTCCCAGATCCCGTCCCAGGGGCTGCTGAGGGGTCATTGTCTCAGTTCAGGTTCCGTGGCGCTGACACCAGGAACAGCTGTCGGCCCCTCTCGTGGCCCTGATCAATAACGTCCCAATCTCGGAGCTCGATGGCATCAATTATTTATCTCTAATTGGATTGGATTCCTCCTTGGTCCCGGTGAATCAATTAATGAGTGTTTGCCACCAGAGCTCCTGGTGCCCTCCAGAGAGCCTTGTCACAGCAGCACCAATGGGAACTGGGGCGGGAAAGGTTGGGAGGAGCTGACGGGAAATCTCCCGGGGGCCCTCTCTTTGCAGGACAGGCTGAGTGGCCATCGGGCAGCTGAGCTGGGAGAGGGCTGCACAAAACCTTTGTTCTCCTTTCAAGACCTTTCCTTGTAAACTGAAGGTCCTAGAGGTCCATGTGGAATGGGGAGAAGTCTTGAGTCACAGAATCCCAGAATGGTTTGGGATGGGAGGGATCTTAAAGCTCATCTTGTTCAATGTCCTGCCATGGGCAGGGACACCTCCCACTGTCCCAGGCTGCTCCAAGCCCCAATGTCCAGCCTGGCTGTGGACACTTCCAGGGATCCAGGGGCAGCCACAGCTGCTCTGTGCACCCTGTGTCAGGACCTACCCACCCTCCCAGGGAACAATTCCTTCCCAATATCCCATCTATCCCTGCCTTCTGGCAGTGGGAAGCCATTCCCTGTGTCCTGGCATTTCACACTCTTGTAAAAAGTCCTTCCCCATCTTTTCTTTGAGATTCCCTTCAGGTCCTGGAAGGCAGCATTGTCCACTCTGCATTTCCACCACTTCCACCCCTGCTATTACAACCTCCAGCCCCTCTCCCAGGGCAGCAGCCTTCGTTCCTACAACTGAAGGATCCCTGCCAGGATACTCTCCCACGGATGCACAGTTGGGCAGCAGGGATCCCCTGCACGCCAGCAGCTGCCTTTGATAATGAAGGATCTTTGGGAGCCTAAACGTTCTCCTTCTGAGCTCTGACAATATTTAAGCATGTGTTAACAGTTTAAAGAAGCAACCCACTAGAGGAAGCCTCATTTGTCAGGAGCAGTTGCTCGAAATTTCATCATAACTGAATTAAGGCAGCCCAGAATGGAGCGGGTTAGAGCGAAGACAGGAGCGCTGATGGATGGTTCACACCAGCTGCTCAAACGGGCCTTTGAAAGCTCCTTGAGCTGAGGTTCTGCAGATCAGCGGCCCTGGCTCCTGAGGGAAGCAGGGCAGCTCCAGGAAGGCGGGATGGGATTTCTGGACCCTTGTGCGGAGCCACACATCAGCACAAAGCCTGCCAGCAGTGCTCCTCGTCCTCCACATCATCCTCGGGAAATCAAAGCGCAGCTGCCACGGATTGCGGTGGCTGGGGAGGCTCAGAAATCACCTTCACTTCACACAGGAGGAAATCCACCACAGCAGCTCCAGAAGATCCTCACAGTTCTGCAGTTTTAGCCACAAGGCCATGAGATACCTTTGGAGCCCTAATGTTCCCGATCCCTTGTTCTCTGGGGAACTGACACTGCTTGGAGAAGTTAAGGAGCGGTCCTAAGGAATTGTTTAAGTGTTGCTGCAACTGCTAAACCTCTGAATCAGCAAATACACTGCAAGGAGGTTTTCCTCCAGCCTGTAAACCAGGAGGGCTGTGGAGTTTGGCTACTCACCAGGCCAGGCAGGGAACAAAATCAGGAAGTCCCTTCTGAAGTCATCCACACATTTAGTTCACCTGTCAGAGGGATCTGAGCAAGGCGAGGGCTTTTTGGGGCAGCCAGGGGCAGGGCAGGGCTCAGTGCAAGGCAGGAGAAATGGCACAAAGCTCCTTTATCACTCTGGGTTTGTTATGAATCAAAGTTTTTTGCTATGACTGCACTGAGATGAGAATATTTGAGAACTTCAAAATGCAGGAAATGGGATCTTCCTGCCATGGCGTGAAAGTGACATGGGTTAAACCTGGTGTGCCGTGCAAAGAGCTGTGCCAGGATGGGAAGAGACCACTGGGAACAGGCAGGAAAAATGGAAGAGCCTCAGCCAAGCCCCCGTGGGTGGGCACACCTGGGACCTGCTGCTCTCAGTGCCCCCTGTCCCCACCAGCTCAATCCAGTGGCTGCCCCACGTAGTTATGGCCTGTCAGCACTGAGCAGCCCCAGCAGGAGAAGGACATTATTCTCCTTTCAGGGAGTGTTCTCTCTGTGCCATCCTGAAGCTTTTTCGCACCCTCAGCAGCCTTCCCCACGCTGATTTCCAGCAGATGTGGTGCTAATGAGTAACACTGTAATCTCAGTGCCTTAATATAGTGCTGGGGGGCGATAAGTCAGAAATTGCTGTCATCGTCGGGGCGAGGACGATCTGGTCATTGTTCAGAACTGTCCTCCTCTGATGATTACATCAAGGGCAATGCATTTTCTCCCATATACTCCCACTCTGCTTCCAAATTTAAAGCTATTCAGCCATCAGACACTTCTATTTTCCTAAGGGCTTAATGAGAGGCCAGGATGCAGATGTTCAGATAAAGCCCTGACAAATTGCAAGTGGAGGAGCCACATTCAACTTGACCAATTAGGGGATGCAGGGCAGGAAAGGGCCCCAGCAGCTCTGCTAAACCAGCTGCCACCTCCACGTGGTGGAGAGGGCAGAGAGGATGGCTCAGAGCCCAAGCAAATATTGCCACTCAGAGCTGAGAGCTGGAGATTAAATCCAGGACTCGGGGAGGGAGCTGATGGGTGAGGGGATGTCCTGGTTCCTACACCAGCATCTGGGACAGAACCACACTGAGATCCCAGGATTTAATCAGCAGAGTCCAGCCGGAGCAGGCAAGGCCCAGGGGAAGTTGCCTGGCAAAGAGGGAGGTTGGGCAGGGTGGGCATCGCGGTGGGGCTGTGCAGCTCCCAGCTTTGGAAGGGTTGGGAACGGATGCTCCAGGCTGTTCTCAGTGTCAGCGCTGCCAGGGTGGGCCTGGGGACACCACAAAGCCCAGGTGAAGATTGTAAACGCCATCCTGCTGTTAGAGGGTCTAAGGAACATTCCACGTGTCCCACAGAATCACGGGATTTTTGTGATCCTGGAGCCCTCGGAGATCATCACATCCAACCATCCTCCAAGGCCACCACTAACCCTTGTCCCCAAGTGCCAGAGGGCTTTTAAATCCCTCCCTCCCTTTTAAATCCCTGCTGACCCCACCACTGCCCTGGGCAGCCTGGCCAGTGCCTGGGCACCCTTTCAGGGAAGGAATATTTCCTGTTATCCAATCTAAGTGTGCTCAGGGAGGGAAGAGTGGAACTGGAATGGGACAGGAATTACAGCCTGAGCATGGGGAGGGGAGAAACGATGAGACACAGGAGAAAGCTTTTCCTAGGAGAGAGGATGACGTGTGGCAAGGCAGCCTGGGAGCAACAAAAGTTCTGGCAGTTCTTTGGAAGAAGAGTGGATGAGTTGGGGGCAGAGCAGGAGAGAGGGCAGGGGTGAAGTGCCAGGTGTGAGATCATTCAAGCAAAAGGAAATGTCCTAACACCTGCCTTGGAGACTGCAGGCAGCTGCATCCATCAGGCCGTTCAATTCCAGCATCTGCAGAAGCACCAGGCTGGGAGGAACCCCTGGAGATCTCCAATCCTTGTCCTGCCAGCTTCCAACATCCCCATTCCATCCTTCCCGAGAGCCTTGGGAGGAGGAAATCCACCTGCAAGCAAGGGGACATCCCCCCTCCTCTGCATCTTCATTTGTACATCACCACACGGAGTCCTGGGCCCAGACGAATCCTCCTCCCGAACTCCAGAGTGATTCTGGAAGGCAGCTGTTGAAATCTGCCTGTCCAGGCTGCCCAGGGAATGGGCACAGCCCTGCGCCTGGCAGGGACCGAGAGGTGTTGGGACAACACTCTCAGGGACTGTTGGATTGTCCTGTGCAGAGCCAGGAGTTGGATTTCAGAGATCCCCGTGGGTCCCTTCCTGCTCAGGATATTCCATGACTCCGTGTTGGCAGAGCTGGGAAAGGCAGGATGATGGAGGAGCCAGCAAACATAGCTGAAAAATGCCTCTGTTACCTGGGAACGAGAGAAGTGCAGCTCCAGCAAACTCCCTGGTCCTGGGGAAATGCTGGCTGTGCTCCTTCTCCCAGGCTCTGCTGGACAGCTAAATCCCATCCTAAGCTTATGAAATATCGCCTGCTCTGTATTCCTGGGTCTGCTGGATTTGCTGCCGGCCAGAGCCGGCATCTCTGTGGCTCCTCTTCCCAACCCCGTGATGTTGGGAGCTGGAAAAGCCCTGCTGGAGCAGAGGAAAACGTGGGGGTGACTCAATCGCGCTTGCTCAGTGTCATATGGAATAAAAGGGGGCCCAGAGCCCGAGCCTGGGGCTGTAAATTTTCCACCAGCACCGTGCCTCGGGCATTTCTGCTGCATCCCTCCCTTGTTCCCACCACGGGACTGTGCTGTCACTGCACCTTGCTGATCCAGGCCTTCAAAAGGAGCTGATTTAACGGGATTTAATTCCACAGATAGTCTGCCAAGGGCGAGATGGCTTAAGGGAAAGGCAGGGAAAATAGGAGAGCCTTTGCTTTTGCCCCAGGAAAAGGGAGGGAGGGATGTTGGATACAGAGAGAGGAGAGGAGAGTCTTGCAGCTCTCACCCCTGGCTTGGGACAGCATGGGAAACACCCCCAGAAGGAGGTAATTACATAAATAAACGAATGGCTTCATTATAACCTGGGAAAAAAGAGCCAGATGTGTCCCAGCTTCTGCCTCGCTTCAGGGCTGCTTTTCCACCGGTTTGTGAATGCAGGGATGTGGATCCCAAGCCTTACCTGCTGCCAGCTCCCTGCCCTTCCTTTGCCATCCGTTTTCACCTCCCTTGTCCAGAAACAAATCCACCCCACATCAGGTCACTCCTTGTCCTCAAAGCAGCCGGCAGAGAGGGAGCTCTGGAATGCTGAGCCAGGGTTTGGGGTATCACAGCTCAGTTCCCTGGGCCCCACAAACACCTGTGGCAGGCTGAGAGGGCCAGGCCTGCTCCAGCAGCTCCAGGATGGGGATGGCATCCATGGGGTGACACCCCTTTCTCCGTGGGGTGACACCCCTGCTCCATGGGGTGACACCCTCGCTCCATGGAGTGACACCACCGCTCCCTGGCTGGAGGCTCAGTGCCATCCCAGCATCCAGGATGGCAGAAAAAGGCTCCTCCATTGGGAATGGAGGCTGCAGCGCCAGGTGAGATCAGGCTTTGCAGCAAACTCTTCCAAAATGTGTTGTTGCAGCAAAGGTTTTGTCTCCAAGTGGAGGAAAAATAAATCCTGTGGAAAGCCCCGTGATTTTTGTCTAGAACAAGACAAAAATCTAGATTTGTCTAGATTTTTGTCTAGGTTTTTTTTGGTTGTTTGAAGTTTTCCTGGCGGACCCACAGAGGGAAGGGGATGACCCTGCCCAGTTCAGTCATCCAAGGTACAGAGCAGAGGAGTCACAGGCTGGGGCACCCTGGATGGATTAGGAGGGGAGAGACAGAGACCCCATTTCAGAGCTGCCCAGCTCCCTAACACCTCCCTCACATCGTTGTGCTGCCCGAAATCCCACAGGCAGAGCTTCCCCTCCCCTCCCAGTGACCCCATCCCACATCCCTGGGAGCCAGAATCAACCCCAGCCTTCCAGAGGAGGGGGACACCTCTCCTTTCACTCTTTCCGCTCCCTCCTCACCATCCAGTGCTGACTCCTGCCTCGGATTCTCCAAATCCTGTAAATCCCTGGCTGCAAATGGTGCTCAGAGCTAGGAGCTGCTGCCTCCTCAGCCCAAGAGGAGGAGGAGGAAACAAAGCCCTCCTCCTCTCCCTTTTTCAGCTCCCTTTCCCCCATTTGAGCTCTCCTGCAGCCGTGGCAGAGATCCAGGGCTGGGATGCTCCACGCCTGCCTCTGGCATCCTCCCATCATTATCCTCCCTGGAATTAGGGAGGGAGTGGGGAGCTTCGATGTCCCAAATCACACATACAAGTTAAAACCTAAGGCATCATTCTCCATTGCTTTATGTTAAAATATCCCATGCCACGCTGCAGTAAACAGGCAGACAAACAACTGGGTTAAAATGTGATCCCCACGAGCTGCTTTGGGCAGGAATTATCTCAGCAGAGCTATCCCCGATGCTCACCCCTCCCTCTGCTTCCCTGGAAAAAAAGGGAAAGCCCTGAGCCAGCAGCTCCTGATTTACGGTGCTCAATGACAGAGATCACAGGCATCAGGGGAGCTGCTCTGAAACCCTTCCTTAACAGAGCCACGGATGGCAAAGTGGGCTCAGCCCCTGATTTGACCTCCAGCTCCAGGAAAATGATATTCCAGGTCTTCTTCCAGAGCCTGTTAGCACCTGGAGATGCACAGGGTGCACATGAAGTGGGAGAAAGAAGTGCATTCCACCACCAGCATCTCCTGCTGCGGCAGGAAAACCTTCAATCCCCGGAAATAAACACCTCCACCAGGTCTCCCTGGTCTCAGATACTGGCACAGGTTTGAATTCCTAAAGGTGATGCTGCTTTGCCAGCCAAAGGGCCGGAAAACAGGAGTTTGACTTCCAAGGGATTGGTGAAACAGGAGTTTGATTTGATCTCTGTTGTTCCTCAGTCAAATCCTCAAGTCTCAATCAATCAGTTTAAACGAGGATTATTTCTGAAATGTTTACAACTGCACATTGTAATGCCATAAACCCTTTTGTAGCCAAAACCCAAACACCATTCTGGCTCAAAACCAATCTATCCAAAATGTAAAAGTTTGAGGTGTTTTCCTCACCATCTTTCTTACTCTTCCCACCACGGAGAAACTCTTCTCTGGAATTAAAACCCTGCCCTGCTGTGTTGGTGAAGTGTTCGCACTTGATGCTGATCTCCAGGGTTTTAATTTCGTAGCATTAAATTTTATTTTAAGAGCATATTTGGAGTTTTCAGGTGGCCTTATGCCTTCACCACGAAAACCATGAGCTCACCCTGAGCCACTGTGTGTCCTCCAGCACAGACTTTTATAATTATTCTGTGGGGGAAGCTGGCCTGAAGTTCCTCTCCCTTCATCCCTCTCCAAGTTGTCCAGCTCTTCCAAGGTAGATTCCCAAACACATGTGCATGAACTTCCAGGGCATTGGGAAAATAACATGGTACAAAACCATTCTTCAAACCCCTCCTTATTCCTCAGCACCCCCTTTCCCTTCTCTTTTCCTGCTGCTGTGTGCAGGCAGGGCCTTTCCACACTGCCTGCTTCAGCTTCGAACAGCATGTGCTCCAAATATTTTCCTGGTTTTTTTTTTTAAATGGAAATTAATGGAAATTAAGACATTCCCCCATCTCCTTTCTTTTAAAATACTTCCCACTGAAATCACCCTGAGCGGTGAAACCCTGGGCCATGGTGCCCATCAGCAGGAGCAAGGAGAACATTCGGGCCTCCCTCCATCCCTCCCGGCCATTCCCAGCTCCCAAGGAGCCGGGAAGAGGGTGCAGAGCACCAGGGGCTGCTCTGGAAGCCCATTACTGTTTTATGGAGGTCACCCTCACCTAATTATGCCACTGTTCCTCCCAGCCCCGGCCTGACCCTGCTGATCCTGGAGCGGATTAACATGTCCTGGTCACTTGAGCGTGTGGTGAGCGTCTGCTGCGGGCGGCCGCGGCCCGAGGGCTGCCTGCAGCTCCGTGTTATTTTGACCTCGGCCGTTTTTTTCCGTGGCCAGGCCTTGGAGGACCTGTTGAATGGGGCTTTCATTCGGCTGACCCCCGGGGTCAGCTGTTTTCGGAGCATGAAATATGGCTGCGGGTGGACAGGAGGGAAGAGATAAACTCGGCTGAGGAGCCTTAACAGGCCAATGAGCCGTGACTAATGATGATTGGGGTTTGTCTTTCCAGGCCGTAATTTATTGGGCTGCTGACCACTTAGTGCACTGCTTGGGGAATTAACTCCTTCAGGGCAGCAGCTCTGCCCGTTTGGGATTTATCTGCTCGTCCTTCCCCATTTTTGCGGAGGGAGCGAACATTTCTTCCTGCGTGTTTTCCTGCTGTTACACACCCTGGTTGTTTTCTGGTCTTTTTACCCCATGTCCAACCAAAAAATGCTTCTTGCAGCTTTTCCCTTGGCAGATTTCCTATCGCCCCAGTGTTTTCTGCAGGCAGAAAAGGTGCCACGAGTCCTGGTGACCCTTTTGGGGAGGCCCCTGGTGGCTCCTGGCTGGCAGGCGGGTGGCACGAGCCACCAGCGCCCCAACAAAAGAGCTGGCGTGTCAAACACGGCTCTTACATCTTCATCAGGGGCTCCCAAAGCCTGCAGCTTTCTCCTGGGAGGACAGCCCCAGCCTGAGAGCACGTTCCCGGCAGCACCATCATCCATCTCTGTCATTCCCGGGCAGACGGAGACGGACAGGGATTCTCTTGCCAGCAAAATGTGAACTCAGCACTCAGAGATCCAAGCCCCAGTTTTGCCTTTTTGTCACCTTGACATTCAGCTTTTGGAGGGGTTCATTTCAAAAATTTGCATTTCTTGCCGATTAGAAAAGCTGACAGCACTCGGAACTCCTTGGCAATGTTATTTCAGTTTGGGGAGGGACCTGTGTCTTCTCCAGCAGCCTAAAAATGGGATGATAGAAATCAGTTATTTTAATGGCTAAATTCTGCCTTTGCCTGCCTGTGATTGAGGAGTTTTCATTTAATTTCATTTAGTTTTCAAGTGCCTCAGTTTCCCCACCTGAAAAATCAGATTTGGGGCGGAGGATGCTGCTGCTGCCAGTCCATGGGGTGTGTTTGGGGATCAGCAGGGGGAAAAAGATCCAGCAGGTGCTGGGGCAGGGATCTGGAGCAGGGAATGCTGCTCACCTTTCCTCCTGTCACCCCACACGTGCCTGGGTACTGATTGGGGTGCTCTAGGGTCCTGGGTTTTGGGGTGCTCAGAGCCAGTGCAGAGGAGAAATCCCAGCTTTGGGGAGAACCCTGGGAGAACCATTTTCAAACCAGCTCCAAACTGAATCAATTAATTGAATTATCAGCCGAGCCATATTTAAGCACTGATCCCATAAATTGAAAGGAGAGTGGCCTCCTTTGGATAATTCCCCTTAAAAGCACAGAAAAAAAGATGTCAGAAGGCCTAGGGGGAGACTGGAAGAGCTCCCCATGGTCCAAATCTATTTCTGCCTTTAAAAACTGTAATTATTCACACATTGAGAGCTGTCCTGCCAGAGCAATTCCACAGGATCTATTCCTGCGGGAGGAATTCCCAGCAGTGGGGTCCTGCAGGATACAGGGATTCAGCAGGGCCCAGGATCACAGAGCAGAAGCCACCAGAGTCTCTGCAGCAGGTGCAGCTGGCAGGGAGCTGGGATGAGAACACAAGCCCAGGTGTCTCTCCATCCCTCTCCTGCCCTTCAGGAACGTTTCCCGGGACATTTGGGGCTGGCTTGGTGCTGCTTTACAAGGACAAGCCGTAAACCTGAGCCCTGTAATGGCAGAGGGAGCAGTGGCACAGCCCTGGGCGTGTTAATGCCCCACAGTGACCTGGCACTCTGCGAGTTTAATCACCCTGTAACTCATTAGTGCAAATTAAACCAGAGCCTCTCACCCAGCCGGGCTCGCCGAGTGCACCTGGGCAGGCGCGGGGCGGCTGCAGCTCCTCCGGTGCCCACCTGGGAGAGGGTTGCACTGTGCATCGGGGGGTAATTTAGCAAATGAGCTGGAGCTTAACTCAGGTGAGGGGTTTGTGTTGGGCTTTGCAGGCAGTTCTGTAAATAAATGGGTTTGGCAGAAGGGCTGTGAGGAAGGTGAGCGTTTTACACTAATATCTGTGGAGAAACTAATAATAATTAAAGGAAATTGCAGGTAGAACCTGGGAACTTGTGTGTTCATACCTCCACATTTCCAGATTTCTTTCTAACTACTTTTCAGAAGCTTTAAAAAATAGCAGGCTTATTTCTTTCTCTGCACTTTTTTTTGCAGAATGAATAGATTTTTGGGAATAAAGGAAGCAATTGCCTCTTCCCCTGCCCAGGCAACTCCCTGGCACCTCCTGGGCTGCCCACCCAGCATCATCCAGCCCAACATTCCAGCTCCTATTTGATCTCCCCTTGCCAGAGCCCTTCCTGCCGCTGTCATTGTTATCACTGAGTGATGCCCAGGCAGGAGAGCCAAAATCCCCCCCTGCTGCCCCAGGTGAGAGACCACACACGAGCAAACCTATCCTGCCGGACAGGAAGGATGCTCGGGATGGCTGAGGGGTGGCAGCCGGTGTGGAAATAAAGATGTGAGAAACGTGAGACTGAGTCAGCAGAGAGGAGAGGGGGGGATAATGCAGAAAGAAGAAAAAAAGGGAAGGCTGGGAGAGCAAGCTCGTGCATCCCGGGGTGGGTGCAGCCCCTCGAGGCTCTGCAGCCCCGGTGATTAGCGCAGACATGATCCAGCCTTGGCTGGCCTGATGCGGGCTAAGAGGTCAGCAGCTCTGATAAAACAGAGCATCTCCAGCCCTTCCTGGGGGTTGAGACGGCTCAAACTGCGCTGGAGAGCTCTCGGGGCAAACAGCCCTGCAGCCCCTAAAAAACATCACTGGCCACCGGGCTTAGCTCTGCCCTTGCCCCCCAAAATGGGCCCATTTTGGGGGCGGATGAGCCTCACAAAGAAACGGGGCAGCTGCTTCTTGCTCTGCTGTCAGAGCTCGGTTTGGGGAGGGGGGTCCTTTTGAAGCGATCCCGTTACCTGCTGTCACCGGGCCCTAATGGATGGGGAGATGGCTCCTGGCTGCGCCGAAATTCCCGAGCCCAGCCTTGTAAAAGAGGAGCTGGATGTAAAAGAGAAGGGGAGATGTTTAACAGAGACAAGACCTGGCGATCCAGAGGAGAGAGGAGCATCCCAGCACATCAGCTTAACCCTTCCAGCACCGATTTCTGTGCCTCTGGAAAGAAATCCCAGCACAGAGTAGAGCAGGCAGAAAATATCCTCCAAAAATAACCCTGCTTAACGTTTGGGAAGGGGAAATGCAGTTTCTCCTACCCTGAAGCCTCTGCTTTCCTCTGCCATGCTCAGGGCAGCAGCTCCCAGCCCACAGGCAGGGTGTGAGTGGCTGGGAAATCACTGACTGGGCTGCAGATGCGTTGGTGAGTTTGGATAAACAGCCCGCTGTTGTTCTGCACACGGCAGTTACTGTGGGAGCTGCTGAAAGGCTCGGCATTTATAGCCTTGGGAATTGATTTATTTTGTTAAGCCCACAGCTGATCCAGCTGGGGAAACACCAGTGTGGGATCTCCCCGTGCCGCTGCTCCCTTGAGCGCTGCATCAGAGCCACCAGAACCCCGTAAGGAAGGGGAGAAATGCTGGGACAGAAAAACCCTCACAAAATCTGCTGCTCACCACGGATCTGTGTGCGGATCTGTGCCCTCACACAGCCCTGGAAGTGTCCCAGGCCAGGCTGGATGGGGCTTGGAGCAATCTGGGACAGTGGAAGGTGTCCCTGCCCATCACAGGGGTGGCACTGGATGGGCTTTAAGGTCCCTTCCCACCCAAACCATTCCATGATTCTGTGACGATTCTGTGGGATTCATTTGGGCACAGACCCAGCCAGTCCTTCCTGTTTCCAGTACGAACACAAGCAGCCTGGGGATCAACGACCTGTAGTCCCAAAGCACATCCTCAGCAGACAACCACCAGCCGCTTTCTGGCTCTCAGAGCTGTCCCAGGTCTTTCAGGATCACTCCTTCAATCCTCTTTTTCCTGGAAAAGCACTGGCTTGGGGTGGATCTGTCTGTCCTCTTTCCCACCCATTGCACCCTAGGGGCTCCCATTGCCTTCACGCTCTGCCCATCCCACCAGGAAATCCTGTCCCCAGTAACGTCAGGGAGGGGGTTTTGTGGTGGCAGGATCATGCTGGAGAAGCTGCCCAGTGGGGAAGGAAACCCTCCCACCGGACAGCAGGGCTGTCATTTCTTCACCCACAGCATCATTTTGGGGTCTGGAACTATTGGAACTGAGGCTCAGCCTCCCCTAAATCCAGCCCTATCCAGAGATGCTTTTAAGGCAGGATTTCTCCAAGTTTACCTCACTGGAGGTCACAGCCATGCAAAATCTCAATTAACACCGAATTGTTCCACCTGCAGCATTTCTCCTCTGCCCCTGGGGAGTTTTGGGAGGTGCCAGTCCTTGGTGCCGATCATTTCGCACCCCTCAGGCCTCAGCACTCACTTTCAGGTGTGGAGCTGCTGCCACCTCTGGAATTATCTCCAGCTTGTGTCACTCGTGGGACGGGCTGCAGTAAATCAGCTCATGGCCTGGCCAGCCCTGTCCTGTCATCTCTGACAGACAGAAACACTTCCTGTGGGAAGCACCTACTCCCTCCACCCTTTTTTTAGTAATTAGGGATCCTGCAGAGCTAAAAAGGGAAGGAATTCTGGCTGTGAAGTCCCTGGAGGAGGAATTTACACTCAGCAGGTCTGAAAAGGTGCTCCGGGGTGCTCAGTCCAGCCCCAGCTGTGTCCCCCCGGGACAGACACCCTGGGATGGGCTGGAAGGGGCAAAACCCTCCCTGCCTGCCTTAGTGCAGGCACGAGGGCAGCTGATGTCCCCTGGCACTGCTGTGGCTGTGCCTGACCTGCCTGCAGCACTGTAAACCAGGTTATTCCCATTTGGAAGGGAGAAACTCTGCAGAGGAGCTGAAGTCTGAGAAGCAGCATGGGATTCTCAGATGGAGCAGGACATTTGGGCCAGGGAATGCAAAAAGGGAACAGGGCATGGAGCTGTTCACTCACCCTGGTGTCCCAGCCGGCCTGGATAGGAAATAATTGCAAATTTCCTCGTTGAGCACCCACCCATCACCCTCCGGGCCCACACACCCATCAGGGGGCATCACCTCAAAGGCAGATTCACCTCTTTGGTCCCAGCTGAGGTAAAAACTGGCAGAGCAGCTGTGGGACTCCCACATGAATAATCAGAGGTTACCAAAGCCCTCATTAAGCAAACCAGGCTTGGCTTTCGAAAGGATGGGTTGAAAGGCAAATGTCTCCTGTTACAAGTGCAGTGTCCAGAAAAAGAATAATCCCTGCCTGGTCCAGATAAGGGCAGGGGTAGGTATGCCTGAAATATTTCTATTGCTTCAAGGTTCATAAATCTATTGGTTTAAAACTGTCAACAAGAAAGAGGAAATATGAGCTACAGACATGGTTATCACCAGGAAAGGAATTTCCTCCAAAGGCAGAGCAAGACAGTAAGGCCAGGAAAGAGGGACAGAGAGGGAAACAGCTCTATGAGATGTCAGGAATCTGGATGAGCCTGGCCTAGGAATATCTTTTCATTGACTCCAGCAGACTCTGTCTATACCCCAGCACAAAAGGATGGTCAGGGAAGACTCATTTTACAGTCACCAGCTGAAAAAAAAAGGTGGTAGAGACTGTCTGGGTTTATTGGTATTGTTTGGTTGCGTTGTTTTGGGTGGATTTTTTTAAGCCTTTGAAATATTTCATGATTTTGTCAAAAAATCCCTGGTCCTGCTTTTTAGTTCGCTGAGCTGGTGTTCCCAGGGGGAAAAGTCACCTGGCAAAGAGGTTCAGTGGTCTGGGAAAGAGACTCCAAGGACCTTTGGCCTCAGAGAGGGCTGCAGTGCAGAAAGGAAGAGGGAGAAGGGGAAGCAAGGACTGCAGGAATGGGCCCTGGAGCCTGCGCTGGACACTGTTTGCACAGGGGGAAATTGAAACTAACCCTCAGCAGCAGCTTTTCCATCCAGAAGCATCCAAACCACGAGGGATGCTCAGTTTCCCTGCCTTAATGTCAGCACTCTCCAAACACAGCCCCCAGTTAACCCCTTGGACCAGTTCATCCCCTTCCAGTCACTGCCACCCCTGGGGCACTGCTGCCTGAGGGGCTGGTACCTCCCCAAAAAGTGATGGAAAAGGGCAGAGCTGAGAGCAGGAGGTGCCGGTGGGAGCTGCACATGGAGCAGGCACTGTCACTGCTCCAGACGTGATGGAACACCCTGGGGAAGAGTCACGGACCAAAACACGGACGTGGGTTTTCCCTACAGGTGCACCAACAAATCCTCTGGAGGTGAAAAGCACCAGAGCTATCTGTGCCCCCTCCCAGTGCTGCACGCTGGGCTTTTGGGGTGTCACCTTTATTGTCCCCACCAGGGCTGGATGGTCACGGCCCGGGCCCGGCCGTGGCTCTGCCTGGAGCTGGGAATCCTCCAAGCACTGCTGTTCCCAGAGCTGTCAGGGCAGCACCAACCCCACCAGGAACACCTTCAAACACACACAGGCAGCAGATAAAGGCTCACAGAGGTCACTCTCACTGCCTCCTACCTGAGAGCAGCACGGCAGCACCATCACACCCCACCTGAATTCCATCCTTTATGTGCCTGGAAATGATTCTTTAATAAAGCCCATCCTTCCCCTGCTTTTTCCCTCCTCCTTTTATCTCATTCTAAGTCACTGTCGTGTCTCAGGGCAGAGCTCCCCATGCTCCCCTCTCCCTCGATAACCCAGCCCTGCTCTGCTCCGTGGCTAAGCAGTAACTTGCTCCTAGAAGAGTGTTTACATTTGAAAATAAGTCCAATTACACCAGCCCATCTAATAGTCCTCTCTGTATATGTTACTGAGTACTTAGGGCCATTTTTCTCCAAGCCATTATGCTCATGTGATTTTCCTCAAAGCCTTTCGAGGGGATTTTGTTTTGACAGCAGGGCATTAAGGGGGTGAAACTGATAGCATAAGTACCACTTACAGACTTTGATCAGCTTGCCTCATAATTCTCTCAGAGAAAGTCTTGTATATATTAGAGAAGGAAATTAATTTTATTGCCGCTGTGGCTTTTTTTTCCCCTGCCAGTAACATCCAAGCACTTGTGCTCAGATTTTTTTGGGTTTTTTTTGGTTTTTTTTTTTTTGGCAAGCCACTCATGTTCAGAGCTGGAGCACAAATTGGGCTGTCCTCCTCCCAGGAGAGAAGCCAGCATAGCTTGGGCCCTCATCCCCATTCCAAGGAGGATGTTCCCTCTGATATGATCCCAGCAAGGTAATGAGACACTTTCAAACCTCTTCCATCCCGTGCACTGGGTTTCAATGTTGTACAGATACATTGCAGCAAGAATATACAAATTTTGATCTGTAAATACCAAAAAATAAGCAGATAACTGGGCTCCTGCCTTCATTCAGTATCATGANGGCCCCTGCCACCCTCACACCTGAACTGCTTTTCTTGCTCATCCTGGAGTGACCATTCCCTGCATTTTCAGCTCTAGCACTATCTTTATTCCAGGTTTTCTTCTCCCTTGGATGCTTCCAGGGATCCAGGGGCAGCCACAGCTTCTCTGTGCTAGGGCTTCTCCACCCTCACAGGGAGCGATTCCTTCCCAATACCCAACCCAGACCAACTCTGACAGTTTGAAGCCATTGCCCCTCGTCCTGTCACCCCAGGCCCTTGGAAATGAGTCTCTGTCCAAACAATGATCCAGGAACTGCATGAGAAATAACAAAAAACCCACAAAAATCTGTGAGGAAGACCTGTAACTCAGCAGAACAAGCCATGTGAGGCCTAACCAGGCCTAACCTGATCCTGGGTCTGGATCAGCAGCTCCCCAGCCCAAATCCAACTCCCAGGTAAGCATTTCATAGCAAGGGAATGTTTTAATCCCTGCCCAGGTCATCCAGGCAGGCAGAGAGAAGGAACCTTGGAGATCTCCCTGGAATCAGGATGCTTCCAGCAATACCAGAGCCTTTGACAGGGTGATACATCTCTGACAGGGCCCGAAAGGAATAGCCCCTCTCCATCCCCACCCTGCTCCCTGCCAAATCCGGATTGGAATCGAGAGCGGAAATGTTTGTGTGGAGCGAGTAAAGCTGGTTGGAAAATTTTTTGTCAAAACAGATTTCCATCACAAAGTGACACCCTGTTGGCTTTGGCAAATTTTTGTTCAGTAACAAAGTGGAGAGAGAAAAAAATGTAAATGTCAGCGTGGCCTTTTGACATTTTCCCCAATGCAAAGGATGGGCTTTCTTGTTTGGAAGTGACTTTTCCTTGACATTCATTTTCTACATTCAGCTCAAAACAAATCAGCCTTGCTACCAAAATGGAATTTGTTGACTACTCTAAGAGGCTTTTTCCTTTTGGAATTGAATATGCAGAATTTCACTGAATGGTTTGGGTTGGAAGGCACCCTCAGAGATCATCTCGCTCCCAACTCCCTGCCATGGGCAGGGACATCTTTCCACTATCCCAGGTTGCTCCAATCCCCATCCAACCTGGATATTGGCTTTTTCCCAATTCAGGAAAGGAAAAAAACAACCTTTAATTTTTTTCTCTTGCGTTAAAGATCCATTCTCCTTCCCAGCCAGGCCCCTGCCACCCTCACACCTGAACTGCTTTTCTTGCTCATCCTGGAGTGACCATTCCCTGCATTTTCAGCTCTAGCACTATCTTTATTCCAGGTTTTCTTCTCCC
>VZRO01004067.1:0-17624 GCA_013397915.1 Daphoenositta chrysoptera | reverse complement strand
AAAAAAAAACCCAATAAAGAAATGTTGGGAGAAAAATCAACTGTGCCTTCCGTAAAACCAGCTCCAGTTGTTCAGCTCAGGCATTGTCTGGTGAAACATGATCTACTTTTTCCTCTCTGAAATAGGTTCCCAAAGCAATTGGGAATTTCATTCAGGAGACTGTAATGTAGCTGCATTTTGCTTAAGCTTAACCAGCTGCAGGGAAGTGTCTCCTCCACGCTGGCTGTGTGGCCGTGTCCCGCTGCCAATAGACCGTGGATCTGCAGGGATTGATCCCCACCACATCGCTCCAGGGGCTGGAAAGGGCACTTGGATGTCTGTCCTGAGAGCTGCAGCTTGCTGAGACACACCGCACATCATTTCTTTCCTTGGAGTGCAGGGTTGGACTCGCCCCAGTTCTGGAAAACGGGGAGCTGGGACACGGCTCCATCACCGCAACATTTCCTGGCCTCTTTGCTGTAATGAAAAGGGCTCAAATCCACTCCTGTGTGAGCTCAGCAAATACAACTCCAATACTGAGTCTTGGCATTGCAAGTAAATTCTGGAGTGAGCCTGGAAAACGAGCACGTCTCAACAAAACCTCCCCAACCTCCGCTTTCTTAGACCCCAAGTGGCCGTCAGCACAGGCAGAGCATCATGGCACAGGCAGAGCTGCAGCCTTCACTGTGCCACCCTGCACAGCCAAATTCTCAGCCCACAACGATCAAACACTCCCAGAGCCATGGAGGATCCATGAGGGATAACCAGGGAAAGCAAGTCTGTAATCAGAAGCTTCAAATCCCTGTGCAGGTCTCACGAGGAATTCCAGGGAGAATCAGCAACTCAAAGGTTGCGAGCAGCCAGGCTAAACCTTGATTTTTTGCCCAGCCAAAGCTGATGAAACATCTGCCTCATCATCCCCACACCTCTCCCACGTGCACTAAATTTATCCTGCTAGAAACTACCTAAATATTCCCACAGGGACTTTCCGTGGCAGCTCTGCTCGCCAGCACACAAAACCAAGCTGTGCTCAGGTCCTGCCTTGCCCAGAAGCACCAGAGGTTTTGAAGCTGGTGCCAAGGATTTCCCTTGGCTTTGCAGCTGATTCCAGGTTAGGGCCAAACTCCAACTGTATTTCACCACAGGCAAAACCCAGGATTCCTCCCATCTTGGGGCAATTACACCACGAAATAATGTCTCGACACCAAGGTTTGGGGAAGAGAACTCAGCGCTTAGAGCCAAAAAGTGACAAATTGTGGCCACCTGGGTGTATCCTGGGAGCAGTGGGATTTACTAAGGGGTTACAGGCTGCTGGCCCTCCCTGGTGTGACGAAACTCAGCTGTTGAGGGCAGCAGAAAGCACTTTAGATAAGAGGTCAGCAGAGGGGAAAAGAGGAGCAAGGCTGGGGGATATTTGATGCTGTCAGTTACAGCTCTCACAGGTCCCTGTGGAAAAGGCTGGAATTCAGAGAGCCAGGAGCATCCCAGCACTGTCCGTGCAGGCAGGACAGCCACGCTCTCAGCTCAGGTGGGCCTGCTGCACATCAGGAGCCTCCCAGGGGAAGGTGCCCCAAGCCCACAGCCAGTGACCCTCACAGAGAGAAATCCAGGCTGACAATTATTGATAACATCAGCTAGCACCTGAGCGCTGCCTGACAGGTGGGGGGAGCAAGGGATGCTTCCCAAAGTCCCACCTGGCCTCACACTTCCCTTGCTGCCACTTCCAGGTGCTTTCAGCAAGGACAATCGATGTGTCCCAGCTCTCCCTCCCTTGGCTGACAAATGAGAACTTCAGAGCTTTGCTCAGGGTCAAGAGCAGGGGCTGTGCTGACAGGGCAGGGAGGGGGAGAGAGCCCAGGCTTCCTGCTCAGAGGAGCCTTTCAGCAGTGGCTTTCTCGGATAAAAAAGCAAAAAGAGGGGGAATGGAGCTGAATAGGTAATTAACCAACAAACACACTCAGCAGAGCAAATTACTGGAGCCCAGCAGAGAAGTGTTGGAGCTAACAGAGAATCCAGCACTAAACACTGGTTGGGATATTTAACTGCAGCATTTGTTCCCAGAAGAGCATCACTCTGGGATGTTCAGACTGCAGCGTCCCAGTCCTTGAGAAGGGAAAGCTGATGTCAGGAAGTTGTGCTGCCCACACTGAACACTTCCAAGGAAAGGCACTTGACTGTGGTGCAGGAAACCCCTGCACAGGTTTGGTGATGGGGCAAGAACGGGAAGGAGCAGTTCTGCCCCTCCCTCACAGGGCCGAATTTCATGCAGGAGGGCGGTTGCAGACAAACTGCCCACCGTAGAAAGTCCAAGGCCACCCCAGGTAACAAATTCCCTGCAGCACACCCCCAGTCCATCCAGGAGGTCAGGGACATCCCAAACATAGCCCAGGCCAAGAGCAAAGGCTCAGAGCTGCCCTTCAACAGAGCTCCAGAGCCCTGGGAAGAGGACAGATGGGTGGAGGCCCCAGGTGAAGCTCATCAGCTTAATTAAGGCCAATTAGTGCCTCAGGATGACGGCTTGGACCTGCTTCTGCTGTGGTGTCTGCGACAGGGTAGAGCCTCCTGGGGGAAAATCCGCCTGGGGAAGCCTCTCCCAAGGGCAGCAGGGAGCTGGGCTCACCCCACTGCCAGGGCTGGCCAGGCTGGTGGGGCCAGCAGAGGGACGTGCTGGGGTGGCTTTGCTGGGTGGTGACAGAAGGGACAGGTGGGGAACAGCACAGTGGAAAGTCATTTCTCACTGTCCCACACGCACCTGGCAATTGTGGAGGGTGCTGCACCTGCACTGAAGGTCTTCCCCTGGAGCTCTCCTTCCCAACCCACACTCTCCCAAAACTGGGTAACTCTCCTGGGCACAAACCACCCCTGTTCCCAAGCTCACAATGCTCAGCTCTGGGCAACAGAAAGGAGACATATTTAGGAGAAGCCAAAATTTAGGTTAACTCCCAAACACACCTTTTGGAGCACGACCAGGCTTTGAAGGGGCACAGATTTGCACAGTCTTAGATTTCATCAATGCTCTGTGACACGGTCAGGGAATCACAAATCAGACAATGGTTTGGGACCTTAAAGAGGATTTCATTCCCACCAGGAGAGCAGAGGGAAGCAGGCAGGGGAGGAGGGAACTCCAAGCACTATCTGCTGGTTCCTGGAGTTTCCAAGAGCACATGGAGGTATTGTACAGCAGAGGGAGGCCTTTGGAGCAGGCCTTGACTTTATGCCAGGCCTAGGCCGTGTGCTGCTTTGTATTAATTTGTGTAACTTCAGGAATAAACTGTGCTTGGCTTGTCTATGAATTTTAAACGAATTGTTAACACATTTTTATGAATGGAGGAGGAGGTGCTGGCCGGGGAGGGTGCCTGCTTGTTGTTTCAAGCAGAGGAAATCAATCATGGTTTTTCAGAAAATAAAACTTTATTGAGCTGTAATAAACAGATACTTCCAAAAAACACTTCAAACCACAGAACCAAGGGGAAGGTGCTTGACTGCTTCAGCACGAATCGAAGGTCAGTGAAGGAATCTCTGGATTAAAGCTCCTTTTTCTCATTCCTAACATCAGGAAAGAAGATGCATAAACATGCTACAGGGGTGGTTGGGTGGTGGGTGGAAGATGAGCCCACAGCTGATGTCTGGGCTTAGCAAGAGACCCACAGAGCTGCCAGGTGCCAGTTTGGAGATGCTGTGATGCAAAAAGGACTTGGTGATCTTTGCAGTTTTTTCTTAATGATTCTGAGAAGCTCTGCAGGGCCAAAGGCTGCCCGGGACTGTGACGCAGGAAAAACCCACTCCCTGTGCTCTCTGCTCCCTCCACCCTCTCCCGGCCTTTCCAGAGGTTTTGACTTGTGAGGTGGTTGGGAAACACAACCTCCCACATCTATTTCTTCATCCCCTTTTAGCAAAGGGGATTCCCCCTGGGGTTGTTGATGGGGAATAGGGAAAACTGGAGGTTTTTCCTGTGAAAATCTGAATTAAGTCAGCTTTAATTAAGAACAGAGGAGCAGCTCTCACTGTAGTGAGTCCCTCTCCCTTCTGCTACCCACTGCCAGCTGCTTTTGGGAGAATGGGGACACAGAGCTACAGAAAAGACCCCTGTGCTTAGGGGAGGCTGTTTGGTGGCCTTTCAGGCCTGCCAGTAATTTCAAATTGCTTCTCTCCCTCTGCTCCACAGCCTCAAGGATGGAAAGCTTCAGATGTCTGTGATGAGAGAGAGAAAAGAAAGGTGAGAGACAGAGACCTGCAGGTGCCCAAGGTCTCCAAGTCTTTGGCTTCTCAGAGCAGAACATGTCCTGGTGTGGAATGAAGGCAATTTCCTGGCCATGCAACAGAAGTTTAAATAATCGGGAATAAAAAGGACATCCAGGCCAAGAGAAACCCCGAGGTGAGGAAGTTCACGGCGCTGCCTGTTCCTGCAGGCTGAGCTCTTCAAAGCCAAACTCTCCCAGCCAGGAGACAAACCAGTCCTGGTCCTTTCCCTCCCAAAAATCCAGGCCATTCATCTTGGAATGGGAAAGAGGGACTGGAAAACCAAGGGGCTGGCTCTTGGTGCTTCCATTCGGTTTGTGTTACAGAGTTATTCATAAAAGGTCCTGCAGGCTGAATGACCAGTCCCTGGATTGCTTCCAAGGATTATTTCAGCTTTTCCATATTTTCTAGGCCTTGATTTGAACATGTGACTTGGGCCAGTGTGCTGACTGATGCTTCTAAAAATGCATGCTACCCCCCCTCCACTCCTCTGGAAAAAATGTGTTTTGGAATGTTTCTGGATTACTTTTCTGAGGGAGCTTCTGGAGATCTCTGGGGCTTGTTGTCAAAATCAGCCTCCAAGGCAGTTCCCTGGCCCCTGTCCGTGCACGTTGGCTGTGTTTTTGTGCTGCTTGAGGACAGGAGATGAATTTTCAGAGCTCGTGAACAGAACAAGGCAAACACAGCTTGTTCCTTCACCTGGTTTTCTGTGCCTTTGTGTCTCCAGGCCCTGACATCCCACTGGAAAGTGCCCGAGAGTGGGATCGTTCTGGGGCATCTCTGTCCTGATGCTGCTGGGTGGGATCCTCATCCCCAGGTAACACCATTTCTCCAGAGGTTATCCCAGCAGAAAATGAGCTTTTCCATCTCACCCGGTGCTGAACATCCAAGCTGAGTGATACACAACAAACCTGTCCCAACGTCCTCAGAATAAAGGGGGAAAGGGCCGCTCCACCCGAGGCAGGGATGGACTGAATCCCCCAAGGAATGCACTTCTTGAAACAGCAGCTTAAATACACCACGCTCTGGGATCACAAAACCCAGAGCCAAATTCGTGCTGTCCAGAGCTGCACAGAGCCCAGGACATCTTGAAGCCAAAAAGCACAAGGTTTATTCATGGTTTTTACACTCAAAACCAAATGCTTGAAGCCAATGGACCTGTGATGTCAGCACCACCAAGGCACAGACCCCAGATCATTTCAACATTGCAAGACTGGAGGCAGAGAAAGACAATTTCCAACAACCCCAATCTGCAGGAAAATGTGTAAAAAATGTGACAGGAAAGAAAAAAAAAAAAAAAAAAGAAGGAATAAAGGTGGGGGTTTCACTCTGTGGCTCCTGAGCTCGTAGGAGGTCACATTTTCCGGTGATTCTCTGCGAGTGTCAGAAATTGGCTTTATTTAAAGAAAATGGAAGTTCAAGTAATTACAGGGCTGCAGGAGCCAAGACTCTTAGAAAAACACGGAGTATTTCGAGAGATGGCAGCGCTGCCTGTGGAAAAGGAGTGAGTCACGGTGTCCTTTTGGACTCGTGCGTGGGGGAAGGAGACCAGCACGGCTCCTGTGGCTTGGGGCCCACTGGCCGCCCCCCAGCACGGCTCCAACACAATCCATAGATGCTGGAGAGGCTGGGAGCAGGGATGCGGAGCCCAAGGTGCCCTCAGCCACCTGCCTGAGGGGCAGGAGGGACAGAAATAGGGGAAGAAAGGACAGAAATGGGGCAATCTGGGGAAAAAGGAGAGGAGAAGGGGAAGTCCCTGGAGGGATTCTTTGTGAACCAGCAGCTCTGAGCCCTGCAGGGAGGTAAAATCCCTCTTTTTCTGGGCAAATACTTGGAAATAACTGGTCCTGCTTGTTTCTTTTCCTGCCTAGTGCCAGCAGAACAGAGTAGAGGGAGGATCAAGCCCAGGTGGCCCAGTGGGAGCAGGGACATGTTCGGCGTTTCTGGAAGAATCCAATCGATATTTCAGCAGTCCCAGAGCTGGTTTGTTTTCCTTGTCGCTGATGTCCTTCCAGGCTGCCACCTCCTCCCTGGCAGCTCTGTCCTGCCTGTGTCCCTGGGCTCAGAGCATTTGAGTTAAGTTAATTTTCCAAGTGAGTCCCTGGGAGTCAGAGAAGCTCCTCGGTCATTTCCGTGCTGGGAGCAGCCAGAGGAAGGGCATCCCTGGAGCTGGGCTGTGTCTGGAGGAAGAACCAGCCCCTGTGTCATTGCAGCATCTGTCCAGGTGTCCCAGGACACGCACGGCCGGATCAGGAGGCCTCTGGAGCTCTTGTTGGGGTGGGAGAGGAGGCAGGGAAAAGCCCCTGGCTGGTGGTGCTGTGTGTGGGAAGAGGATGAACAGAGCCAGGCAGGGAGCCAGAGGGTGGGATGGCCTGGGAGAGCAGCAGGGCTCTCCCTGAGCATCCAGCTCCCCAAATCTGTGCAGCAATCCGTCTCAGGGGAATGGGGCAGCCCATCCCGGGGATTATTGCAGCTGCACAGGCCAGTCAGTTCCCCAGTGACTTCCCTCTGCCCTCTTTCCCAGCAGAGGGAGTTTGGCATTGATCCTGCACTGATCCAACCTGTTGTGTCCACAGCAGGGTTGTTGCCAGATGAAATTCACATCAAATATATATTTAAAGAAATTCAAATGTTGCTTTCAGGTGTGCTGCAGCTCCCGAGGAGCTGTCACTGGCACCGTGGCAAAGGAAGGATTCCCTTTTATTCCCTTTCCATGCCAGCCCGGGGAGCAGGGGGACAGCTCTGTCTCGCCTCTGCTTCCTGCGGTGGCACTGCTGGTGCTGATCAGGGGGGCCGTGAGTGCTCAGTTAAATAATTGTAGATGATGGTGCAGTCTGTGGCCAAGGTCCCACGGCCACACCGGGGCAGGATGAGCCTGGAGAACCCCAGCACTCCCTTTGAGCTGTTGTTGTGGCTGCAGAGGAGGGTGCTGGGCTCAGGAGCTCAGGGCTGGGGACAAGGTGACAGCAGCAGTGACAGGGCTGTGACTCCCCTGGGACACCAGAGAGAAGCCCAGGGAGTCCTGGAGATTCCAGCAGCTCCATGTGGCTGGGGAAGGCCTGAGGAACGAGCTGTCCTGCCAAAGGCTGGGTGATTTCACTCCAGTCCTGTGAGGGCCACCCTCAAAGTCACATAACTCAGTCACTTTTTACCCAGACTAAACTAATTTTCTCCCTCACTGCTGTTTAATTGGCTCCATAGGATGGAGAACCCCTGCTCTGTCTTACAGCTTTGAAGACACCAATAATTCCATCTAATTACAGCCATCCTGGCTCTGGGAGTGGCAGATCCTCTGGCATTATTTATGTCACCTGCTTGGCTCCACGCCGGGCTCCAGCCAGCTCCACTCGCTTTTTTTAGCAAAGCACATTCCATGTTTCACTCCCCACTGTCATCCCCTTCCCTCTCCCATTCAGAACCTTCACCCACTCCTTCTATCCCAGCCTTTCTCGCCCTGCTGCCCTGCACCATTAATCAGCATTAATTATGCTGCTAAAATCCTCTCCATCACGCATTGTCCTCATTATGATTGTTTATCCCAGCCTGGAGGTGACACATGCAAACTCAAGCTCCTCCTCAATCCTAGGAAGGATTTTAATGGGTTTGTGGCCTTGGCAACCCAACTGCAATACCTGAGGCAGAGTTTCCTAACGGGGCTGCCCCTGCCTGGTTCTGTATCACAGAATCATGGAAGGGTTTGGGTGGGAAGGGACCCTAAACTCATCTTGTTCCACCTCCCTGCTGTGGGCAGGGACACCTTCCACTATCCCAGGTTGCTCCAAGTCCTGTCCAACCTGGCCTTGGACACTTCCAGGGATGTAACATCCTTCAGGTTGGGTTTGTTGGGCCCCTCAGGATGATTGGTCCTGGTCCAGCTCTCCCTTCATGGATGGGGTCAGGATGAGGCACTTGGACTCACATTTCCCTGGCTTTGGGATCACTGTTCCCAAGGCTTTGTG
This sequence comes from Daphoenositta chrysoptera, assembly GCA_013397915.1. Lineage (NCBI taxonomy): Eukaryota > Metazoa > Chordata > Aves > Passeriformes > Daphoenositta > Daphoenositta chrysoptera. Next base: position 9,447 of record VZRO01004067.1, on the reverse strand, counting down.
TTGGAGTCACCTAGTTCAAACCTGAATCTTCACCTATGTCTGCAAAAACACTTCACAGACAGATTTGGTCTGGGATTTTCAGGCTGGTTGAGGTGCCAAGTGTTCATAATTTTTGCCCTCTCAGTTATCCCATAAACTGAAGGGGTTAAAGCTCAGTAATTCTGGACTGTGCAGCAAAAATTGCGTGTAAATAAACAAAGCATCCAGCTTTTCCCTCCTCTGCCCCTCCTGAGCAGGAAAAACAAATGTAAGAGCTGATCTGAGGCTAAAAGTGTTGGAAGCCCACTCTCCTTCCTGGAACAAACCCAGCTCCAGCAAGGTGGCAGCTTCTGCTTTGGAGACAGTCCCCAAGTTGCCACTGTGCTGAAATTCCAGCTCCCCCTTCCCTGATGTCACATCTCTCCCCTCACACCTTCTGCATTTTCCACTCCACCTCTCCCGTGCAACAGAGATGGAACAAGCTGAGTCCAGCCCCCAGGAGCAATAATGCCCGGGAATATCGATCCCCACACTTGTCACTGCTCACGGACAAGGCACCGCTGGATCCCCGACCTTCAGCTGTGTCTGGAGCGTGTGAGCTCCCACCCTGGAGTCTGTGAGCTCCCACCCTGTCCTGCCGGCCAGGGAACACCGTGTCCAGCAGCCTGGGGGCAGGGGAACAGCCTGGCCCTGGAAAACACACGGGAATGCTGCTGGCTGCTGACAGCGCTCTGTTGTGCCTGCCTGCTTCTTTCCCTGCTTCCCTGCCTCCTTCCCTGCTTCCCTGCTTCTTCCCTGCTTCCTTGCCTCCTTCCCTGCTTCCCTGCCTCTTCCCTGCTTCCCTGCTTCCTTCCCTGCTTCCCTGCCTCTTCCCAGCTTTTCTGCTTCCCTGCCTGCTCTGTCCCCAAAGCTGCCAGCAGCTCCAGCTGAACAGCACAAGGATCCCGCATCCAGCAAAAAGAGGAGGAAATGTAGCCATCATCCATTTGCTGGATTCAAGGCCCACGTTCCCTGAAAAACAAAGAGGATGAAGCTGTTCAGGGTGGGATGCATGGGAAGGGAAAAACTTTTGGCTCATTTTCAAGCGTGCAAAGAGCAAGGGCCTGATTGTCTCCTCTTCTGCACTGTAGAATTATTTGTGAGCATGAATATTTTGATTATTTTGATATGAGATCAGGAATAATTTAGTGGTTTCTTTGTTTCAGGGGAAATCATGCGGAGGAAGGTAGGTAACAAACTCCAAGTGGTTTAGGAGATTCCCAAAAATGTCGTGACAACTTCGTATAATCCTGGAACGCTTCAGGCTAGAAGGGAGCTTCATTTAATTCCACCCCCTCCCATGGCAGGGACCCCTCCCACTGTCCCAGGCTGCTCCCAGCCCCAATGTCCAGCCTGGCCTTGGGCACTGCCAGGGATCCAGGGGCAGCCACAGCTGCTCTGGGCACCCTGTGCCAGGGCCTGCCCACTCTCCCAGGGAACAATTCCTTCCCAATATCCCATCCATCCCTGCCCTCCATCAGTCTTACCCCATCCTCCCTTGCCCTGTCACTCCACATCTTGCAGGAAGTCCCTCTTCATCTCAGGCCAGTCCTGAATTACTTCAACGAAGACACGAGCCCACCCCAGGTGGGTCGTGCCTGGAACTCATTTCTTCAGTCCTTCCCAAGGAACTGCACCATCCATGGGTAGCACCTGGCTCCCCCCAGGAAAAACTTTGGAAATCCATGGGTCCATCTCAGTCAACTCAAACGGAAAAAGCCCCGAAAGCATTAGGAGCAGGCTCAGTTTGATGGCTGGATAGAGGGGGAACCCTGAATTCCTGGGAGCAGGAGCCCAGCAAGACTGGTAGATGCTGGAAAAGGCACAAGGGGAAGAGCTCTTCCAAAGGCACCGGGATCAGGAAATGCTTCCATCAGAGCTCACACTTTATTTGGCTCCTGCTGATCCAGCCCTGAGATATGGAGCCACAGGAAACCAAGCTCCATAAGCCCTGAGCCTCACGGATCAACTTCAACTTAACAAAAATTAAAATACCAGGAAAAGCCTTTCATGAGGCAGGGAATTCTGGAGTCTGCCTGATGTAAAGAGGATTGGGATGGTGAGGAAATGCCAACACTGTTGCTAAAACAGAGACACTGAAAGACAACAAAGAGGATTTCCATCCAGCTCTGGGGAGGGGTGTAGGTGCCAAAATACACTTCATCAACAAAAATGAAGAGCTAAAAAAAATTTAATAACTCTACCTACTTAAAGACAGTTGGTTTTAATATCTATTCTTGCCCAGATTTGGTTTCATTCTGGTTTTATCCTTTTCCTATGAAAGTTGTGACAAGAGCAATAAAAAGACCTTCAGTTCACATCAAGCCCCATTTCTCTGACTGGAGAAGATCCCCTTCGCTCATGTGCTAGCTCCAAACCAGTAGCAAACGAGGTTTCATTAATTGGATCTTGATTAGAGCTAAAGGACTTTTTGTTGGCCAGAGTTATATTTTGAAGCCAAATGAGTAGAAATCCAATCAGAGCAAACGTCTCCGTAATACAGTTTTTAAACACAAATAATTTGGCAAAGCTCAAGGAGGGAGGAAACTCCAACACTTTGATTATTTTAAAGCAAAGCATTTAATTACAGGCCACTTCAAGCTAAAAATGTTTGTTTGCTTCAAAAGTAATTTTTAAGTTTTCTTGAGTACAAAATAATGTTCTTTTCAAATTGACTGGAAGAGGGGGTTTTGGCACTGTTTGCTGTCTAATTCATCAAAATAAATCATAGCTGTGCTGCTGTTCATTCTCCTACCAACTGAACTGACACCATTTCTTCTGAGCATTAAAGAACTCAAAGCCACAGGCTAAAATCAAGTATTTTTCTCTGGGGGGGTTGACATTCAGCCTTAAATGCTGTTTTTCCTCTACATTTCAGACATGTGTGGAAAAATTTTTAATGAGGGTTGGGGGAGCCAGCCCAGCCCAGCATTTCCATTGAACACATCACTAATCTGAGAAGGCTTCAGAGTCCTGAGCTGTCCCCTCCTCTTTCACTGCAGGTCCCAGCCTTCCCCAGCCAGGAATTCCCTCTGATTTCCTCCTCAAACCACTTGATTCCTCCTGCTTCCTTTATTATTCCCTTTAACCATCCCTGACATGCTTTTGGCAGCCTCCTGCGAGATAATCAGGTTGTAGCGCTTGAGAGCAGCCCCGCCACGATAAAGCAAAACTGAGTGATAAAAACCAGTGATGTATTTGCAGATCAGAGGCAGAGCAGGCTGGGCTTGGGACTTTTGATCAGCACAGAACACACGTTCTTCGTTGGTGCTGTAATCCAGCAGCCACTGGATTTGTCTGGCTCAATTGTCAGGCTGGGGTTGGGGCTGGAGCCTGGAGTTCTGTCTGCAGAGCTCAGCTCCTTCCCGAGGGGACTGGACACGGCTCCTATTTTCTCCTCTCCCAGATATTTCTCAGCACAAATCCTGCCAAACGCTCCGTGTGTCCTAGTGGACATCAGTTCTCTGGCAGCCGCCCTTCAAATCTCAGTCTGGCTGGGGGTTAAACCTGAGAAACTTACAAGGGAACTGAAAACTTTGATGGAAGTGAGGATTAAAAAAGAGAACAAAAAACCCCAGCAAAACAATAATCCACAAAAAATGAACCCAAAACAAGCCCAAACCACGTAGCTGCTGGCCCTGCAAAGATCCCCACTCCAACTCTATTGATTTTGTGACACCTCTGCTGCCTGACCCTTTAAACACGGCTCACTGGCAAGGTGTCAGATATTCCAGTGGCACTTTGTTACATCCTCGGGCATCTCTGGTGTCTGGAGGTGTTGGACACCTCCTCAGCTTTTAAATTCCCTTGGTTTAGCAGCAAATTCCCATCAACCTCCGAGTGAGAGGAACTTGTTCATAACCCAGTTTGCAGGAACTCCTCCCAGCCTGTGCCGTGACTGCCCTGGGGTGATGCTGGTTGGGGTCATTGACCCAAATCAGCCACCAAAGGTCACCTCTGGAATATGGGAAGGGACTGACACCTCAAAGCTCATTCTTTCCCCCTAGAAACAGCAGCTGGTTTGAAAAATGATGCTCATCACCCTCCGTGGGCTGTGGCTGGAGTCTGGACAACTGGAAATCTGCTTTGGGGAGGTGGAGAGCTCCGCGAGGAGAATCCCTCTTCTCCACCTCACATCCCTCAGTGCTGGGCTCCAGACACGCTCCCAAAACGTATCGGGACACACAACAGGGTCACGACACAGCCTTTCCTCCCAGAGCAAAGCCTCACAGGAAGGTCCTTTCAGGGAACAACAGGGACTGATTTGCCTAGATGTTTTCTTAGAGCTGTTTTCCCTTTTCTTACCCAGGTTTTTGTGGGATGTCCCTTTTTCCCAGATGCTGGGCAAGAAGGCTGTTGGCAAAACATGGGAGAGACAAAAGGAAGGATACAGGGAAAAGCCCAGGGATAGCTGACCCCACTGACATTCCCAGGTGTCCAGCAGAAGCAGCAAGGAATGCTCCTGCATTAGGGCAAAAATACAAAAAATTCTGCAGATGAGCAGCGAGAGACTGAGGCAGCAGCAAGGCCTGACTGGCACAGGTCTGGCCTAAGTTAAGCCCTGCCTTTTTACCCAGGGTTGACACAAAACCAAACACAATTCTGATGTCCTGGATGCTCCAAGGGCACTAAATCAGGGCCGACTCGGTGCTGTGGGGAAAATTTCACTGGGAAAACTCCTCAACACAGGAAAACCCTTCGGAAAGAGCCGCTCCGAGACTGCAGCAGGACCCAGCCCTTCCAGTGGGAGAAATGCTCTGACTTTCCCAGTTCTCTTCCCAAGCCTTGCTGTATTTCCAGTGTGCTGTGCCTTTTCCTGGAAGAGGACCCAGTGGTTTTCCATACAGGGGATAATTCATCCTCGTGGGTCAACGCATATTTTTATTTTGGCTCTGAGTTCCATCAGCTCTGTCTGTAATGGATGTGCCTGTGCTGGGGTTTCAGCTTGATCCCACGTTTTACCAAAGTAAACTGTGGCCACTAGTGAAAAAACAGAGTGGATTGATCCTGTGGGAATGACTCTGTCCTCTCTGGTGCTGGAAAACCACAGGATTTGGCTTGTTGATTTTGGTTGAAAAAATAACCACCAATAAAACCTGAATTTCTATTAATTTCAGAGAAAAGTTTCAACTGGGGACACCTTGAGAACTGAAATACTCCAGAAATACATGGGCATCTCCCAGGCAATCCCTACAGGGGAATAATGAGGGTGTTTGATTTGATTCCTCAGGCAGCAGAGGATAAAAAACACATTCTGGAAACTGCTTATCACAGCTTCGGATCAGCCCCTTGGCAGGAGCAGCTTTTTCCAGGCAGATCTTGGATATTTCCTTGTTGTCCCCTCTGTTTGGAAAGTCTTTTTGGAGCTTCCATTGCAAGTCTCCCCCAAACCCAAGGAACAGCAAAGCTTTTGGCTGCAAAGCTCTGCTGAGACTCTGAGCACAGCTGAGCACAGCTCATCGCGTCACCCACTCGGAGTGGGCAATTCCGTGACACCTGCTGGAATCCGCCCCGGGACGCTCCCGAAGAGACACGGGAGGAATTCTTGGGATGCATTTCCCTCAGACCACAATACATTCCATATGCTCCTGCCGTGGAGGAGAAGGGAGTCGGGTACGTGGAGTTACCTCTGGAAAATCCATCATTCCCAGCTGGGGGTACAGCGAGGGCTTATCTGCGTTTTCCCAGACTTTCCAGCTGGAAGAAATTTCCAGCCCAAGGCACATTGGTGGTGCAAAGGAGGGATAAGCCCTCCCCAGCCGTGCTTACAAGCCACAGTTGTTATCAGAGGATCAGGGGGCTTTGGAGCCCCTTTATTGCTGCCCACCAAGGGCTCCCGGGGACCCCACTCCCCGCGGATTCCACCAGAGGAGCTTTCCCAGTGAGGGGCTGGGATGCTGCTCTTCCAGCAGCCGTCCCCTTGGAAAGCACCTTGACAAGAGTAAGATCAGCTGCGAGTCTGCCTCGTCCTGAAGGTGCTGACAGAACAGATTTTGTCCCCTCTCTTCAAGTTCCGTCCTGGGGACTCCCATCACCAAACCTCTCTTGCCTGCACTCCAGACCCATTTCCTGCTGGAGAATTTTCTGGAGTCTCCTCCTGCTGCAGGAGGGTGGGTGGGTTCTTCTTTGCTCATCCTAAAAATTAACATGGCTGGAAGCCAAATGTCCTCTTGATTTGTGACTTCTTTGGGATCTCACCTGAGCAAGGAACATTTTATATCACCAAATCTACCTTCTGCTTTTGGCAAACTGGCAGCAGTTGAATACCCAGCTACAATTTTAAGATTTGAGACGCTGATAAGCATTTAAAAATTAATAAAAAGTGTAATTTTATAGGTTTTTTATTTACTTATCTTTCAGCAGCTGGCCTTGATCTCCGGGTTTTAAAACCGTTGCTGAGCACGCCCAGTCCCACATCCTCCCGTGGAAAGGGTGAACTTGGCAGAGGGAGCCCTGCTCAATCACCGAGGCTGAATGTGTTGGGAAATGGGGCCTTAGGGAGATAATTAATTGTTATCCAAACAATCGACTTGTTTACAATCACCTTTTATAATGAACTTAATTGTTCTAATTAACATTGATTGTTTCTATTTAAGTGGTCATTATCTAAATTGTCATCTAAACTACAGGCAGGTTAGGCCGGGCTTAAAATGTCTGTGTCTTTGCAGCTGATTTCTGCTTTTAAATGTAGGAGTATTTATTAAAACTTCCATAAACTGGAGAAAAATAGTTCAGTATTTCAAACACGAGAACTAATTTTTCTGTCTTTGGTTTTTTTCCAGCTCCATAAAAATACCTTGTTGCTGGCTTGCCTCTGGAATAACAAACCTGTGCACGTGGCCCACAATTCCCAAAAATACTCCGTTTATCATTAACCCAGGCTTTGCAAAGTGAAAGCCAAGCATGAAAACAACGTGTGTTCATCACAGAAGGCAAGAAAATCCGTGGGGGAGCAGACTGAAAATCAAGCTTTTAATGCACTCCAGCAAATAATCAATGAAAGAATAATAACTTGAAAAACACCGGGGCCAAGCTCCACCCCGGCACAGCTCCACCAAAACCAGCAGGGACAGGCCAGCAGTGGATGTTTCCTGGATCTGACGGGTTTATTTTCCAAGCCACCCCTCCTCTCACTGCAATTCCCTGTCACTGATCCACGGGTGTCCCAAAGATGCTGAGTGGAGGAGTCTGGCGCTCGCAGAGCCAGGGCTTCGCTGGGTGAAAGCAGCAGGGCTGGAAATGGCCAAGGGATTTCTGCAAGGGCTGCCAAAAGACAAAAAAGAGATAAAAGAAAAAAATATAAGCTAGAGGCTGTGCTTCCTGAGGCCACTGCCAAGTTTTTAAAAGGATAATCCCAGCAGATACAGCACTGGATGACAAAAGTCCCGTTGTGGAAACGCTGCCGAGTTTTTGAACATCGGCATTTAATCTCTTGGCAAAAACACCGGTCCAGCTATGGTTTATCTTTGGTTTTTCATAGTCACCAACAACATATTTGCATAAATCATAGCAGCAGCATATGGTCTGAAGAAGGTTCATTTGCTCTGCAATTAACAGTGGCATGAAAACCTTCACACAGCAAATACAGACTGAACCACCAGCCAGAACTCCATTGATGTTAGAGCTGGAAAATGGAGAGGAAAGGAATATTTTCCAAGCACCTGACTCTCTTTCAACCTGATTTTCTTCCCAGAGCAGCAGGTGAAGGCAGCAACAGGTTAAATCCAGCTCTGTTCAGGCAAAACTCCTGCTGGTTGTTTTACAGATGAAATTTTCTAGGATTTGTGAAGAGGTTTTAAGGAGCTGGCACCCACAAAGGACTTCGGGCAGAGTTTTCCAGGGAGCAGAGCACAAGGCCAAGATCCTCCTGGCACCCAGCAGTGGGAGCAAGGATGAACTGTAAAGAGGCTGAGTGGGAAGAAGCCAGGCTGGAAAGGCCATGGAACCACCAGGCTCTGAGCAAGGAAAGAAACCCCTCAGAATTATTATTATTTATAGGCAAAACATTCGAATTTTGGCAATATACAAAGAGGTACAATGTTATTGCCACGCCATAACACAGAGGGTAACTGTGCATAGCTGTAGATGTTTTTATCTGCATCATATCCACAAAAGATATAAAACCAAGCCTAGTTCTAGCTCAGCTCAGCTCAGCTGGCACTGCTGTCCCTCTGTTCCCAAGACAGAAACCCCAGCTGTTCATCCCCGAATCCCAAGGCCCAGGCAGGAGCTGTTGCGTGACACTGTTCTCCTGTCACTTCATTTTGCTGCAAGTCCTTGTCGGAGCAGGCAGGGCTGGATTCAGAGAGCCGGACCCCCTGTGGAGGGAGAGAGGGATCAAATCCTTCCCCTCCATGCATCAAGAAGCAGCAGGAGCTGAAGAGGAAACGAGCAGAAGGTCACTGAGTTTTGGAGAGGAAGATTCTGCTCTCAGAGGGAGGAGGAATGTATCTGCCCTGCCTGGCTGTGGCATCTCCTGAGTCTTTTAGAATCATGTGGTCAACCAGAATTATTCACCTTTACCGAATCAGTTCATGTCTGGCTCACTGATCACCTTGGAAAGGCGTGGAGCTGCCCCTGGGTCACTCCCCTTGCTCTGGGGATGGGTATTTTCCACCTTGGCTAAAGGGGGATGATAGCTTGGGTGGTTTGTACTCCCAGCCAGTCTCCAGGTGAGCCACATGGGCCCCAAGTATGGCAAAGTTCTATAGAATTCTCAAGAAAAGGAAGAAAGGCTCCTTCAGAGCCAGGCAGACCCTGGAAAAAACCTCCCTGTGCCTTTCCTGAACCTGGTGACAGCAAATGAGTTTGGTTTTCCTCAAGCCCCAGCTCCTGGAGTCGTGTAATTGCAGCACAACTCAACTTTAAATAGAAAAGAAATAGAAGAAATGGGAAACGGTTCCCACAGCCCTGTTTGGGAAGGCTGGAACAACGTGAACCTACAAAACATCAGCAAAAAGAACCCAAAACCTCCCACACCTGATGCTTTCCTGATGCATCCCCAGCTGTAAATTTTGACCATTCAAATTCATGCTCTAACACTGGGTGCCCAGTTTGGCTGCAGGGGAAGGACAGGCTGCTCCTGAGGGCTGGGAGCACTGGGAATGACCTTCCAGGGTCCCTTCCGTAACTGGAAGATTATGAGATTCCATAATTCCTATGTGCTGGTGATGACAGCAAAGCTCTGGATGGGAACTCAGAGCTTGGACAGGAACTCAGAGCTGAGCCTTACCTGAGCTGAGCCTTCCCAGGAGGGAACCGACGCAGGGTGATTCCCCCAAATGCGGCTTCCATCACTAGAAAGGATTCCCTGTGTGGATTCTCTGCAGCTTTGGGTCAGTGGGGATGGACAGCAGGCGCAACACAATCTGCTGCCCTTTTAGGGAGGGGAGGAGATCCCAAAGGGTGTGGATGCTGAAAAGCTTAGCA